>JALPQI010000224.1:0-511951 GCA_025490895.1 Thaumatotibia leucotreta | reverse complement strand
TTTTTTTTTTTTTTTGGCGGGTAGAATGTCTCCTATTTTATCTCGTTTCTACCCGAAATCGCACCATCATTTAGTTTAGAGCACTTTTCGATTCCTTTCTAGTTTTCTAGGGGGTTTACCTAGGGAGGGTGGGATGCTAACCTCTTCGGACAAGCTATCGTATAATTATGATAGAACTTCACTTCAGGTAAGTTCGTTTAATCATTAATTATACTCAAGCTTGTCCTCGAGGTTAGCATTTATCACATGTAGATGTTGAGAGGAATGACACTTGGAATGGAAAACGTTAGGTCAATCAGTATTAATAAATTCTATTATTATTTAGTTCCATTATGGACAACTTAATTTTCACAGAATGAATCATCAAGATACAGGGATCATCATTCTAGTATAAAATCGTCCAAATGTGCTGGAGGTACCGCTCCAACCTGAAGTTTTTCTTATTCATCTAAATTAACTCCTAAACTATTGACCCTAGATGTGGCAGCGTGTTTAGTGTTGTGGGATGGTTGTGGGCGTGTTTAGTGGTGGGTGAATATTGATATATCAATACCACATCCTTGCAAAGTATTCTTAAATCCACCTACTTAAAGTTTGGGAAGTTATTGATTTATGTGGTTTAATCAAACTTACAAATAGGGTATCACTATTGCGAAGGGTTTTTGTTTAATCTCTTAAATAAGAATGTAAAGCAGCACATGGACATATTTCTGGCCTTTCTCGAAAATATGGTAAAACAAGTGTTGGTTGTGCAACACCCACGCGCGATGTTTTTATTAGGTCTGGAATTTTGATATGAATTTCATTGACACGAAGAACAATGTTCTTAATGTTAATTTTGGAAATTTTAAAGAGTCTGAACTCGATGTGCTGTTGTATGAGCAAGAAGCGTTACAAGCTTTTTTGATATTTTTTCTAAATTATGAGTTGCATTTGGATTGGTATCCAAAGTTTGTTGTTCTGAACTCTAGCAAATTGGTATTTGCTAGAGTTCAGAACTACAAATGTGTCCCAGGTCGTGTTGTATTTGGGCAAAGGGTGGACGCAGGCGAAATGTACCTTTGAAAAAACGTTTCATACGATCATCATTACTTATGTCTGCACCTAAGACTAAAGAAAGAGCGGACCGGCAGCTATTTAGTGTTCCGTATTGAGCACCAGAGTCGTACAAAACAATTAAAAACGAAATCACGGTTGGAACAGATGCTAGATACATATCTACTTAATAATCTTTTGTTGTATCATATATCTCGGTTGCTGGAATGAGAGATAATAAGATCCCTATTTTATTTGAAAAATAAAGGTTTAGAAGCTTGGAGGCCTTGAAACAAGGGGTACCACGGTTGGGTAGGCTAAAGTGGGTCTACGAGAATTCCATAAGCCTTGTCATTTATTATTTTTCTCAATGCCTTAAGAATTATTGCAAATGGTGGGAACCCATAAAAATACAAATTCGACCACGGCACAGTAAAGGCATCTATTTCAAAGGCATCAGGATTCCTGTGCCATGAAATATATTAATTATACTTGCAAAAATGTATATTTCCGGAGAGCCAAATGCATCCACAATTTTTTTTTTTTTTTTTAATGCATGTAGCGACAGTTTCCACTTTATGTCTGGATGGACTCGTCGAGATTCAGCGTCTGCGATTGTGTTATCAGCAGATCTTATGCAAAATGCGAACGAAGTGATATTCCTTTTTTCACACCACTCATGCGGTTAACGTAGGAAATAGTCGTTGTGTTATCAATTCTTAAAAGAATTTGACATTCATGATAGGACTTTGCGAAAACTTTGAGTCCGAAAAAGGCAGCTAAAATCTCTAAATAATTAATGTGTTCTGAGCGTTATTCAACGCTCCACAACCCACTGGCCCGGTCGTTAACTCGTTACCACAGGCGGCCCCCCATCCCGTAGTTGAGGCATCACTATAGATCTCTAAACAATACTGGTTTTGTTTAATTTTACTAGAAGGATGTGCAATAGCACGCGACCACCATTCTAGATCTGGTAGAACTGATAACGGTATAGTCATATACTTAAGTATCATAATTGTCACCGTCAATTAAATTTTAAATATTTACAATGTTCTAGATCTTTGGTATAAAGCCAACCATGTTCGAAAGCTGGACATGCGGAAGTAAGTAAACTCATGAGACGAGCAAAATCTCTAATCAAATTAAGAAATTACTTGATTTCTGATTAAATTTTTTCAATTTTTGCCAATGGTAAAGTAACCTCAAAATTTTTTGAGTCTTTGATGAATCCTAAAAATTTACGAGACGTTAGGTTACTCATATCTTTGTTTACAATGAAACCTAGATAAATTGTAAAAGGTTGACAGTATCGGTTACATTTTTTAGAAATGTGTTGGGATAATCTCAATGAAAAATCGTCAAGGTACACGGTGGACAGATAACCGCAAGATCTTAGCAAATTGACGATTGGCTTCATAATTTTAGTGCAAACATAAGGTGCTGTATTTAAACCGAACGGTAATTAATACACTAAATTGATATAATTTACTTTTAAACGTAAATCTAAGGTACTTTTTAAAATCTCCATGTATTGGTATTAGAAAGTACGCGTCTTTTAGACCTAAGCTGCACATACTCGTATAACTATCCCTTGATATTAGTTTCAAGGCAGTGCGCAGGTCTTCAGGTTTAAAATGATTTGTATTTATAAATTTGTTTAGCTCTTTCAAATTCAAAATAAATCTAATTTTTCCGTTCGGTTTAGGTGCCAAGAACACTGGAGATATATATTGGCCTTCACAGCTCTGACTCTGACATTCGGAAATGGCGCCTATGGATAATAGGTCGCTAATACAATGTCGGAATTGTGTTATTTCTGTATCAGAATACTCCCTAAAAGCGGGTAGTGTATGTTGTACTACAAGCCTTGAAAAAGGAATTTGATAACCTTGTATCCACGACAATATAATTTTGTCGTTAGTTAGAAGTGACCACTGGTAACTATAGCGAGTTAAAGGGTCAGCAAACGTTACCGAATCTAGCGGCGGTTGTTGCGCCTGTGATGCGGACGCGACGAGGAGTTGTCGCAACGACTCTTCCGTGCTGGCTCCTTCGTCCACTGGGTACCCTTCGGCCTGTAGTAATTCTGGGGAGGACCTCGCCAGTTTACATTTTTTGGGGGGTATTTTATTATTGTTGTTCTTCATTGACTGCAAACCTGAGGTCGACGGCGTGGCTTTCAAATTGTCGCTTGATTTATAGCCTTAGCGGCTTTTATTTTTTGGTTGTTTGTAACTAATCTTTAAGCTCCTTTTTAAATTATGTAGAATAAACTTCCTCCTGCCTAAAGATTATGCGTTCTGACTCGCATAGAATCTTACAAGAGTCCATTAATAGCTGTATAAGCTTTTTGTTTTTCGGTTATTCATTCAAGAGCAGGGTAAGGCTCTCTGCTAAATTCTCTGAATTTGCATAAATTGCAGAAGAAATTTGTTTCTGACGAATTTCTATACTTTTCTACCTCTTAAAAACATGTTCATGTACCGCGGCTTAATCTGAATATTGAGGGTAGGAGCATCAATTAAGGCGCTATTAGCGGGAGGTAAATATCTGTCTAAAAGTTTCATACGTGTATCTTTATCTAGCCGATTAGTAGCTATATGCTCCAAGCGTACTGCAAGATCAGGTCTGATCTCTTTGCCGGAAACTCTGACCTGAGATGGATCATCTCCTAATATTTTAAGGAGATCTTCGTCGAGATCCATTGTGTTAGAGACGACCATGGGTGGCTCGTCTAACGGCAACGGTATTGTTGAGTTGTTTACCTCCTGAGCCACAGTTGGATCGGCACTTACAGCGAGTGCCGAGGAGACTAAAGCAGGTACAGAGGTTGTTGTCAGCGGCTGAGCTCCCAATCGCGCGCGCCAGAAGAGGTGTGGCCAAGCTTTCCGTTGGCCGGGCGCGACGTGAGTCACCTTTACACCGGATTCCTGTTCGCTGTCGGGCACGTCTGAACTCTGAAGTACAACGATCTGGGTCGCATTTTATAAAGTTACAATTTACAATTTCGCTGTTTGCCTCTCTTTCTAGCCAATATGTGCGTGCGTTAGAGAGGCAAACAGCGAAATTGTACATTGTAACTTTATAAAACCCGACCCTGGCGTTGTAAAATGAGTAGCAAAGATGTTAACCTTAAGTGTTAACTGCAATGCTATATGCCCAAAAAACGGTTATTGGATATTGGTTCGATAATGTTTTATTAAAATATATAGCAAAGATGTCGGCCTAAATGCGGACTGCAATGCTTTGTACCGTCGAAGATGCTCTTAGGAATTATAATGGTCCGATAATGTAGTCGTAGTAGCAGAGATGTTGGCCTTAGTGCCGACTGCAATGCTACCTTGCGTGACAATATTAGGTAAGTGACAGCCCCGTGAGCTGCCCGCATTCCTAATTTTATGTCTATTGCTACGACAATTAACGTTCAATTCGAACGAAGTAAGGGTAGGTGAGCGTTTTACCTTCAATGATTATCGGCTCCTGTAATGAACGAGGAAACACTGACCTGGACTGCGACGAGGATGAGCTGGACGACGAGGATTGCGATCTGGAGGACGGCGAGGGCGGTGCGACAGATCTTTGTCGATCACTACGTTTACGCCGAATTAACATACGTTCGAGTTTTTTAACTTTTCTCGCAATGCACTCATAATCAATGGAATCCGTACGAGTACGTTTGCCAATGATTATTTTTGATTTATACGCGGCGTAATTTTTCACGTGCGGAGAGGCGGAGCACTGAAATGTGAATGATGGTGCGATTTCGGGTAGAAACGAGATAAAATAGGAGACATTCTACCCGCCAAAAAAAAAAAAAAAAGACGTTTGAGCAAACGTTTTTGCCTCTTTAGTCTCCGAAATAAAGTGCGTGATTGGCGACACCGTGTGTGCTACTACATGTGATAAATGCTAACCTCGAGGACAAGCTTGAGTATAAATCAAATTAAAGCTTATTAAATAAACTATCTTTAAAAAAAAAAAAATTTTTCTAGCGTCATTTTTCTATGTAAAAACACAACACAAAAAAAATCTAAATCACGAAATTTTCATAAATTTGGTCATAATTAATTGTTGGTTGGTTTTAGCAATATAGTGTATATGCAAAATATGAAGCTTACAGACATGCCTGTAATTTTGTTCCAAAGAGTAATTAGATATATTTAATAGTTCTCGAGAAATACTTGATTTTGTAAAACTTGAGATCCATCATCTTTGATTGGCCCCCATTTTTGTTAGGTAGCACTTATAAATGGCAATCTTGCATTTTTGACGTTTTTATAAGTTTACCTAACAGCCGTGAAAAGGAAAATTTGTACCTCCTAATTTTAACCATACCTGTCATACAACGGAAATCTTGAAATAGCCCGTATGCCTATTAGCTACCACTTTGAGATGTCTATCATACTTTTTTAAAATCCTTATGAATATGTCTAACTACTGTAAAAAGGACACTTGGTACCCCCAAATTATACCGTTTTCTAATTTCAGGCCGACTAGCCCACGGACTATAAGTGAAAACGCTTGACTTTGGCAAAGTGCCCGGCAGCAGTAGGACATGAATTAAAAAAAATTGACATGTCAATGTCATTGTCATACTAATATTTGTATATTTTATTTTGTAGTGTATCGGTCTCCGATCGGTCGCTCACAAAATTTAAATCTCTCTTAAGTTTTCTCGTAATTATTTCTACGATTGTGATTGCTATAATGGTTTCTCGTGAATGATTGTAGATACCTATTTCAATCAATGCGTAACTCTGCGTACAAACAGTCTGTGAAGTAATTTGATATATCAATTTTTCTAAGTTTTCAACTGGCGATACGCACGATACTAATTCATTAAATGGGTGATCTCGTGGGTAAGTTATTGCTGATATTTTCTTAAAAAATGAGTATTGCATTTGTTTGTTAATTTAAAACATTATTTTAGAGATAACGACTTGGCCTAAGCATCTCAGTGCATTCTACAAGATCACAAGCAATGCTCTGGCATTTGAAATCAAAGCGTCTGGAAATGCCGCCTTAGGGCTCTCTCGGAAACCGGCCAACAATTGCGACTTCTGGGTAAAACATTTATATTTAGTATACATGCGTTACATATGCACTAATGCTTTGATTTTTGAGATAGACTATGTAAAATAAGAGTGTCAGCATGTAGCGACAGCTACATGAAGCATGTCAGTGGCTAGGTAAATTAATGATTATGTATATCAGAAAGAGTAATATATCAACCAAATTATAGTTTTTATTGTATTCATAACTACTACAGATAGTACTGGGGGAAGGACAGCGAAGCTGGATCAAGAAGATGGACAGTCGGCACCGTGAGTCCGCTAACACTCCTAGCATTATAAGTGCTGAGGAGTACCGCAAGTTTTGGCTAACCTGGTGCAATGGCTATGTGCGTCTCGGTAGAGATGGATACTCTGATGCCATAGTCTCCTGTGCCAATGATATAACTGACATGAAGTATGTCACATTTTCAGTTGTTGAGCAGCGAAATCCTGTACAGTGGCGGTTTGAATGTAATTACAATAATTTTGGCTGTTCACTTCTGCTGTAGGTTTACAATGCCCCTTTTTATGACTTGACATTGCTGTCAGAATTTTATAACCAGTATGTCAATACAAGGTCTAGACGAAATTTTAAATGGTAATAGTGGGACCCATTGTAAGCCAACTGCTACTCAATCAATTATTAATTATATAAATTCTTTGGCAAAGTCAACAACCATTTAATTTCCTCAAAAAAGTGTCGCTCACTATTTTATACATTTTTAGTACCACCATCATCAGAAAAGACCAAATACACACCTATAAATTGTGGTGAGCTCCAGTGGATCACATATGAACCTGGCCAGGACCTGCCTCAGGAGTTGTTAGTAGCAGGGTTTGAAAAGGAGAATTTGTATGTTGCACGAGCCAAGCACAGGGGTTCAATAAGCCCTGGGAAATATGTGCAGTCGCTGGGAAAGGCTTATATACCTTGGGGAGGACTGTCTAATGAGAAACTGGAGTTTGAGGTGAGTAGCTTACTTATAACAATAACATTTTAACTTCTTGTGTGCCAGTAATATTTGTTTGTATGGGGATCCACATTCCAGTAGATTAAAAAAAAAAAAAAATTAAAGACACTGTTTAGGAACCTTTATTTTTAATCATTAATTTAAGCTACTTATTCTTGATCAGTGATGCTGACTACTTTACCGTAGATTATAGGTATGCTTTTATATTTACAGTATCCAGTGCTATCTATACAGTATGTTTCTGTTACTTATAGCTTCTCTGTGGCTTTGACGGATTTTGGGTTCCCACCTGTGATGATAAGATACCAGTAGATGCATTTATTGCTGGCTATTCAGAAGACGCCCTCGAGAGGCTCTACATTGGGCGCGCTCTTTACGAGGGACACCTCATTCCGGGTCGAGTAGCCCCTTCACATAAACTTTGCTACATACCTTATGAAGGCAGAGAAGTTGCATTGAAAAAGTATGAAATCCTGGTATGTCCCAAAGAGAATGACAGATGTGTTAACAAGATTTACATATCTGACAGAGTCTCGTATGTGCAGCCTGATATAGAAGACTCTGACTACTCCAATGAAACTGATGAGGAGAATGTGTAAGTAGATTTGATTTTTTCAGTTTTATTTAGCTAAAATTTTGTAGGTGTAAGTAGTATCTATTTTCCTTTCATAAGTTTTATTGCTTATTAGATTTTAAAGTGTCCAATTACAATTTAAGAGTAGTATTTATACCTATACACTATTTATAGTGTAACTGACTATCTGTTGTGTTAGAAAAAGACTCTCATTGCCATAGATTTGATGAATGTCAAAGTGATTAATAGTTAGGTAAAATAGGTAAGTATACAAATTCCTAAAGAAATCATAATAATTATTTAATATTTTTAAAATTCCTATTCAATTTATAGATTTAACGATTTGTAGCAGGAAGCTCGACGTTCGCGAAATCTTTTTGAAACAACATCATTATTTGCTTGCAGTGCTTTGTGAGGATCCTGGAGAGACGCTGGTTCTGGTTACATTAAGATAATGCAGTGATCGGAATTATGAATGACAAAACTTTTACACTTGACCATACAAAACATTATCTATTATAAAATGAGTGTCCAATTTAACTATTTAAGAATATGACAATCCCGAATTTACAATATTTGGGTGTGTGGTGTGTGGAAGTGCATTGTACTTTCGTGTCCACTTGACAAGTTTCGACAAAGTTTAAGTGTTGCACCCATAATTCTGATCATTGATAGTAAGATATTTCAATTTAATGTAGAAAAGAAAACTTTCTAGGCTCAGTCGCCGTCAATAGTATATTAATAGGTACTACGAAGGCCGCAAAAATATCTGAAACAGCCTTAGAGCGAAATAATATGATTGTATCACACATCTTTGCAGCCTTCGTGGTATAAGACACTGGGTGATTCCTGGTGCATACACCTCCAGTCACCGTCAATAGTATTATCGACGGTGACTGGAGGTGTATACAAGTAGGTACCAGGAACCACGTCAAAATTACGTTAAGTATTATAATGTTATAAATAAGGTTGTAAGAAATCTCTTACTCATTTTGACATGATTCTAGAGTGGCCTAGCGTCCCAATTGGTTTACTGTACCTACTTAAAATTTAAATACGTTTTTAGTTTTTATGATGTAGGCAGCTACTTCAATATTTTCTTTTAACTTTATTTATTTCTATTAAGGTAATTTTTTCCCACACTGATTATATTCGAATTTGCTGAATTCTCTTGGGTTTATAGCTATAGCTCAAATTATAAGGCCAGTTAACCCGTAATTTTGTTAAAGTTTATCTATGATGATGTTTTTGTTTTAGCCAGCTTTGAAGTACTTGGAGGGAGGACCTTTTGTAGGTTTAAGACATTTTAATAGAAAACTGTAGTACTTAAGTACTAGATCTCAAAGTATAGTGGTTAGGTATTTGACTGTATCACATTTCATTAGTTTGTAAGGGCAAAGCCTTTGTAAAATTATAAAAAAAACTCGAATTATCCTCTTTGATATTATGATATGATCTCACTAAAGTAGGTAATTTATAATTACAAAATAAAGTTGAGTTTGTAATAAACCGTATCTTATTTTTTTTAAAAAGAAGGTTAAAAGTAAACAACCATAGTTTTAAAATAATTTAATAAATAGTTATTTATTATACAAGGGGGCAAAGTTGTTGTTTAACTGTCGTGCCAATATTGAGACCTGAGCTAGCGAAAGATTCCAAAATTGAGCCACGAGCGTAGCGAGTGGTTCAAAAACTGGAATCTTGAGCATTGCGAAGGTCTCAAGGCACGAGAGTTGAACAAACTTTGCCGCCAAGTATAATACAACTTTTTTCCCCTCACTATCGCGAGGAAATATGATTACAAATCTCATCCAAATGTAAATTAACTTAAAAAAAAAACATTTAAAACTCTATGTAGAAACGTATCGTAGAATATAGCCAATGGCTTACAAAGTCACCCATGAGAACGACCAATTTAACATGTGAGCTCCGATTGCGCATGTTTACTACGGTCATACAGATCCACTTATACTAGGCAGTAGGGGGGCTATAGGAATTAGAGCAATGTCAAATTACTTTATTCACAAGTGTTTAAAAAGCGTTTTTACCTGCTCGTATTAAACGATAAACGAGCGCTTTACGAGCTAGTGAGGGGAAAAATATAATTTTAAACATGTAAAACATGATTACAATAATAACTACAATATTATGCAGTGCGTTTAAACATAGTCATAGCGTGATTAACTGCCTACAACTGATTGATTGAAGCACCTAGAACACGCCAGCGTGGATTTAAATAGTCATTACGGCACTACTTTGAAAAATAAAACGTAGGTTAGCACTTTGTTTCAGTCTTGAATAGCAGCTTGAAATGTCTGGTAGGTCCTTACATTTTTTTTCAAAGTAATAATGTGACATGTGTCCTAAGAGGCCGCAAATTTTGAACTTCGATCTAACATATCGGTCGAAATTTCAATGTACTTTTGTGATACGCTCCAATGAGCAGGTATATAAAGCTGGCAGGATATTCAACTTATTTTAGACCTCAATGCTTAAGGCATAAGGACCTCGTAGTCGGGGAAGCCGAGCTCCTGGCCGGCGAAGGGGATGTAACAGGTACCGTGCGACTGCTGGACCTAAGGTAAGAAAAGGTACAAATTATTCGTTTGTATATTTTAAGAAGCATAATTAAAATTTCAGCATTAGGACTGAAGTAAGTATACTGGCAACTAAAAATAGTTATTTAATCGTATGGTATGAAGCCCTTGCGTCATGTTCAGGGCATCCAGTTCTTCAGCTGGTCTGGGAGAACGCAGGACCAGTACCGGAAGATGCGTTTTGGTTCTCTTCGCCATACTTGCAGAAGGTCGATTATTTCGTTCCCGATTCATATTGCAAATATGCAGCGGCCGTTCCAAGCAAAGAGCATGCAATCACGTTTTAGTGCCGAGCACCTAGTAATAGCAGTATTGCTCACGGTGAGATGTTTGCGAATCCTTCGACTGACTCGCTTGAAAGGCTCCGGTCGGTCGCTAGTTAGCTCCTTGTTGGCCGCACTAGCTAACGTGGTAATAGTTGTTATACCTCGCCCAGTGCCCACGGTGAGACTGCCCTTCAGCGCTTAACACCTGGAAGGCGCAAGTTGGCACGGTAGCCACTAGCTGGCTCCCAGTTGGCTACACTAGCTAGTAGGTAAGTAGTTGTAACACCTTGCCCACGGTGAGACTGCCCTTGTGGCACGCGACCCACGAATAGCGGCTGCCCGTGGTCATCAGACTATCCCACTTGGAATGCTCTGGTCGGCACGGCAGCCACTAGCTAGATACCAGTTTTTGGCATTGCTGGCTAGTGTGTAGTGGTAACAGTTGTAATGCCTTTCCTAGTGTTCCCTTGCGGTGCATGCGGTTAACCTCGCTCGCCGTCATGGCCCGCTTGAAAAGCGCCAGTCAGTACGGTAGCCGCTATCTGGCACCCAGTTGAGGCCAGCACTAGCTATTAAAGGTGTAATACCTTGCCCACGGTGAGACTGCCCTCGTGGCGCACTCTGCCCACATACAGAGGTTCCCCGTCTTCGGACTGGCCCGCTTGGAAAGCGCCGGGCGGTACTGCGGAGCCGCTGGTTGGGACCCAGTTGTTGGGGCCGCCTACAAGCACCTGCGAATTGAGAAGATGATATTATGGCGATAGCGTATGAAAGGCTCGAGAAAAACAATTTAATTTTTTTTGTTGAGAATGGCGACTCTCCATTTAGACAACATTATTGGTGAGACGTTTCAATTTGATTTATAATTTATTTATATACATTTAATAACACGTTAATTTACTGTCTTACACCGAAGCATTACGTGGCGCGTGGTTACCTATTGTGAGGTGCATATTTACTAGTGCTGTCTGCTACTATTCAACAAGTATTTACCTACGTCGACAATTCTGATGAAATTACTGAGTTTGACTTTAATGCTTTTTGATTGGTCAGTAACTACAGTAGTTTGTGTAAGGCTGCATCTGCACACCTTTTTTATTCAGACGGAATGTAGTGTGATAGTACCTACCTACTGATAACGCAACCAACCTGGTACTCTCCCTTCCCATTCTCCAGCCCTCCCCAAGGCACATACGCGCAGCCGTGCGACGCCACCAGCTTGCCGGGCAGCGTGGCGCCCTCGTGCTGCGCGCGCGCCACGTACATGGGCTCGCCGGACACGTCCTGGCCGCCCACCACCGCGCCGGGGGGCACCTGTCCGCCGGCCGCGTCCACCCACTGCGTGCCCGCGGGGGTCACGCCGGGCCCGCCGGGGTAGCCGGGCGGGGATGCGTACAGCGCTGCGGCTTGAGGCGCGGATGGAGGCACTATAGAGAAATCACAGTTGTAGGTTTCAGTGTTCTTTTATTTCGCTGCTATACTTACTCAACCTCTTAACATTAAAAAAAAACACACGTATGCAGAGAAAAAGAAAGGTGACATTTCCACGGTTGCTGTACCAGATAAGAGGTTGAATAGGTAAGTCTAGCGAGGTTTTGGTTTGTCGGCAGTGTGTCGAACGGTAAACATAGGTTACGAGATACGATGGTGTAGTAACGATATTTAGCAGCGAAAGCTGCTGTTTATTTTACCGTGCGGCACATATCTAACTATCTATGTCAGGCATTGGGTTTTGTTACTTCTGTTAATATAATTAGCCAGTCCATTGCTTGCGTGACGTTAAGATATTATTGGAATCTCATATGTGGGTAATGTAATGTGATGCAGTCGTGATTACAAAATATAAATATAGGTATTCGTGGATAAAGTTAATGTGTTAATCTGAAATGTGCTAGGTATGTATAAATTAAAAGTGTGTTTGATTATTACATGATAAATATTAGGTCAATTAATAAGCGAATATATCTTATCAACCTCTAAACCGGGACTACAAATTAACTCGAAGTTATGAGTACCTACAATTACAATCTATAAGGCATCTTAATGGATCTATGCTGGTAGAACTCTACAATACGAGTAATCATGCTTCTAGATTTAAACCATGCGAGGTATCGGTAAAATAATAGATAAGTCTATGAACGTATTTAGCTACAGACGAATACGTTGGTATGTATTTTGGTGGCGTTGGTGCATAATGTAGGTAATAGTGCACATAGGTAACCTAGTCAAGCTGGTTAACACAATGCGTTAAGCAAGAAAGGATAAAACTGCTGTTAACCCAAACATCAAAAGCGAAGAATAAAAGAACGGAAGAAAGCCACATACAATAACTGTCAAAATGTACCCAACGTACCACACAAATCAATTCATCACTCCATTGCACCGATGTCAACAACGAAACTCACTAGTCCCTTTATAACGTGTAATTAGTTAGATTACAAATAAAGGTAGTTTACATTAAATAGTACTTATGTCAGCCAATCAACTAAACATCCATCGAGCGTTATTAATTTTGTATCGTGCAGCAATTGAACATCAAAGCGTCTATTTGGAAGAGGGGACTCAACGTTGCCCGCCGGGGGCGGCGAAGTGCTTGATGCGCCACTGGCCGCGCGCGCCCCAGCCCGTCCGCACGCCGAAGTGCGCGATGGGGAACGGCGAGGGGTCCACCCACTCCAGCAGCACGCTGCCCGTCAGCCCGTCGCGCACCAAGAGGCGTCCGCAGCGCCACTCGATCAAGAACTTCTTAAACTCGTTAGGGTTCATCAAGCCCGGCGTCGGGACGGTCACCTACGGACGTTTACCATGTGCTATTATTCCGGCACAGATCCACAGCGAAAACAAATAACGACCGACAACGAATTCTACGCTACCTTGTCTGGCTTCTGCCTGCAGTATCTAATGACAGACTGGGTGTTCTCCCAACCGCCGAGCATGATTTCATACATGGGATCGGCCTCCATCGGCGAGCTGGTCAGACAAATGTGCGCGTTGTGGGGCCCGCGGTAATCGAACTCCAAGCTGCCGCAAGCCACTGGCCCGAATTTATATTCTAACTGGTCCGGAGTATCGAATTCTGGCGATTCTGCGCGGATAAAAGAGGTAATTTAGAGTCGTTGGGTACATTTCGTCCACAGTTAAGCTGGGACCTGGTGTTGGACATACCTTCGATTTTCCATGTGCCTGAGGCACCCCAGCCGGTGCAGACGCCAACGAAGCCCACGAGGAAGGGCTCTGGGTCCTGCCAGGAGAGGAAGGGGATGGCCTCGCCCTCCCGCCCGGCAGAGATGATGCCGCTGTCCCAGCGGATCCAGAATCCTCGGAATTCGCCAGCGTTTAAGATTTGGGGTGTGTCGGCCTCAACCTTTTCGGGTTTGGTTCTGTTTCTTCTGATCACGCTCTTTGTGTTACCCCATCCTCCAATGAAGACCTGAAAAAGTGATGTTGATATTTCAAGTTTTTGTTGTTCTATTTGAATAAACCTAAACAATTATGTACTTAGGTATTTTAAACTTTAGATTCCTCTCTGTATTTTCGGTATCAGCCACTCTACTCAATCGAAATAACTTTCTGGCAGATCACTTTTGCTTACTTTACTTTGATTGACTGCATGTATTATGTTGATAAAGTACCTACTTTATCAACATAATACATGCAGTCGATCAAAGTAATATTCTGCAGAAAACGATTGTTGATCAAAAAGGGCTGCTCCTGATTGAAAAACATACCTACCTTTTGTTTATGAAATAATAATTATACTTATGGATGCATGAGGAACGATGATAAGATATTCCACGATGTAACGTACCTCATACATAGGGTCGGACTCTTGCGGGTTGGTGGTGAGCGCGATGTGGGCGTCATTGGGCGCGCGCACCTTGAACTGCACAGAGCCGCTCGACACCGGGAAGAACTGGTACTGGAGGTTGTCCTCCGTCGCAACATCTGAAACGTATCAGCCTGTTAGTGAATATGAGGCGCAGAACAACAAAATCAGCAAACCAATAAAATAAGACCGAGACGATCGAAGTGAAGTCATGTAGCAATAAGAGCGAAAGAGGGTAACACAATACAAGAAGATATCATGGGTGTTACTACAGACCTACGTACAGCAAAACCGCAAAAATGTCATCGGTGGTATACTTGCACATTTGTTCACTGTGCAAACATAAAAATCGTAAATACGCCAGGTATAAAAATTGTGGTTAAAAATAGAAAACAGTACTTAACATTAGAAGTAGACGTGATTAACGATTGGGTACATAAACGTAAACAAAGCTAGAAAAGCATACCTACTAATGGCCAGCCTTCAGCAGTCTTTGTATGTCTAACAACGTACAATTTTTTAGGTCCCTACATATACGGTGGCATCGTTAATTTCTATTTCATAATGTGACTGTTCGTTCCTACAGCAAACCAAAATGCAATCATAATAAAAGCAATGCACGCCTCCGAGTGCTAACGATATTCTAGAAGCGTAGGCATTGCGGACCTTTCCTCTTATTTGGTTATTCGCTGCCATTCCGGGCTTGATCGGCTCGGTAACAGAATTCTAAACTTAGTAAGTGGGTACGTATATGTAATAGTTATTTATACTATACAGCTACGGTATGCGGGTGAGTGGCTCCATGCAAACGCATTCCGAGTTCCTCTGCTTACTTATTCGTATTAAACGTCGATTCCATCCATGCTCAATTACTAATTAATGTAAATACAGTAGATTCGGCAAACATTCCACTTCGTATGGCAAGAACGGCTAGGTGCTTATTTAGTCGCGTGAGAGGTCAGACGATGATGTCATCCAATAAAATCTCGGCTGCGTCGTATCAGGGTGCTTGGACGAAATATAGAGCAATCGATAACCTTAACCTGAAGTTTGGGCTAAGTTGTAACAAAAAGTTCATACGCAGTAGGTAAGGCACGCACTAGAGGCACTTAATAGCAGGTAGGTACCGATGTTTATTGACCGAAACGAAGGGGATTTTGGATGTAAATTTTTGACCGAAGCCAAGCCTAAGACAGTTTCTGTTTGATCAAAATTATTTCGTAGGTAAGTAAGTACTTAGGTCTGCACGTCTCCCTGTCTGCCCTAGTTATTGCTGTTACCCTCAACTACGGGTAGGTATTAAGAGAAGCAATTGTTACGTTTTTTGAACTTCAGAACTGGGAAACTATTCGTAATGTTAATTGAATGTACATTTATTAACTTGATTGTAGGTAGGATTTATATGTATATTAGGGAAAATAGTTTCAATAACTAGTTATAAAGTGTTATTACAAACAAGAAGGAAAATAATGCCATTTCTCGTTAGTGAATGGTTTAAAAATGTGTGTACGGTACAAGAATGATTATTTTAGCAACGACACATAATTATATGCATCTTAAGTTAAGAAGTTACACAGTCACATAAGTAGTTTGTAATTTTACCTAGATACCTATTACTTCGTATCGTACCTGCTATTACGGCCATATTTCAAAATCGAATGTTTTGGAAGACGTGGCCGCAATGCAGGAACATATGGTAATTTTTACCACACAAACCCGCAGCAAAGAAACAAGTGCATCTTATCTAAATCGGGTAGTAACATAAACATATCGCATAAGCGGTGGCTTCAAGCTCACAATGAAAAGCGCATTAACGAGCCACTAGGTACAAAATAAAGGGACGGATCTATTTAGTCAATTTCTGACCTACTTATATACATTGGTAATTGCAATTGTAAATTGAGCTACGTGCTACCTATACCTAGGCGTAAACCGATGTCATCGCAGCGTCCTACAATCGTCAATAACGAGCGAGTAGGTCGGCCGGTGATCTCATTGCTGTAGGTATCAACATCTTTGTAGGTAAGCATAATCTAGGTATCAACAATGTCACGGAGCGTGGATAAAAACCGGCTAATTTAGTTTTCACACGCGAAATGCTGGGGTTTTATCTAATGTGACATCGAAAATACTTTGCGAAGTGCAGTCTCCCACACGTTTCTACAAATATTTACAAATTCCTCGGTTTTTTGTACAGTGACGTAGAACCTACCCACAATAGTTAACGAATTATTATAGGTAACTACAATGTCGTACCGTGCGACTAGTTCAACACAATCCATCATTAAAGATTCGAAATACTTAGCTTTATTTGGGTGGGTGCTGCAATTCACGGGCCTAACGGCATTTGAAGTTTTGAAGTGTGTGGGAGCTCTCTAAGAACTTCCCTAATTGTTATCTTCTAATAATACGGGCGGTTGCAATTTATCAGTATAAAATATAATTTTAAATATAACATTTAGGATGCCACTTGCAAAAATAAATAATTGTCCTATTGATTTCGTCGAATTTTGTGTGCGGCAACCACGCCCGGAGCTGGCCTTGCGCCAGAATAAAGCCGGTTGTTAGGTATTTGCGGTACCGGCTCTTCAATCATAATCTAATGAAAAACACTAATGCTGGTCTAATCCGTAAAAATCGTACAATGTCATTCGGCATCAATTCACTGTCTTGTTTGTCCCAATGTGTCAACATTGGTATTCGCGACTCCTGTCCTGCTTAGTTTAAAACTGTAAAATGCACTTTTAATTATTGTTTATATGAGATAGATACTTGAACTACTCATTTGTATGAGGCAAACTGACTCACCCATAATGTTAGACATGTTGGTCGGTTTAACTGGGAACACTGCACAGACGTTGATGCGACGCGGCTGCTATTTCAAAACTGTCGGTCCGCTGCCGCGGCCGCCGAGTCGAGACGCCGGCGTCCACGTAACTTTAGATGATGTCATACTACATGTTAAACAAAAACAAAGTGAAAACAAACTGTCCTTGAGCTCACTTTTCTTAATGCATAGAATGATACACTTATTACCTTACGTTAGTGGATTTTAACGCTTTTTACAGAATTCTTAAGTAGCTCAGTCGTTGTCAAAGTTGATATGGTTTTAGTAATTAAACAGACACTTTGTACATCTTTTTCTTAAGTTTAGGCATACTTACTACTCATACCTTAAGTATGTTAATTGGGAATTAAGACCAAAGCATGCTTAATCTAGGTATTTTTCATCATTATAGATTGTGTAATGTTTATTTTAACGGACGCAAACATGTTTGACCTTCATCAGTTAACAAGGCCAAGGTGGCATGGCTCCACCTATGTCCTTATTATTTTACATTGTGACTGTATACATATATGACTTAGGTAGGTAATTAGTAGGTACTTCTATATTGTGTGCCTGACATGGACGAATCCCAAAATCAGGTAATTTAACTTACCTATTTATGGTAGGTACACTATCTTCAAGTAAACCATATTTCGCGAGGAAAAACAAATGTATGTAGTGTTTTGCACAAGTTAATGTTCACTAAGATTTTTATTTAATTTAATACTTTATTCGTATGAATTTTACTGATTAAATATTGAGGTAGATAATTGAGTACATAGCTATATTCTTACTTCTCTTGTAGGTATCACATAGGTAGGTACATAGAGGTTTCTACCCTAGAAAAATTATGTCGTATTCCTTCATTGTAAAATAATTATCTAGGCATAGGATAAGTAACTAATCGTGGTGGTAAGTCACAAATGTAATTCGTCATTGGTTTCATCTATCGGACTTGGTCGGGATGAATCATGGTTTGGTCATGCACTGCGATGGAAGCTGCGACCTGTCTCTTCGCTCACTTAATTAGCAAACTGATTAACAATGAGGCAATCAGGCGAGTCTACGTAAAATGTATAATCAGGTAGGTATTTAAGACTTGACAAGTACATACATAGTTAATTGGTACCTACCTATTTATTAAGAAGTGAACAAGTAGGTACCTACATGTAATGACTTGGTTTCTAGCTTTGGAAAAAGAGAGCGTTTAGGTGAACTCGTGAAAAAATGGAATAAACAAGAGTCAAGCCGTCTAGGATAATTTTCCTTTCATACGACACTGCACTGCAGGATTTCTTTCTTTTACATCTATTTCAGGTCAAAGATACCGCATTGCTGTTTATATTTAACCCACTTGAAATATTTTTGTCTGCCAACCCATGAACTATAGTAAAAAGTTGGTAATCAGGTGTTTGAGAAATTGTGGACCATTATATAAAATTTACCTAAGTATCAGGTACCTTATTTCTTCTGTTTAGGAGGGGAGAGAAATCATTGGGCATACCGCCCGGGTGGGTGATCAGTCTACGCGGTTACTGAGCCCCTCCACCACAACAAGGTGGGCACACCACGGGGGGACCTATTAGGCATCTAAGTTAGCTTAGAGAAGCAAACACCTACAAACACTTACAATGACGTGGGAGCCTATTATAAAAAAAAGTAAACTGAGTCACTAGACGAGATGTTGTTATTGAGTGCGCATCGCGAGAATATCATCATAATCATCAGTTATTATCCCGAAACCTGCTACAGCCTACCTTCCTCGTCATGATCTAGAGGTCAAATTATATTGGGGCTTTGGTTGGAAATATTTGGAATAATTGTATGCAGCAAGTGATGCTGATGACGCTGCTGATGATGCGTAATGATGACGAGATTTGTAGTTTTTGTACAGCTAACCTTTCTGGGCAATGGCGTAAGAGGGTAACTGCTTAGGTATTATGATGACGAAAACGCTTTTATTATACGTATAGTCAAGTGCAAAAATGTGTACCGAAAGAATCCTCTTATAAATATGTTACGACATTCCGTCAATTTAAATTTTGACCTATTTGAAGGAAAACAGAATTTCGGGATATTCTTTTATTTTTTCGAATCAAAACACTATAATAAACCACCATTTTAGTTACAAGTTTATTTTTGTCGTTGAATAAGATAAAACCTGGCGAAGGCTAGCGCGTGTCGTTTAACGTTTTGATTGCACAGTAATGATGATGACTAATTCATTGTGATATTTCATTTGGCATCGTTAATGGTGAGGTCAGAGTAGTGCTGGTAATCGATTCACCCGTTATTTTGAGAGTCTGACGCCTTTTGCGTCACCTACCCCACGTTTATGGTGTTATTTTAATATTAGGTATACACGTACGGTCAAGGTTAAGTTGCCTAAGCTAGCATCGCGATACATATCTTAATTTAGATGTATATAAGTATTTGGCGATTTCCGCAAATCGATATCCATTATGCCTATTTGTATAGTTCGAGAAATATAATTTGACAGATTGTTATCTTACTTATACCACCTTTTGTTTTGCGTTAACACTTACTAGACAATAAGCAGTCTACCACTTTTCTATTGTTAATGACGCAAAACAAAAGGTCGTAAGTGAGATAAGAGTCGGTCAAATAATATTTCCCGAACTATAATTAAGTAATTATTAGGTACCTCTTGCCAGAGGCCTATTAAAAGGTCTCCTCAAAAGAAATTCTATTCTTAATAAAAAATTCGACGTCCAAGTTATCATAAAAAGTGAAATAGGTACCGCCCTGTAATAGTACATTACGATACGAGTGCGAAAAAACGAAGATCGAAACGAGTGGAGATAAATTAAAGCACGACCGAAGATCTTAAAACATCCTGGTCTTTCTTATAGAGACTGTATGGAAAGTGAAAGCGTCCGTTCTGTACATCTCACGTGCCTTTACTTTCTGGTTAAGCTCCAACAGAGTTATTGCGTGGATTGAACGCTACCTGCGGTGTACTGTATGACACTGGCCAAGTTAAAGGGCCCAAATAACCAATGAGGACCCGAATCACATGGAAGCTAAAATTGAATCGGCCATACTTGTAATGTAATGAGGGGCTATTCCGCAAAAATAGGACAGGAAAAAACATTCACAACAATCTCATCCTGCAACAAAAAATAATTTCGATGACCGTTCATCGAACGGAAATCTCTAGTTTTAGTGTATAGTTTTACAATTTCCGCCTTTCTGCGCCATCTGACGGTAACGGAGCAAACTAGCGTTATTTGAATACAGCGCCATCTTTTCAACTTTGTCAGAAGTACAATGTGAACTATTGCACTCGAAAGTGTTAAATTTATTAATTTGATAGTTGCAATTTTTGGTAGTTTGCCAAATATCCTCAAGATGGCGCTGATAAAAAATATGAGGTTATTAATATAATTAAATAATGAATGGAATATAGATGGCGCTGTTCGCATTCATACACACACCGGCAATGAACATGGGTCAGGTGTTTTTTTTCATAGAAAATAATGCAAACATGGAGATTTTTAATATTTTAAAAAAATATTTATAGTGTAGGTAAAATCTATTTTTAAATCAGGTTGTATTGGAATTCCCCTAAATTTTTAAATAAACCCAAAAAAAATCAAAATTGTGGTTAGGTAGGTTTGTATACGAGCCCCGATGCATATGTTCTCGTCCAGTTAGACAGTTTTTCGAGATTATCCCGTTCATCCGGGGGAAAAGGTTTAGAGACAAAACCTTCACTATTCAATAGTAGTACTAAAGTAGTTTCTTTGAGTATAAAATATTTGGACTTAATAAATCAGAATAAAAAAAAAACTATTTTACGAGAGGTATTTTTTTAAAATTTTTCCACAATTTTTAATTTTGTAAATAATCAATGAATGTAAAGAACGCCATTAATATTAAAGACGACATGGTACACCTGATGCACTGCGAATTTTGCGTCAAGCTTATAAGCGCGGAATTACAGTGGTGAACGAAAATATATTTTAGACACTGTTTTGTTAAAATCGATTTATTAAACAACAAAAGCGTACTTCAGATTGTTGTGTCTCTTGAAATGTAGTACATTAACCATGACTAACGTTCATGCAATTTATCATTAGCATAATGTGATCATTTTTAAAATATTCAAAAATTTGTAAAAATTGTTTCGAACTAGACGAACTCCACTGCATCGGGGCTCGTAGACAAAAATGTAGACCGTTTTGTTCAGTTGCAAATAATTTGTATCCGAAAAATAAGGATACATTCAGGAGTGCTACGTGGAATTGCTACGATATGTGCTACGGCGTAGATGGAACTAGCCCACCGCGAAATTTAGAGTATGCTTTTTCTGTCTCTGTAACATAAATACAAATTAATGAGATACCAGAATACAGTACCTACCTAAGTAGATTTTAAGGGTAACAGCAGCCCTCACTGATTGACTGTATCGGGAGGACTGTGAGGCATTAGGTACCAGAGGAAGATTATTACAATTAATAAGTATGTATATGAGGATGACAAATTCGAATAAAAAGTCCCGTGGCCGTTTAAATACATTATACATTATTATGGCCACTTGACTTATCGCTTATCGTATACGTTTGCAGAAAGGCATCTTGCCTAAGTCTGCTGGGCCTTCATATTGATTTAAACTTTCACGATTATCTATCACTCATATTTCAAAGAAAAAACGGGTCTTGCCTGTAACGTCAGGATATAATTAAACGTAAGTTTACGCGATTAAGACCCGTTTGTCTTTAAAATATGCTGGGCCTTTCTTCGAAACATCGCCGACATATCTATATTTTACTAAATTATTTAGCTATCATGGATATAGGGACGCAATGCAATAACGTTTCAACCCGTATGAGTTTGTCACATTTATGAATTTGTAGTTAACATAAAGATTTGATTTAAAAAATGACAAAACCTCCTGTAGGTTTGTACGTTATTATGTTACTAGTATGGTAACTACGTCCATAGCTCCTCACCAACTATCATTGCGCACCCTAGCTCGATCGATCGGCGTGGTGTATGAAATCTGCCATGTGCATGGGGTGGAGGGTGCGCGCAGCTGTCGCACGCGCACGCGCTACAATGCCCGCGAGCGTTGAACCCGAACCAGGTACGGCCGAGGGCTGCTGAGGTTCCGTAGGCAACATTACTTGTATGTAATTTCAGTAATTTTTAGCGACCAGGGTGCTTAGCCAAGTTGCCAATCGCTAGCGCTTAAACGTCAATCGTAAGCGAAAGGCAGCTAACTGTCTTTGTCGCACTAATAAGCAAGAGTGACAGAGAGGGAAAACTACGAGCTACCAAGCGCTAGCGATAGTAGCGATTGGCAACTTGGCTAAGCACACTGTACTGGGAAAAGACGTCTCTTTGATCACCACAAATACTATTACCAAGCGTTCCCAGGTCGTCTTTTGTTTCATTTCATCCTGTTTAGTTAGACCAGTAGGCCTAGCCAACATGACATTCTGGAATCGTATACGATAAGCAATTATATGTAAGTAATAAATGTATGAAAAGTCACGTGACTATTGCTATACATTATTATGGTCATTGGTCACGTGACTTATCGCTTATCGTATACGAATGTAAAATGGCACCTTGGCTAAGACTGCAGGAGTTTCTAGATCGTCTTTTGTTTCATTCGATCCTGTTTAGACCCGTGTAGGCAGATGATGATCCTGCTTTTACCGTGTTTTATGCCAGACTTCAGTATGCCAGGTTATCTCACTTATAGCTGGAGAGCCAGTGAACCCTGAGAGTAACGGTCTTCCTGTAAGGTTAGAAATTTGTATACTAACGGTTTATGGAATTCTAAGAGGAATAGCCATGACCTGGCAGGCGTCAGCCCTGCACGTCATCAGGCCATTTATTTTTTGAACTGTTAAGTAAATTGGATTTCAAAACTTGTTTCTGTAAGTTTGAAAAATTTATAGGATAAAGTTAATTTATTATACATCTTAAAAAAAAATTGACAGGCGATTACAATAAGCAGAAGTATATGACAGGTCAATTAGAAAATGCACAGTTGATGAGGTAAAATAAACTTCATCCTGTATACTCGAAATTTTTACATGTCTTCAAATAAACGTCTCAGTGTAAGTATGTACAATGCCAGGCGGTTTTGAACAGCATAAGACCTGGCCAGGCGTGGGGACAGTTAGGTAAATTGGGTTTCAAAACTTGTTTCTGTAAGTTTGAAAATTCAATAGGATAAAGTTAATTTATTGTACATCTTAAAAAAAAAATGACAGGCGATTACAATAAGCAGAGGTATATGACAGATCAATTAGAAAGTGCACAGTTGATGAGGTAAAATAAACTTCATCCTGTATACTCGAAATTTTTACATGTCTTCAAATAAACGTCTCAGAGTAAGTATGTCCAATGCCAGGCGGTTTTGAACAGCATAAGACCTTGCCAGGCGAGGGGACAGTTGCACCTCTCAATCGCACGCCCTTAGCAACTACTCGTACTCTACTAGCGACTAACTAGCGATTACTCGCCTGTATTTTTTTTAAATATGCAAGTACAATAAATAAACTTTATCTATTAATAATTAATAATTTTCAAACTTACAGAAACAAGTTAAGAAACCCAATTTACTTAAGTGTCCCCTCGCCTGGCAAGGTCTTATGCTGTTCAAAACCGCCTGGCATTGCACATACTTACTCCGAGACGTTTATTTGAAGACATATAAAAATTTCGAGTATACAGGATGAAGTTTATTTTACCTCATCAACTGTGCATTTTCTATTCGATCTGTCATATACTTCTGCTTATTGTAATTGCCTGTCAATTTATTTTTAAGATGTACAATAAATAAACTTTATCCTATTAAATTTTCAAACTTACAGAAACAAGTTAAGAAACCCAATTTACTTAACTGTCTCCTCGCCTGGCAAGGTCTTATGCTGTTCAAAACCGCCTGGGTCGCGTTTTATAAAGATACAATTTACAATTTCACTGTTTGCCTCTCTAACGCACGCACATATTGGCTAGAAAGAGAGGCAAACAGCGAAATTGTAAATTGTAACTTTATAAAACGCGACCCTGGCATTGCACATACTTACTCCGAGACGTTTATTTGAAGACATATAAAAATTTCGAGTATACAGGATGAAGTTTATTTTACCTCATCAACTGTGCATTTTCTAATTGACCTGTCATATACTTCTGCTTATTGTAATCGCCTGTCATTTTTTTTTTAAGATGTACAATAAATTAACTTTATCCTATAAATTTTTCAAACTTACAGAAACAAGTTTTGAAATCCAATTTACTTAACAGTTCAAAAAATAAAGGGCCTGATGGCGTGCAGGGCTGACGCCTGCCAGGTCATGGCTATTGCTCTTAGAATTCCATAAACCGTTAGTATACAAATTTCTAACCTTACAGGAAGACCGTTACTCTCAGGGTTCACTGGCTCTTGGACTATTACAAGTAAGTATTCATTAGAACAGTTAGAACGAACGGCAACAATGGTAAAAATTGTACCATGTAAATAAGCCTACCCTTTGATTTTCCTGCCCTACTAACTTTTCAAGTGTGTCTTCTGGATTTTGTTTCGGTTTTCTTCAAAGACGTAAAAAATATCAACCTGTTTTCATAATTAAGGCAAGCACTGAAGCAGATATTGCTAGATACTTACATGTAGATTCGTAGTGGATTAATGTTACCAATTCATTCCATTTGAAGCAACTATAGCTAAACACTAT
Organism: Thaumatotibia leucotreta; assembly: GCA_025490895.1. Taxonomy (NCBI): domain Eukaryota; kingdom Metazoa; phylum Arthropoda; class Insecta; order Lepidoptera; family Tortricidae; genus Thaumatotibia; species Thaumatotibia leucotreta. The sequence continues at coordinate 487,083 of JALPQI010000224.1, read as the reverse complement.
ACTAATGGGTATAATAAGGTAATAGGAAGACCTGCAGATTTGGTTAGAGGCCACAGTCAGTCACTAAAAATACTTTCATTGACAATTATTTTGTCATCATCATATCAGCCGAAAGACGTCCACAGCTGAACATATGCCTCCCCCAAAGATTGCTTTTTTCCTTGGACCCTTCATCTATTCTTTACCTAATTATTTTGTGCAAGTAAGTACCTAAAGTTTACGGTGAAACTAAGAAATACCTAAATTTTCCTTAATTTTCTATTATAGATAACCTAAAAAATAAGTAGTGCTTTGTTGGTGTTCAGGAATATTTAAAGTAAGTAGGTAAATCCTGTATTAAATATACCTGCGTAGGTTTTATCATTTCCGTTCAAGGTTAGCTGCGGATCTCTGCGCGAGTGTGATTGTCCACATTTTTTTGGAGATCAGTGGCCGCAGCTGCCGGCTCTGAAAGGGAACAGCTGATCCGAGCTCTGAGAGAGCTATGTAGTTGTCTCAGGTTTTGTTTACGCTTTAAGAAACGGGAGCAACAGCTGATGTGTTGTCTTCATCATTATTGACTTTGTAAGGTCATTCTTGGCAAAAAACTGAGAATGTATTACTGTGAAAAAATCTGTCAACTATTCTGTCTTGAAAGGACCTTGTACCTATTATATTTTATGGTAGGTAATTTATTTTTCACGATGATATAATTAAACCTAAAAAACACAGTAGTGTACATATATCGTAAAACTGCTACTTCATCTAAGAAGGGTACACGAAAATACCATGTCTATGTTATGAAATTCAGATCATTTTTGCACCTTCTTCGTTAAAGGTAAATTTGTTTTTCCTCCTGAAATTTGAATTGACTCGACATGTTTTTTCCGTGGAACCTTCATCTATTATTTACCTAATTGTCGCGCGCTATACCTAGTTGACTGATCATGATCGCTATTATTTTGACATTCTATCGCAATAATAATACAGGGTGCTCGCGAGCAATCCGAAAGATTTTAACTATGCATTCTAGACATCTTGTGGCAATCTTTGGGGGAGGCCTATGTTCAGCAGTGGACGTCTTTCGACTGATATGATGATGATGATGATGATGATTCTAGACATCAAAATAAACAAAAAATATTATGAGACCTAATGTCAATTCCACCAAAAAAAAAAATTTTTTTTCCTTTTTTTTTTAGTCTTTTTGAATAGGTACTTTTTAACATTTCCAGTACTTTTTATCATAACAACAATTTGTTAAAATTATTTATTTCAATTGTTTTTTTAGGTACAGGTTATTTCGTCAAGTCTATTCGTATTTTTTGATAGTCAGGCAAAAGGTGTAATATTAGAACACATTGTGGTAGCATTGTAATCAAAAAGAAGTTAAATGACGAATTACGTCGAAAAACTTATTTCGAAAAAAGGTTGATTATCTCTGAAACCAAGCTGAATCCAGGAAATTTTATATAACATTAAAGACTCTAAATATTATAGTCAGGAATCCAGCATTACAATCTTTTGGTTTCCTCGCGAGCACCGTGTATAGAAAGGCATTTCATTCTGGGCGTGTAACGTTACATGTTGTATATGTATGTTAAGGTACATAAATCTAATTTAATTCAATAAAAAATATTTCAAAACGAGGTAATATGTACAATCGAATTCATTCATATGTATCCAATTATGCACTTTATTCCAACTCGATAAGTAAAAAATATACACATATTTATGAACTCGACTGTATATATTAGTCAATGTAACTTATTTACTTTCTCTGCGTCTCACACGTGCATGAACAGCGAGTGTGACATGGCATTGGGCAGTATTAACGTAAGCAGACGCTAGTGATTACTGCCGCGGCTAACTGAATGATACTGAGAAAATCAATAACGAACCCATTTTACAACATAAAGAGTGAAGCTATGTATATGTATAATAATATATTCTTCGGTTACCGCGACGATCACCTATGAAATACCTGTAAAGGTGCATTTAGACCAAACGAGCATTCGCTCATTCTATCCCCCACTACGAAAACAACGAATTTCGACGAATCACGTTTTGTGTTACGAACGAATTTCGTAGAGTGGGGGATAGAATGAGCGTTTGGTCTAAATGGACCTTAACGTGTCACCCGTAGGCCACGAACCCTGTAGTGCTCGAAACGTCAGGATGTAGTTAAATTTCATTAATATACGCGATATAATGCGTTAAACTAGTTTTATTTCATGAACTTACGTACATATTTATTCTAATGAGTTTCTTTTCTTTCTACATTAAAAGTGCTACAAGTTTAATCATCCACATAAGTATATTATCATTCGTAGGTACCATATATTATGTGTGTATCGAATACGATATTCGTACATATTTTTGATTGGAAAGGATATACACGTTGCCTAATAGGCGAACATTTCAAAATAATTCTCACTCTTACTAGTCTTACTCCAAAGAAAAGATCGATGACGGGCAGCAGCGTCATCATATTTCATTACTGCGATCGCCAACCCGCCCAGCGTGGCGATTATGGGCATTATCTCCTAATGCGTCCATACGAGTAAGTAATAGGAGAGACCTGTCCAGCAGTGGACTATAACAGGCTGATGAAGTAATGTACGAAAATGATCACTAAAATCAAAAACAAAATTGATATGACCATGATGCCCGTACTAACATTGACTGTTATGTACAGTCAGCAGCAGATATAGCTAAGCGGCCAGGGTGTTCAAAATGATCCCGGCATCGACACGACGTTATATATCTCTCCTAGCCGATTTCGGCTACAGCGACTGCAACTTGACACATTACTTAATTAAGGACTCGATGGAGTGCCCTTTCATGTGCCCTTAAATGACTGCAATAGCCAATTTTATTGTGTGCGTGTGGACTGAGGGACCACTTATATTTCAATGGTGGTTGGTATGATGGTGTTTGGTGAAAAATTAGTAGTAATAGAGAATTATTTTGTAGAAAAATCCTGGAATTTGTAAAGACTTCACTAAAAAGTTATACAGCCAAACGTGTGGTCCCTCAGTTCACACACTGAACCTTACACTTCTGGGCAAGTGTTTAATATGCTGGCTTATTTTAATGTTATAGATTTAGTAAAAACATATTTAAACGCATTCGTAATGACCGAAACGTAATTTGGCAATGATTATACACTAAACAGCCTTCCTTTTTTGGTCCCTGAGGGACCACATATAATAACTAATAAATCGGTACATTCGCACAAAAAATAAATGCATTTTTCTTTGCACGCATTAGTAAAAATCGCAAGGAAGATTGTAAAAGTTAAAGGAAAGCACAACTATTAATAAATTTCGCCAAATTTATATTTGTTTGTGGTCCCTCAGTTCACACACTATGAGTTAATAAAATAATCAAAATCTCCTAAAATATACAAATTATTAAAAGGTTTGTCGTACTGAGGTTTAGTTAAAAAGCTTGACTACCTAAATATATACTTTAACGTGGATTGATGGCGTACAATATAAAATAAATTGCTTTTTAACATTTCCTTAGCAAAGCGTTCATTAGGGTGACCACACAATTAAAATCGTTTACTAACGTGACGTGCCCATCTCATTTTTAAATACAACTTTTTAAATTTGCTTACTAATATCAAATGGACCAAGGAAAAACTGCATACAGCCAACTACATTTTAGATCCTATAAGCAAAATTACGAAATTAAAAACAAACTAAGTTTATGGTATCAGGTTTGGTGCTGTAAAACATGTAGCTCGAATATAGTTGTCCTGCTTATATTATGTTTAAAAAATAAAAAGTGACCTAATTAACTTGATTTGATGTGTTTGGTTTGTTATTGCTGTATAGTTTGCAAATTAGCATTGTGTTGCAATTGATTTGTTATTTATACTCCTATTTTCTGGGTTGTTGATCTGGTAAGTACATCCATTAAGCAGCATTATATTCTAATAGTAGGTATGGTTTGTCAGGTTTGCCATCATTTGCTAAACAACTTTTCCGAAATAACTATTTAACAAACACCGATTCACTCATTTTATAAATAACTTCCTACATGACAAATTGTCCTACATATATTACTAGCTTTTACCCGCGAATTTCTCTGCGTTAAATCTTTAGAAATAATATGTATATGCCTATGACCTTATTAAATTTCATCTAAATCCGTTTAGCGGTTTAAGCGTGGTAGTAGGGAGCAAGGGGCGAAAGGCACCTGGTGCTTTTCATTTCGAATAAATATGTACATAAAAATAGGCGGGAGTAATACAGTACGTATTTTCATTACTCCGTAGAAGGCATTAATCCCGTCGAATCCGCGATTTATGGAAAATTAACCCACTTGCACACCTGAACTTGAAATATTAGTGAGCGATCCCTCTGTTACCTCTTAACGATGAAACCGCTAAATACGCAGAGGTCGCGGGTAAAAGCTACTAATATATGTAGGACAATTTGTCATGAAGGAAGTTATTTAAAAAAATAGCAGTTCAGGAAATGACAGGTTTATAAATCGTTGTTTGTTAAATAGTTATTTCAGAAAAGTTGATTAGCAAATGATGGTAAACCTGACAAACCATACCTACTATTAGAATATAATGCTGCTTAATGGATGTACTTACCAGATCAACAACCCGGAAAATAGGAGTATAAAATAACAAATCAATTGCAACACAATGCTAATTTGCAAACTATACAGCAATAACAAACCAAACACATCAAATAAAGTTAATTTGGTCACTTTTTATTTTTTAAACATAATATAAGCAGGACAACTATATTCGAGCTACATGTTTTACAGCACCAAACCTGATACCATAAACTTAGTTTGTTTTTAATTTCGTAATTTTGCTTATAGGATCTAAAATGTAGTTGGCTGTATGCAGTTTTTCCTTGGTCCATTTGATATTAGTAAGCAAATTTAAAAAGTTGAATTTAAAAATGAGGCACGTCACGTTAGTAAACGATTTTAATTGTGTGGTCACCCTAATGAACGCTTTGCTAAGGAAATGTTAAAAAGCAATTTATTTTATATTGTACGCCATCAATCCACGTTAAAATATATATTTAGGTAGTCAAGCTTTTTAACTAAACCTCAGTACGATAAACCTTTTAATAATGTGTATATTTTAGGAGATTTTGATTATTTTATTAACTCATAGTGTGTGAACTGAGGGACCACAAACAAATATAAATGTGGCGAAATTTATTAATAGTTGTGCTTTCCTTTAACTTTTACAATCTTCCTTTCGATTTTTACTAATGCGTGCAAAGAAAACTGCATTTATTTTTTGTACGAATGTACCGATTTATTAGTTATTATATGTGGTCCCTCAGGGACCAAAAAAGGAAGGCTGTTTAGTGTATAATCATTGCCAAATTACGTTTCGGTCATTACGAATGCGTTTAAATATGTTTTTACTAAATCTATAACATTAAAATAAGCCAGCATATTAAACATTTGCCCAGAAGTGTAAGGTTCAGTGTGTGAACTGAGGGACCACACGTTTGGCTGTATAACTTTTTAGTGAAGTCTTTACAAATTCCAGGATTTTTCTACAAAATAATTCTCTATTACTACTAAATTTTCACCAAACACCATCATACCAACCACCATTGAAATATAAGTGGTCCCTCAGTCCACACGCACACATTTTATTAGCGAACGTGCGCAAACATTCACTACACGTGAGGACACCGTCCACATAGTTATAAAATATTGCTGCTGGATGTTTAGTCTTAAACGCATCACGCTTGGCATCTAAATCAGCTCTCCGCAGCTCTTCAAAAAGTTCCACCTTTTGGTGGATCAGGCGCCGCCATTCTGGACGGCATGACCTTATTGCTAAGACTATAAGAGTGTGTTAAGATAATTGTGAACAGCTGAACACCTTACCCGCTAAGCAATATGTGCTGCTGACTGTACTACGAGTAACATTGCGATTGTTTCCCTAGTCGATTTCAGGCGACCGGAAGGAGTTGTTGTCGCCGGTGGAGGAAGCGACACGGGACAATGCCACAGACAATATGCTTCCCACAGCCCGCTTCCTGCCGACATCCGATACACGGCTTAGATACACGCTGCTGATGATTTTACTCTTATTGAGGGATATAGTATTTATGGATGACTCGCATTAGGCAGGGTAACATCTCTGGGTCGTGGAGGAAGAGTGAACAGGGTACTAGGGGCGATCACGCGAACTTTCACTAAGGAGACTACCTAAAAAAATCTCCTAATTATGTTTGATTGAGCCAATTGATAGTTCAATGAAAAACAATCAATGAATGAATTCATAGGTAATTAGGAGATTATTTTACGCGACTTTTTTGTTGTTTCCATAGTAAGAGATACTCAGTGTGACTATCCCTAGTACACTGTTCACTCTTGCTCCGAGACCCAGGTCACCCTGTAGATACCAGGCTGTAGAACCAGAGTTCAGCTAGCCTCGGTTTGACGTTATAGTTTCCATAGAAAATAACGTGTTGGACCGCCCGGTTTAGCGTGAATCACACTTGTGTCTGTAGTGGAGCAGATATGAAAACTGGAACAGATCTGCTGTTCACTAACCCTCGGAAAATAATAATAAAAGAAAGGAAATAAAATAATACATAAACGCATCAGACATTAAGAAACGAAGTCCCAACGCGCAACGCGTTGATGTCTTTTATAGGAAGAATTATTTTTCAGCGCTCGTTGATGTCTTCATCTTTGTATATTTTTATTTTCATCTTTATAATACTTTTATAGTTGACCAAGCTGTAATATTCATATGTCATATGTGACGGCCTCTGTAGCTAAGTTCGTACCTAGACACCCTGGCGAATTTAGAGGTCCCATTTAGAATATTATTAATGTCAAGCCTATGATTGCCTATGTTGCGGATAACCCGGCTGTCATGTGCTAATAATGCCCCTCGGTGGGAGTGGCTACTGTGTATAATTATGATTCTTCAAAATTACTTCTTTCAGGGATCTCTTCCAGTTAACCTTTGAGGAAATGAGAAATGAACAAGCAACGGTGAAAGACAAATAAAAAATGTACATTTACTAACTTAAAATTTGAAGTATAATTATGTATTCGCATCGTTGATATATAAAACCGACAATATCTACACAAACACTAAATATAAATACGTTATAGTTATAAATATTAGATGTCATATACCAAAGAAAAACGACCAAGATCACCTAATGTCCGAGGTGGGGATCGAACCCACGTACTCAGCTTTCGCGGCTGATGCCTGTACCCCTCGGCCACTCGGTCTTAGCAACCACCGGTCAAATTTCTCGTACACATTCGACATTATAGTTAAATAATAAATAAATATAAAAACATATGATATACATAAATAAATATGTAAAAACACAAAGGATCCATTATTATGCTTTGTGAGGTAATCTGCAATTTAGGGAATTAATCAAATCTTAACGGCCGTTTTCGACCTCTCGACGGACGGACGGCTCTTGTTCTTGTCTCTGTGTCGGCGGCAGCATCGTGTGATTGTTATTCAATTCTTTAATCGACAAGACGTTCCCGTGAGATGCGCTTATTAGTAAAGTTTATATTTATAAACCTTAGAGAAATGTATCTTATTTATCACTTTGATATATTTGATGTACGAGTAGGTAACTAGGTATACCTATATGTTTGACAAGAGGTCATCCTAATAATGGGTATTTTATGTTTTTATGGATAATGAGGTTACCGTTTCATTAATAACTTCTACCTCTCCGAAAACAACGCATGAGAACTAAATTGTGTTACGAATTTACGTACCTACGCATAAAGTTTGTACGACCAACTTACGTAACACATTGGAAACCATCGTGATTTATTTTACTATGTATTTTTTTGCAATCGATGCGTAGTCTAGTTTCTAGATTTTTCTGGATCAATTTTGTAAAATATAATAGTATGTAATGTAGTCTAATTTTTACAAACTTTACCTAGGCATCAGAGTATCTTATAAGTAGTTTAGTTAATAGAACAAAGACCGTAAGATTGTTTTATAACAATAGATAATAATATACCTAGTTATTAGGGATTAGTTCTTTATTTGTAAATTGGTTAATATAAAATGTAAATGTAATAAAAAGATTATTCAAGTTTCTTCTTAGTTTCAGTTTTTTTTTTCAAGTTACATTATAAATACCTACGTATGGCGAACAAATAAGTTATCCGGATGGTACCGGAGCGTTAAAATACAATTTATTGATAGAAGCTGCCACGCAGGTCGGCATGAAAGCGATGGGTTCCTAGAATGGTTGCTAGGCAGATTAGATTTTAAGGGTCCGCGTTAGAGGGAATGAAACCGAATCGCGAAATTTCAAGGATCCGACTCCGTCACACTAATTATCCGTCACACTTAGTACATTTTATTTTTCAAGTCTATAAATAAAAAAGAAATGGCCGAAAGCCTCGTTGCCGGGGATTCAATTAAACCAATCACTACATAGCAGCTTACAGCCTATGTCTGTATAATGTTTGTATGAAAATTCATTAAGTAGGTACAATGCTCTTGTTTGACAAGCCGTGAATGGGTTTCTAGCCGAGCCTTTTTTTAGGCAAGTAATGATATCATTTCATTGCAGTTTAAGAAATAGTACATTGTGCATCAAGGGAGGTAAGTTAAGTACGGAATCACTAACGAGAGTGTTAGGTTAGGAGCCCGACGCCGTAGGCGGAGGACTTTTAATGACTCGAGTTAGTATTCCGCTTACCGACCGATGTTTTTCATCACACTTGCCGAGAAAAAAAAAGTTTTAAGACAAAATATTATTAAATGACATACTGACATTTCTATTACTCCCTAGGGTATTTCACTTTTCTATTACTCCCGTTACGCATGCAAGAAATGGCGCGCTTAGACAGCAAGTGTGATGAAAAATAATAATATAAATGAATCGTGCATAAGAAGTGTGATAATATGATAGGGACTCAAAAACGAGACCAACTAGCAACTAAACCGATCTTCAGTAGAATCTAAAAAAAATATAAACAAACAAAAAACTTGCATTATTCCATAATCACTCTTTTAAAACACAATCTTAGTTTTATTATCAAAACCTGAAACCTTGCCTTGAAATTAGGTACATACATTTTTAGTTAAAATGGTTGATATTTAATAGTATTAACGTAAAAATACATAATATGTATCTGCAAACGTGTTTCTCGATATGTGTCACAGACGTCAAGTGCTATGGAAAGTCAGCCTTTATGTTTACATTTTTTTAGATTCTACAGACGATTGGTATACAGGGTGAACGATATGAAGTGTTACCAAGTAGATTTTATTAAGTCTGTTGTCAAAGTGATAGCGGCTTATTTTCGAATATATGTTTTGGAGGCCTTAGGCACGCAAACGTTAGGGTTGTAGACCGCAAACTTAAGAACGAGACTGAGCTTCGGCTTATAAAGCTCGTAAGAACCCAAAAAGGCTGAAACCCGAATTTCACGTGTCATTTCTCCAGTGCAGTGAGTTTCGGACTTTTTATCTGGTCTATTTTGAAGACAAAGGTGAGAGCAATTAAACATGCTAGTATAAATGCAATGAAGAAAGCGATCATATTTCACTGGCACATACCACTACCCAGTGATCACAAACGTGCTGCGAGCTAATTTTTTTTTACCATTTGAAGACCATAATTAAGGCATAAGGTATTCAATTCATATTGACTAAAAGTAAATTTAATCACAAAAGTGAAATTTTTTTATTTCTCTTGTTTTTTCTTACTTATAGTAATAAATTGTTGCAACTAAAAAACCGCAGTCTTTTCAAATTGATAACACTTCATAATCTTCATATCGTTCACCCTGTATCAGGTAGGTTGCGTATAAACATGGACGGGGGTATAAAAATACAATTATGATCAACTAACAACAACTATTAATGTAAAGCTAACTTGGTGTAAACTAAGTATTGACCTAGTGTATTGCACTTAAGTTATTAAATTGCCTTGTAATATTACCGAGGGTTTTCTACTTCTACCTGCGTGTCTCGGCTTCGGCTTTGTCAGTTTTTTTAACGACTTCTTAGTAATTACAATACTAAGAGCATTTCCTTTATTACCACGTGTAGCAGTATTGTGTAGGGCCTTGTAGGCATATTGTTTATCAACACTTGTAATTATTTGATAGTTTATGTTTTTTCGATGTTTTTATATGCAGTCGATTAAGTTCTTAAAAGGAGAGTTGCTTTTCTTTTAGTCCGTTGTTATGCTTATTGTCAAAATATTACTTATTTTGAGACTTAGACCTACAGTAACTAAAACTACTTGTATGTTTTAGGTATTCTGCCACTTTTGATGCAGAAAAATCATCTATGAGGGATGGGGTGGGTAGTGTTAAATTAAGTACAACTTATAAGTGAACTATTTGGTGTTGAGTAAAAAATCCAAAATACCTAAATGATAACGAGGCATATCATTAGCGTTACGTGGAGGGTAGCAGGCAGTAGGGCACGCCACGCATGTGGCGCGGTGCCGGCGCATCTGGTGGCGGGAGGGGACCGCGGGGGCTAAAATTAGTGCCGAGCGCCACGTGCGTTCACAGTCCGCGCTCGACCTCAGCCCCGCACGCTCGTCAGTCTCCGTGTTTACAATACCTACTGCCGGCGCAGTCGATCCAGCGCTCAGCGCAGTGTTAGTGCACCAGTGACCGTGGCCGTCGCGACGGAGGCCGTTCAAGGAATGCTCATGGCGGGCGCGTTGCCTGCCGAGTCCGAGGGGCTGCTCGCGCTGGGCGCGCTCCCCGGACAGAAGGACACCACCTGGACGAAGCTCTTCGTCGGTGGCCTCCCCTACCACACCACAGACAAGAGCTTGAGAGAACACTTTGCTGTTTATGGAGACATTGAGGAGGCTGTTGTTATCACGGACCGGCAAACCAGTAAAAGTCGAGGATATGGATTTGTGAGTGCCCTTATTTACTTTGCGGTTATTTTGCCCTTCAGTCTTATGACGTAAATCTTGATTTAAAGTACATGTTATTATAGAAACATTAAGATTTGCATTAAGTTCTCTATTAAAGTATAGGTACCTATACTTTAATTCTTACTTCGACTTCAAACAAGCTGTTGAGTTTGAAATTAGAAATGGCTTCGCATGGTGATTGTGGAGCGAACAGCGCGCATATCGCACGGTTAGGAGCGTTATCGCACCTCAATGCTACTAACATACCTACCTAAGCCACCGTCAGCTACGTGTGTATAATGTATTCCTATACCTACAAGCTGTATCGCAAAATTACATCAAACACGGAAGTCGTGCCCTCTGCGCGCAGGTGCTATGTCGCGTCGAGCCAATCAAAGAGCAATCCTGAATTTGACACCTCATCGTCTGTTGCCAAATGTTTTAGGAATCGCTTTGAAAAGGCCACCTCACGATTGCTTGTAAAGAGATAGTACCTACAGAAAAATAACACACGTCGGCTAACGAAACCTGGTCCCTTTTAGTCTCTACCTGAGTTCACGGAACGGTGTTTGTTTTTGCCATTGTACGTTTTAATGACAAGAGTGCCCGAGAAAGTTAACTTAAACAAAGGCATAGCCTTCATATAACCTCATATAGCGCGTAAATTATGAACGCTCACGTTTCATGATTTCACGACTGAAGCAAAATGTGAATGTCGATGACGTTTATTTTCGCTGAAAAAAGAACAGATGCAAGTGAATTGTGCCATTTGTTCAAAACGGCGTGAGCTGAATATAATAAATTTGGAAGCTTTGCAAGCCGTGAGAAATGAATCACAACCCCATTTTCAATTCTCGGGCAGGGTTGCGTAGGGTAGGGTCGGGCGAGGGATGTCCGCTGCACCCCTGTCTGTGACATCAGAATGGCTGTAATAATCGCAATGCACCGCGCCTGTCACATTGCGACCCGAAGGCGAACTTTTGATAACAAATTGTGGGATTTTTAAGTCGGTTATACGTTTACATATATGCATTCGCCGTACTCGTAGCAAAAAAATGTCTGTCATTTCTATATCGACACGAGAATCATACACTTTGATCGAATGAGTAAGATAAACAGTAGTACTGTCTACACATGAACATTCGACACAATACGCAATCAATAGGTAAAATTCTAAATCTATGTATAGCTTCAATGGTTCTTGAAATGTTTAAAGGTGCGTTTAATTAAACCAAAAGAGCATTCGCTGTTCTAGCGCCCGTTCTACGAAATCAACCAATCACGTTCTGTGTACCGATCGAATTTCGTAGAGTGGGAGGTTAGAACAGCGAATGCTCTTTTAGTTTGAACGTACCTTAACAATGTGACAGACACACGGAGAGACGGGAGGACGCACAGAGTTGTACCATATTTCTTTTGTATCTTTTGGTAAGAAGCCCTATAAAGAAATGTCTATTTACATTATTGTTTCACTATGTAAAATCGTTAGGGCTATCAGATTAACTTAAGAATTCCATTTACTCTAATAGAAACTAAAATCACATCATGCAAAAATATTCCCATTTTCTTTGAACTCATAAGCTTCCAATTAAATGCCTCTTAAAGTACAATCGGATGCTGCGCTTAAGAGAATCCCAATACACTAAAGCCTTTCCGATACGTGTCATTTTCCGTTGAATCCGGGTCTGCTTTAGTGGAGCACTGTACAATCGACGACAGATATATGCGAGTGCTTTTGGTCCTTATAACAATGGAATAAGGTGCAGAAGTGTGCGATATCTTGGACATGGGTATACGTTGGCGGAATGCTCGGCGTCGGGCGTGCTGGAGTGGCCGCGCGAAACAAAAGACATCCGATACCGTACGGGTGGCTGCGCTGTCGAGAGCACCGGGAAATGCACAGATGTGCCTCCTATACCAATTTAGCTAAATTACCGGTGGTTTTCAGACCTTAGGCTTAGTTTGTTCATTACCAACGTTAAGAAAAAGGTGAAAGGAAAAAGTTATTGTTAAGGAAAAGGTGACATACAAGCATGATGGAATTCATATGTAGTATTATGTGCTTAGAAGCTCACGGCTCATTATTTTTAGATTTTTATAGCATCTTACTGTTATTATTTGACTAATAAAGGTAGAGTACATATCGTTTAGGCGGAGGTCGTCATATTCTTAGTAAGTCCCTTTCGAGATAGGTCATGTTCGGTAGATGCCACTTTCTGAGGATGTCATGTTCTGAGAAGGCCGCTTTCGGAGAGCGACACGTTCTAATTACGTCACATTCTTATATCGCCACTTTATAAGTTCGTCGCTTTATGAGTTTGTCGCATTCGGAGTACGTCCCTTTCGCATTTTACAGCGCTCCTGTGCTTTTCGCAAGTTGACTCCTAAGAAACTAATGATCCTAATCAGGAATGGGATCGATTGGCATCAAAAAAAGAATGCAAAAAAATTTTTTTTTTCTTTCTCTATAATAATATGTCTGGGCAGCAGCGTCATCACTGTAGACACATTACTGCGATCGCCAATCCGCTTGCCCAGCGTGGCGATTATGGGAATTCACCTCCTAATGCGTCTATACGCGAGAGGCCTTCGTCCAGCAGTGGACTATCATAGGCTGATGATGATGATGATGATGATGATGATGATGATGATGATGATGATAATAATATGTATTAGCCCGAGAGTTAAACAACAACTTCAACCCCTTGTATGTATAATAAATAACTATGTATCATCACAGAATATGTAATAGTACTACAGTAGTACTAAAAACACGGTGTACTTATAGTATCCATCTTCTGTTTACACGATCCTGCATACGTAGGTTGCCCTGAAAGTTTCGGGAATCGGAAAAAATACGCATTTTAATGAAATAAAAGTACTTTTATTGTTTTTCAAAGTATTCTCCTTTGTGTTTAATACACTTTTTCATTCTCTGAAACCAGTTTTTAAAACAGTTATTGAAGTCTGAAGTGGGGGTTGACAAAATGGCCATTTTATAAGCGTCGACTGCTTCTTCCGCGGGCTGAAAACGCTGACCACGCAACCGATTCTTTATTTTCGGGAAAGTAAAAAAATCGTTGGGACTTAGGTCGGGGCTGTACGGAGGATGGTCCAGTAATTCGACGTTTTCGCCCTTCAGATAGTCGTCTGTTTTCTGAGCGGTGTGAGGGCTGGCATTATCATGGTGTAGTATAATACGGCGGTTAGGGTTAGTTTTTCGCAGTTCAGCAAAAACAATCGGTAAACAAACGCCTATATACCAATCGGCATTGACAGTTCTTCGATCTTCAAGAGCGATAGTCGCCACGTGACCCGATTTGGAGACAAACGTGGCTACCATTTTTTTGATCGTGCTGCGAGAACGAACAACTTTTGTCGGCTTCGGTTCGTCTTCGTAAACCCAAACTCGAGATTGGTTTTTCGATCCAGGCTCATATGCGTAAATCCATGATTCGTTACCTGACACAATACTAAAAACGGCATTTGAGCTTCCTCCATTAAATCTTTTTAAAGTTTTGCGGCACCAATTGACACGTACCGTTTTCTGGTCGTCAGATAACAAGTGAGGAATCCACCGGGAAAATAACTTCCGCACGCCCAACTCTTGTTGTAAAATAACTTGTACCTGACTCATTCCAATGCCTAAAGTCTCCTGAATCTCCCGATATGTAACATGCCTATCTTCCTTTATCAGTTGGCGAACAACATCGATGTTTTGATCGGTAACGGCCGTTTTCGGTCGACCCTCACGTACGTCATCCGCAAGAGACACACGGCCACGTTGGAATTCCGAATACCACCTGTATATGGTCGTCTTTGAAGGTGCTTCACTACTAAAAGCAATAGTTAATCGGTCTCCACATTGTTGTTGTGTTAATCCACTTTTAAAGTCATAATAAATCATTGCTCTAAAACTTTCGCGGGACAGCTCCATTTTCACCAGCGACTCAACGACTTTAAAAAACAATTGAAAATCGGACATTGTTTTTTTTTTCTAAGTGGCCAGTGTTTTCGAATAATGAGACTATGCTTGTAAGAAAGAGGTATAACACATGTCAAATATACGTTCCTAAGTATTAAATTCCCGAAATTTTCAGGGCATCCTACGTAGAGGCGGACTGCAAGGCGGCATGCCATGAACGCTTTACTTAACTGGAAGTCATCTGTCATTTCTAAAAGTTGCTATTCCGTATTTGCTTACTCAACCTGCTATAAAATAAAAATGAACCTTAAATAAATCACATACCTACCTATCAAGTTTTGGACAGTCCATTTTCCTGTTTTTTTCTGATACCAATCACCATACCAACCTACAAACTGTATTAGAAAGGTCACCAGCACCACAGTCGATATCTTTTTTTCCTTAGAATTAGATTGATTTTTTTGCATTCTTTTTTTATGCCAATCGATCCCATTCCTGATCAGGATCGTTAGTTTCTTAGGAGTCAATTTGCGGAAACGCACAGGAGCGCCGTAAAATGCGAAAGTGACGTACTCCGAATGCGACAAACTCAGAAAGCGACGAACTCATAAAGTGGTGATATAAGAATTTGACGTAATTAGAACGTGTCGCTTACCGAAAGCGCCCTTCTCAGAACATGACATCCTCAGAAAGTGGCATCTACCAAACATGACCTATCTCGAAAGGGACTTACTAAGAATATGACGACCTCCGCCTAAACGGTACATATTGCTATATGAAATTCACCTTCATTTCGCCGCCAATGACTTGATATGAAGTCAGAACCTTTCGGGACCCACACGCCAACGACTTATATCAAGTCACAACATTCAAAATAAAGTGCATCTTCGTTTGACAATTTCAAATTGATAGTTGTTTACATGTTTGTTGCTTGGCTTCAGTGGCACGCTAGGTAGGCATTTCTTTTTTGACGTGTCGGCTAAAAGGTTAAAAATGTTACTTATAGGAAATATTTAATAGTAGCAATTCCAACCTCCATGAAATTCACCTCCTTATAATATTCCTACTTAGGCAAGTGGACCCCAGGCTCTCGGAACCGCGACAAATCCAGTGTTGGGAAGATGACGAGGTAGCCATGGGTACCTACTTATCTACAACTTTTAACGAATCAGCGGGATTGAATTTTAAGTATATTAGTACGTAAATGTCCTAAATTAGGAATATGATTAATCTAGTATTTTTTTGTATGATCTCCTTGGGAATCACGGGCTTACAAATCCCGGTTTTTTCTCTCTGAACGGCCAGTCAAGACAAGCCAGAGCTGAGAGTCCTACGGGTCCCCTTGGGGTTCCACTTCGACCGACGAAGCCACGCCGGAGGCGGGGACCCTGACTGACTCTCGGGAGCACTCGGGTCCGTGGGGTCGTTACTCCCCAACAGCTCGCCAAAAGCTGCCCTGCGGCCTGATTATGATTATTATTATTAATATAATAATAGCAAATTCATGTCTGGGATGAAAAATTACATCGGACCTTTATTTTTTCCCATAATAATTGATTACACCTTCACTTTGCTAAAGAGTGTGCTTTCAGGAATCTGAAGTCAAAGTATCGTTATCAACTTATCAGTTTATCACGATATCTCAGACGGCCCTAAAGGTAATCTAAAGAGCAGTAGACCTTTCTTCTAGTAATCTGAAGTTTCATCAGCAATAATCTGACCTTAATAAATTTCACCCATTGACCGATTGACCTTAATAAATTTCACCCTTCAATAAATTTCAAGAGAAAAATTCTCAAGCTGACATGATTTTTTAAAAATCCTTTAAGCTTAAATTCCCAATTTTAAAGTAAACAAACCTAAAACTTGCATTATTCCGTAATCACGCACCTTTAGAACACAATCTTGCTTTTATTACCAACTTAAAACCTTAAATTGAATTTACAAACATTTTTAAAAGTAAAAATATACCTATTTGCGAACGTGTAAATCGACACGAGTTACGAATTTCGTTTTTGCACGTATATCGTACCACGTTTTTCAGTACATATGGCTCTCTGAAGATTTCAACCTGACGTAAAATGAACCATCTGTACTGAAAATAATCTTTTGAATAATCTGCAGGCCTAGACAAGATGCTATTAGATACCTTTATTTACCTGTATAAATTTATCTATAGAAATTCAGTTTTCTCAAACTTGCTACGGAATGTTGATGTTACTTACTTTAAATGAAACCCGGAAATACTATGTATCCGGTGTCATATGCTAAGATGATATGTAAAGAGATTTCATGTATTTATTTCACACCTAGGACTGCAAAAAAACTGTCTTTTGTTTTGAAACGTCAAATTGTGACACTAGGTCTTGACATTCAGCCACAGAAAAAAAATAACCTAAGAAAAAAAATAACCTAATATGTCTATACCACCGGGTAAAAGGATACCTCAAACAGATTTAAAAAAAGTTAGGCGCGAATGTTTTTTTTAATGTTTTACGATACTGTACTATTGGTTTATTTACAAATTGAATAGTATGGTTCGCCGAAATCAGTTCGTTTTATTTCATGGCAAGTTTGAGAAAAGCACTATACAAATCTCGGCGAGAAACAGGGTTACAGGCCGCGTATCCCTATCTGGCCTCAGTTCCTTCGGCCAGATATATCTACTTGGCCTGTAACCCTTCGTTTCCCGTCCTCTATAGTAATGTACTATTAATCAATTGCAAAAACAAATTGAAAATGAAGTTTGAATAGCAGAAGCCCAGATAGGTTGCATTACGTTTGTCTACTACCAACAACTAAGACTACGACTCGCACTAATATGGTTTCTTTCGTTATGTATTGTATACTATACTAACATATATTAGATAGGAAGATAGGCAGTCGGCTTTGCTTACTATTAGAGATTGGACTACCTTTATTTTATGTATATTCCAACGTATTCTTGTATGCATTATCAAATGACATCAGCATTAGATATCATCTATGGTACAATTCGGTTCCTGTTCCTATGAGGTAGAGCGTCAGTAACAATTAAAAAAAGAAAAAACATTTTAACGTGGTACATAATCGATATCTTATCCGATTCGGTAACATTTATTAGTATAATGCTGCTTCGATACTTACTGTTATCAAAATCGGAAGGTTTTTCAGTTACCTACTTTAATCTATCCTTGAAAACGTACCTATTATGATGTGGCCATCTCGAGTTAGTTGCAGAGGTGACTAACCTAATTCATTAAAATGCCATAAAATATAATTTCAATCTACAAGAAAGTGTGAAGTTATCTGAAGTGCAAATAATCAAGCTGTTAGCAAATTTGAAGATAATAGATTACCCGATATGATGTATTATATTGAATTTATGTGTAGGCTTAGGACTTTTCATAGCATATCGTGGTTCTAAAATCCTTGGAGCCGCTATGTGTTAAATGTTCGAAGTCAAAGTCAAAGTATATTGTAATATTAAATTTAATGATTTATACCTACAGTCACATCGTTACTGAGTTAATTTTAATCGAACGTAATTGATTTTAAAAATCGAACTTGATTTCATAAAAAGTGCAAATGAAATTAGTTATATCAGAAATCATAAAAAAAAAGTAAACAATTAAGTTCAAGACAAACTAGAAAAAGTCTTAGATCGGAAATAGCGAAAAAAAAGGCGAAAGTATTATGTTGTCGTGTTCTCGAGGTATCGTGGTATTTCTTTATTATGGTACCTACATTATGACCAAATTTCGAATGTCATCGAAATTCTGATTAGCTATGAAAATAACACGAAAGAACAAAAATACAGTATCTTTCGTTACAGAGCTTCGATTGAACGTTTCGCATCTTTCAGTGTTTTACGTGTAAAATACTTTTTTTTGGCATTATTTTATAGAATTATGATACTCCGAATGTATTGGCTTTCGTACAAACACGTGACTTTTCGTTATGCTCAGACTAAATCTCAATATCAGTTGACTAAACAATTTAAATTATAAATTATGATAAAATACTAATAAATTGGAATCATAAATCTATGCTCTATGACTCTATGTGATGTCAACGTGAAGTGAAGCCTATTTACTTCAAAGGTAACGTCAGTTTTGTTTCTTGTTCGGAAGTTACATGTAATATATACGAAAGATTCAAAACTTTCGAGACAAACAACATGATACTTTCGCCATTTTCATCGCTATTTCCGATTTAAGACTGTTCCTAGTTTGTTTTGAACAATAATGGTCTAGTTTTTTATGGTTTCTGATAGAGGTAGGTAACTAATTTCGTATGAACTTTTCATGAAAACATGTTCGTTTTTTTAAATTAATTACGTTCGATTAAAATTGATTCAGTAACGATGTGACAGTAGGTATAAATTATTATATTTAATATTACAATATACTTTGACTTTGAAAATTTTACACATAGCGGCTCCAAGGATTTCAGAACCACGATATGCTATGAAAAGTCCTAAGCCTATTTATGTGTTAGCTTGTGAAATTGCCCAGATCGCGACTTGATAAAATAATTAAATACCTTTCACACACCTCATAAATCATAATAATAGGTACTCGTTACACTTTTCTCAAATTAAATGGAACTTTTATCCGACTTAGGTATTACATTTGAAATATGTGTCTCTATATAAGTTACTGCAGCATATTTTTGTCGACTCTACCAACTGTTAGCTCTACATGTTGTTCATGACTTTGAATCAGTCTACAGACCCAATTTCACAAAAAAAAAAAAAATTCCAGAATAATAAACAAAATATTCATCAATACATCATCATCAGCCTATATCATTCCACTGCTGGACAACGGCCTCTCCTATTATCCATGCACATGGCACATTAGGAGGTAAATGTTCAGCATAATCGCAACGCCTGGGTGCTTGCAATCGCAGTAGTGTGTCCACCATGATGACGCTGCTGCCCATCATCAATCTTCAATAAATTAATAGTTAGTGACGCTTCAATACCTTAGTCGACTCTTACGACACCCAATGGAAGAGTTGGGGTGGTGACTTCTACTGCCGTCACCACACCAAACAGAGAAGTTTACATGAATAACAAAAGATTGCTTGGTCCAAAATAAATACCTAAAGAGAATCAGCGAGGCGTGGCGAGAGCAACAAAGTAATGTTCTCAGTGATTGGGCGGCGGCAGCGGCGGGGTGCGGGCACGCCTCCACTCGACCCGCAATGCGTTTGCTTATTTCATTTCGCATTTCTTCCATTAAGTATATAAGTAATTCATGTAAACTATCGAATCGTTGACTAAAGCATTCGATCCATAATGTGCGAGAGATAGGGTTTTAATTAATTAATCTTTTGTCAATGGTACAAATAATTAAAATACCTAGGTAATGTACAACCTGTCATCTGCATCATGAATTAATGACTCAAAGGACATAGGTAAATCTTGCTGAATTTATGACATAGGTTTTTGGCACCATTACAGCAATGAGAATTATCTCGCCTACCTAATATTGTTAACTTTTGATTAGAAACAATTGATTTGTCAGTTTAATCTATTTTTGGTATCAGCATTTCGATATCATTGCCTTGGGTAGCTTCCCTGATACAAATACCTTAACTTAAGTCTCTTCATCTGAAGACGGCCGATCGGCAAAAGCCAGCCGAAAATCTATACTATACGAGAGATTATGTCAAATTGTGCCTTGATCTCAGGCGACACGATGCGACACAATTTAGACCGGCACACTTGCCGTTATACACTAGGGCCTCAATAATCCGAACTTCAAAAAAACACCCCTGTTCGGACTGGTGGAGCGTTCAGATTATAGTATGTTAGCAACGAATGATTGGATTTTCTCTTCTTTTTTCTTCAGATCACTAACTGTAGTTTTTCCAACACCATGTTTTTCAGAAATCGAGGTTTCAGTCACTATCTTTTAAACTGTAAAATATAGCACACTTCTCAGAAATGGTCCAAGTTTTGTGTTTACACTTTGGTGTAGGAATCGTATTTAAAAAAGAAAACTAGGGTCTGGGGTTATACGACCGGGTAGGAAGAGGTCACTCGGCAGCCCTACTGTAATTACATTGACATGAAGCAATAATGAGCTTTTTTCGACCGACTTAAGCTGATCAGACGTCGACAGCTGATGGGGTAACACCCTAAAAGTCTAGATAGCTATTCGTTAACAAATATCACATCAAGCCCCATTTACAAATGGACGTAGTCAACAAATAGGATCCATCTTCTGAAATTTGTCAGTATCTTAATGATTTTTCTTTTTTTACATGAGATTTAAAATATAGGTGACAGATTTTTGTGGATTGGATCCTTTTTCCTTAACACGTTCGACGCCGGTGACACACATATGTGACCGAAAAAACTGTACTCCTATTCCAGTGACACACATACGTTATCAAAGTAATCTTATTCTTATGCCACTAGCATTAATCAAGTTCTCACTCCTATGCCAGTGGCATCGAAATACGAACGTTTTTGACACAAGTGCTGTGTCACCGGCATAGGAGTACAATCTTTTCGGTCACACATGCGTGTCACTGGCATAGGATTTCTATCAGATAATTTCGATCGGCATAGTATTAGCACTTAGTGAAACAGTACTGGAGGCAAACGTGTTAACTACGTCCAAATATGGGGCATAACATGTAACTTCACAAATCAGCATGTAAGGGTGCATTTAGACTAAACGAGCATTTCGCTGATTCTATCCCCCACTCTACTAAATCAACGAATTTCGAAGAATCACGTTTTGTGTAACGAATTAATTTCGTTGCGTGGGGGATAGAGCGAATGCTCGTTTGTTCTAAATGTACCTTTACGAAGGTCCTTCAAAATTCGCAACCATAGTAGTACAAAGTGTTATTTTATAGTTCTTATTAATTTTGGGGCCAGTTTAGTATTGAGAAGTACTAAACTCACAGGACGCACTTATGTGTAAGAATCAGATAGATTTATACTTATGGTTACTGTACTTACTACTAACTTAAAGAGGTACACATATGTATGCCACATTAAGTACAACGACCATTGATAACTTATCTAGTACGTTTGCTAGGTTCTGTGGAATATGTTAATTTTATAGATAAGTAAAATAGGCGATTCAATGACGGTGTTTGTAAATTTTTCACCATAATAAAGGAATATGCTTATCAATGGTGGTTTATCGATAAAACGGGTTAATAACAGGAAACAAACACTATAATTTACATAATTAATATACCCACAAGTTTGCGTGTTTTATCCAAGAGTAACATACCTACATACAAAGCGTTAGCGGCATTTTGAACATAGCTAGCCTACTCTCGTAGGCTTATCTCATCGCAGAGAACTGTCAAGACGGCTTCTCACAGAATCTGTAGCGCCGGTCGGATTGTGTCATCATCATCATCATCATCAGCCTATGATAGTCCACTGCTGGACGTAGGCCTCTCCTATTAACTATGCGTATAAACGCATTAGGAGGTACATGCCCATAATCGCCACGCTGGGCAAGCGGATTGGCGATCGCAGTAATGTGTCCACTATGATGACGCTACTGCGCATCATCAATCTTTTATCAAATATTGGTCAGTGACACTTCAATCCCTTAGTCGACTCTCACGACACCCGCAGGAGGAGTTGGGCTGGTGACAAGACAAACGTATTCTTACTGCCGTCGGATTGTGTATTTTACTTAGAAATAAAGCGTTATCCAAAAACTCAATGCTTCTACTGTTTTCAAAAGATACATACCAACCCACATAAGCATCCATACATACCTGAGCTTTTTCATTTTCGGATACCCAATTAGCGTGAGATTCAAATACCTTAGTTTCAATCCAGTTTGTTACGACAATAGGGATGCTGACTGAAGTTAAATTAATTATTTAACAATATACACGAAGAAATTATTATTATTAAGACATAGATTGCAGTAATTTTTGTACAGAACTTCTATTTAATAAATTGAAAAGAACTTAAAAGAATAGGTCATTTAGCAGTACTCAAACGTGACGTCACTTTTGAGTATTTCATATAAAATTCCATAGTGGTGATCGTTTTGACAGTTCGAAAAAAGATGCTGATTTGACTTGCTATTAGTCATCGTGCCTATTAAGTACTAAATTTCAATAAAAACTCTGTTTTGGTGTTAAAACTATAAGCGATATTACATTATAATATAAAAACGCCGATCAAGTTGCAATTCCTAAAGGTTTCGTACTTAATTGTTACAAACCTGACTGCAATTAAGGTTTTTTAATCTCACGCTAATTGGGCGTCCCTAAAATTGAAAACGCCCTACTATTACAAGACCATATCTGGAGTTAGCATTCTCTCATCTAATACCTTTTTAGGTTTCTTGTTTTCCTTGCTAAGGTTGAACAACCTTAAAGAAAGGGCGACCTGACCTTTTTTAGGTAACAAAGGAATACTAAAGCAAATAATACCGCATCGCTCATGTGCGTGTGGTCGAGCCGATGCTTTCTGTATCATTACAACGTAAGGGTTGTTAATTATGAGGCGGTATATCGTATCGTATCAAAACCTCACCTGCAGCCTCCTCGCATAATAAAAAAAAAATATCATGGGACATTGAAATTTAATATAAACTTTCGAAAATACCGCCCAACAGATTTGCGCAATTGAGCCGCGATGGGCAGGACATAGCAGTTTTCTTAACACCGCACATATTTATCTGTCGGCGCAATATTATTGATAAATACAAATAGAATATAGCCAATCAAAAACCTCGATGGGCCAATCACAACTATTTTTAAATAGTGGTTTAAGTATATGTAAATTATTAACATTGGCGTGCTGTATTGAAAAGGGGGTGACACTATTCAACGTTTTAAGACCATTTTTGAAAGGAAATTTAGTATGGCATGCAGTTTCCATGTTTTATTCGTCTGTAGCTCGTAATAAGAATACGTACAACATAATGGAATAATGTTTATTTTTCAAATTACCTAACTTTTATAAAAATGTTTTATGCCCGTCATATGTCTGTAGCGCATGTCGAATCGAGGCTCAGTTTTCAATTATAATCTTGCCGGTTACAATCATAATTCTACAAGCTACAATTATTATTTCTCGGGTTACGACCGCTGCCTGCAACTTTTATCGCCGCGTATCGAACTTTAATTTCTACGCTTTGACGAACACTTTTTATTACACAGATTAACATTATTTTTAAATATTACAAATAAATATTACCGCCAATATTGTCTTATACCATGAAGCAAAAGTTTTTACATTAGTTAGAGCGAAATAAGAGCGTATCACATACCTAGTGTTACATACCTAACATTACTTTGAAAAAGTTTGCAAACTACTTTAATATTGGATTGTTTTAAAACTGCAACTGCATAAGCTTAGGAGGCGTGATAAAATAGGTAACCTTATCACCTCAACATTCAGGTACTGTAAATCTACATATTTTTGGTGACTGTATCGATATTGTCAGATGTTACCGTACTTATTGGATATCCCAAGTTCGTCGGCGTGGTAGGTCACTCGCTATGGACTGAGTTACTGAGGACACCACAAGACATACCTTCGTAATGTACCTATATTTGAAAAGATGTTCACCATAGTTTGTTGTAGTTATAGAAGTAGCATAGCTTTAAAAAAAAATAGTATAACATTTGTGATTTCAGGGAATTTTCGTCACTCTGTATGCTATTCTTTGTAATTTTGCTGCGTAGGTAAATTTGTAATCAGCTATTTTCATGCATTTTACATATGATTATAAATATTACAATACTGTGCAGCGTCAGAGCCGGCGAAGTGAAAGTCGGGCTACGAAGGAAAATCTTGTAAAAATAGGGAACAAACGTAAAAGGAATAAATATGATTTTTGCTGACGGCCTCTGTAGCCTGGTTGGTAGGGACCCTGCCTACGAAGCTGGAAGTTCTGAGTGCGAATCCCAGCAAGGGCATCATTTTATTTATAACAAATACCTACATATTTGTTCCTTGGTCGTGGCTGTCTATTTGGTACACACATCACACACATCACCTTAATTGAGCTTTGGGCTCATGCATAAATCATGTGAGGTTTTTTTGGCTACTTTTTGACCCCCCCCCCCCCTCCCCCATGGTGATGTTTGGTGAGTTTCTTGGCTAAAATTTCATCGTAGAAAAATACACGTGAGGTCTCCTTGGTCCCCCCCCCTCCCCTATCGTGATCTTTCGTGATGTTTTCTTGGACCCCCTCCCCCCCCTCCACCTATAGGACCTCGCGTGATTTATGCACAAGCCCTTTCCGTGGGACTAGGTCGGTTTGTGTAAGATGTCCCAAGATATTTATATTTATAATTATCTAAATTACATAATTTTTACATTTTATCCTTGAGGTTGTGTGACATAAGAACTACTTACTTAATATTTAGGTACTTTCGGTGTTTAATATTATTATGCTGATCATTGTAAATTCTCTAAAGAGTCTAAAGCTACATTCACAAAATCCGGACAACATGCGATATCAATATGCGATGGGTTTTTTACTTGCACTTTATGTCGGGCTTTAAAAAACGAACTCATTTAAATTGTCAATCGAGTGACGTCAGGCCGATATCCGGAGGTCATCAGACATTTTACTTTAGTTCAGCCGATTTGATCGGCCCATCCGATATTATGCATTGTATCCAGTCTAACTTGAGCTTCGACGTTTTGAACCAGTGTGAGTCGAGGTATAAGATTTCCTAGTGGCGCGCACAGGGAGGTGGGTCATTTTGTACTGGCAGCTCCAACAGTGGGTACGCAGACCTGGGGCTCATGTTTTCATTACAATAGGTAATGCCGAGGCGTTCTACAGCGTAGGTACGACATGAAAATCAATTCAATACCCGACGTGCGCGGAAACTATCGGTTTATTTGATCTATATATCATTGCGATAATAAAATAAAGACTACATACAATCAATATCAATAGTAGTAAAAATAAAACTATTAAGTAATTGCTGATTTTGTTATAAAGTCCAACTTATAGTTGCTCTGCGCAGGTTGATAGCCGGAGGATCCATAAGCACTTCGCTGTTTTTTGGAAACTTGTCTGTATCCTCTTATGGTTTGCATTCCCAACTTATGCCTCACTTCAGACATGCAAGGAAAATATCTCAAAATTGTGATGGAAATCTGGCGTTTTCGGTAGAAAAAAAATTTCTATCTGAAATTTTTACGAGGTGAAACTAATGGAACTCTGTTCTAATTGAACACAATTTAAAAGTACTGTAAGAGGTGGGACCATAGACCTTCGTAGATTATAATAATGATCATAAATTTATAGTTACCCGTGAGGATAAAAGTATACCATCACATGTAAAAAATGAAAATAGATTCAATATAAGTATGTACTTAATTGAATTCACTCATGTGCTTACCCAGACAAAAAAGTTTGAGCAAAAATATCCACCATCGAACAAGTTATGTAAGTATAAGTAACAAAGTCTTATCGTTCCTTCCAACAAGAGAAGAAATAAAGCTAGTAACTGGAACTGCTTAGTAGTTGTAAGACCCCATGTTTAAAAGCTATCTTTCAGTCGGTTCTATTAACGTAATGGCCTGTCCAGTGTAATCCGTTTTCCGCAATTCAAACAAACATGCAAGCTCTTTTTGTTCCCATTTCCTCATCAATCATTCAAAAACTTAAACAACGGAACTTTCAAAGTTTGGTTGCATTGCGATGAATATTTATTGTACCGACTGATGGACTAGCTACCCTATTTACTTACCTTAATTACATATTCTGTGCGCCAGTGAAAAATGCCAAATGTCAAACATACCTGAAAACTTTCATAATCACGCACTCTTAGAACACAATTCTGGTCTTATCACCAACCTTAAACTTTGAGTTAGCACACATTTTTAGTTGAAATTACTGATATTTTTTAGTATTAATGTAAAAATAAATTTTCACTGGCGCACGGAATAGTGCAGAAATACAAATCTTCTGATTTCGAAATTTGAGGAAGATGACGCTGGTATATTAATTTCTGCTTTTAGAACCATACATACAGGAATCCCGTTGGTTGGGGATTAAGTAGATCATAAATATTTGCATACAACTATTTATTATTTTTCTAAACTAACAATTTATACAGCCTCCATATGTGATCCTGCCTACGAAGGAGGAATGGAGGTTCCGGGTTCGAATCCCGGCGAGGGAATTATTTGTGTATTTATTTATCACAAATATTTGTTCCTTGGGCATGGCTGTCTATGTATTTATCTATATGTATCTATCTATTATATATATTATATCGTGGCTTGGTACCCACATCACAAGCCTTAATTGAGCTTATTATTTTATTATTATTTATTATACTTATTTTTTTAAATTAAATAAGTACAACATTTTCTTCTAGCTAGACAAACAAAATTAGTCCACAGTTAACTTTTTATTCCTAATCCAATCCGACCCTATAGTAACGTTATCCTGAACAAATAAATAAATATCTTTTTTTTTTTTTATGCTATAGGTGGCAAACGAACAGACGAATCGCCTGATGGAAAGCGATTAACGTCGCCCATGGACATCCGCAACACCAGAGGCGTCGCAAATGCGTTGCCGGCCTTGGGAAATCTTACCAAGCGACGATATTATATGTAATATATAGATACGTATAGATACTTGAATACACAGACAGCCACGACCAATGAACAAATATTTGTGATAAATAAATACACTAATAATGCCCTCGCCGGGATTCAAACCCGGAACCTCCAGCGTCGTAGGCAGGGTCAGCAACTAGGCTACGGAGGCTGACAACATCACAAAAACAACAAAAGTCACGAAAGTTTCCTTTTTCCCAGGTAATAATGGGCGATCGGTCAGCAGCGGAGCGGGCGTGTAAGGACCCCAACCCCATCATCGACGGAAGGAAAGCCAACGTCAACCTCGCCATCCTCGGGGCCAAGCCCAGAGGGAACCTCGCGCCAGGTACGTGGAGATGAGGCTTCTGGGTGCTTAGCCCTGTTTTTCCCACTATTTCATATTAGTGCGACAAATACAGCGATTGGCAACTTGTCGAAGCACCCTGGCACCTTAGTGTGGCGCATTTGCCAAATGTCTCATCTATACATCTATTATCTTTGACATGGTAGACAAAGAGATGCATTTGCCAATATTTTTGTTATAAGTATCTGCATGCATAGCCAAGATGCCTGCAGCCGTATATAACAACGGTGTATGGAAATGCTCACGTGACTTTTCATACGAATCTGTCATTCTCATGCATTTATTACAATTATTAGTTATTGCTTATACAGAGTGTTCGTGTTAATTTGCGTTAAATTGGACACGTTACTTGGGACATTAATAAAACTTGCCTGGTATATCAGCTTTTGTTAAATTCGAAAAAAAAATGTTTTTACGTTTTCATACATAATAAATTAAATAGTAAATGTGAGAGAACCTTAAGAATAACATAACAGTTAATCTCATGTGACTGACGGCACATGTCAAAATAAGTAATTTGAATGTAATAAAGGTTGCAATACACTTGTTCAGTCATTAAACTTATTTTTTAATAACTCTATAACAGTAAGAGTTAAGACACTAGCATCTTAGAGAAATTTATTATATTTGACCTAAATAAGCTTCCCTTAAATTAAAAGCAAATGAAGAAAAACACCTTGTTATAGGTACGATAGCAGAATATCATCTTGGCTAGGCCAGCAGATCTGTGTGATGAACTGATCAGATATACCCTCATCTATCTAATGGCCTAGGAATCCTAGCTCAGAAACAGAAGCACGTTTAGATATTTATGAACGCCACGTTCTGTTATTTTATCTCAAGACGAATTTACCAAAGTTACCATGTATTTAATATTCTTTACTTTACTCATGTCATGTAGGTATCATATTAAAACGTATTTATATTTAATGCAATGTTGCAAGTACTTTTATAACAAATAGTTATCATTCGCCTAATAGCCGGCAGTTAGCCTAGTCTAATACTAATAAAATAATAATAATCATAGATCAAAGTCGTAATTAAGAATGTTCCCAATATAACTAATTGCCTACCTTAGCCAAATTGGAGTATTTTAGGCATTCCGTGCATTATGGGATTTATAGGAATTCTGCTACAATGACAGCAATGACCTTTGGTGATTCTATTAACATTAAAAACTTTTATTTCAGAAAAAAAGTGTTTTTACATATTTTATAATGTGTTGTAAATACATCAACGTTATTCCGAGTGCAGGGGCCTATTTCTCGAAAGCTTGTAACTACGCTTGTAATACTGGCTTGTAATAACTACTAATTAATAGTGTTAAAAAGATACTTCCACTTGTATTACGTGTTACAAGCGTTCGAGAAACGGGCCCCTGGTATATAAAGATGACGTAATGTAAGGAGGACGATCCCTCGTGGTATAGATTAAAATGGCCTTTTGAAATCTATCAAATAAATTAAAAATCATGACCTCATCTCTCTTCAAAAGGGCTCTAAAGCTTACTGTATTCAATTAAGTACTGTTCTGACTGTAATTTGTACTATTAAAATAGTTTTAATATTTAAAACTTACACATAATATTTTTACCTGAAGTAAAGTTCGAGAAATATAAATTAAATGTTTATTTTTACTATAATGTAGGTAGAAAGTTACCAATTTATATTTCACGAACTATACCTACAAAGTTAGGCTGGTTAGTTTAGTCATGAAATGAAAAGGAATAAATTTACACAATAGGCAGTGTAACCAAATGTCACATATTAAATTATTTGATTATTCCTAGTAAGTAAAACAATTATGGAAAATGCATTCTCAAATAAACTTTAACTTAAAAAGTATTACCTACTCTAAACAAATTGGTAAAAATACGCAATCAATATTAAAATAGTCAATAATATTATCTGCTAATAGTTTGTGGTAATAATCAGTTTATGATATGATAAAAATTGTGAGTTTCCTTCAGGAGTACCCTATCAAACTACGGGTTCGAAAATTGTTTGCGGTCGATTTAACTTTGTTTGTACCACGTGAACCACGCCACTTCATTTGTTAGTGAGGTACCTACTACGTATTTCTAATGTTAATGTACTCAACTCAACTAATTGAATATATTCGAGGCTAGCTATTCAAAGGATTAATTAGAATGGTTTGTGAGGTCAATCATGTATAAAATACCTACAACAATGTTACAATACAATAATTATTTTTAGATTCTTATCTAGTTTATCTACAACCGATGATGAAGTACAATACGGAAAACTAGGTACATTGGCTCGGTCATTCAGTCAAGTACAGAAATATAGATGTGTAAAATAACATTTTATTTGAGTATTTCTAGCCTACACCCATAATTTATATAATTAGATATCTATTTACGATGGTTGTACCTACTTTATAAATAGGCAATTAATATAAATTATAATACAATAGCTGCTAATGGTTTCAAAGAGGTAATGCTGATAAGTTTATGATATTTAACAGAAAAACAAGCAAAATCTTTGCTATAATCCGATTATAAGGAATGCGACATAGTTTATGTATTATACTAAAATTATAGACATATTTTGAAAAAGCTGTCAAAACGTCATCGGCATCGCTAATACATACGTAAATTACTTTTGAAACACTTTTTAAATGCTCAAATACTCTTTTCCGTCTAAATGTAGAACAGCCGTACTTTAAAACTTAACTCGGTAAATCATTACCGAACCAAGTATGCTCGTTGATTTCGTTAACGTGTAACCTTATCGCTCAGCTGTTTGTAGAAGGAACGTTTTTCTAACACACATGATCCTTTTTTTATCTCGTTGCTTGACAAAAACTACACCGTGTGTGAGACAATGCTTCGCGGGGGTCAGCGTACATGTGTCGCAAGTTTTACTTGATCCCTACTTATTTATGCGGTAACATTTCACTGGAATATAGAATTTGGTACTTTTATATGCATTTTGACAAATTTCCATCTACTTTTGTCTATATTCAGTACTATGTATATGGGTAGGTAAGAGTCTTTTTGGAAAGTGGAGGCGTCTGGCAGTAGGTATGTGCGTTTAGTTCCTAAACACATTCTACCCACATTATCTTTAATAAAAGTCTGTAATCCAATTTTGAATACATATACCTAATCAAGAGTTAGAACTTTAAAGGGTGAATAATATTTATGATTTATTAAAATGCACTTATAACTATTATCTTATAACTTATGAAATTGTTACTATTGTTCCTTTATGACGAAACATGTGTTTTGCTTATTTGAGATGTTATCAGAGCAAAGGGCCCGCATTGTCGACGGCTCTTACGTCTCGCAGCGTTGTACGCCATAAGCGCCATCACATTGTGGGCCTGAGAACATCACATTTTTGGCAGGTTAGGTATCTTAAAATCATTTCTTTTTTGCTCCCACTATACTTCTACGTAGTTAATAGGCTCTTAGCTTCAATCCAACTGGCTCAAAATGATGATGGTATTTTTTATCGTACAATGATGTCAGTTTCAAACAGTTGTCATAAGTTTCATATTTTGGTAAACTACTCATAGTGTCGCCGATTGATAATAAGCGATAACAGTGAATCTAATTACTCGTATCTGCGAACTCACCTGCGGTTATTTAATAATAAATCAAGTGTTATCAGTTGATAGCGTAGTCGATAAAATTAGGACTGGATTAACCCGCTATCTTTGCCATGAGCTAGGCTATCGGCGATTTCTAATGACCTAGCAGAAATCGTGGAATCAGTTGTTCTTTTAAATTGGCTTATTTTACTCTAGGTATAGTCACTAGCTTAGTATGTATTCTATGGAGTACAGTTAGGTCGAGTAATAATTCTAAATATGTTATATGTATCATTTATCATTTAATATTGACTAAATAAATTTAATCCCCCAAGCTACATCATTTTAGGTTGATCACAAACAAAAAAACAGTAACTCAACCGTGGAAGACTATATATGACTTGGCCTTCTCAAAATAATTGTCCTTGACATCAAAATAATGAAGGTCGGATTTGTCTGGTCACGGAATAGACATTCCGTGGCAAAGGCTTCTCAATTGACATCTCATATTCTGCTTCTGACGCAAAGCTGTGTGTTCTAAGTTCACTAGTATCCTTGTGAACTTATGTCTTTTAGAAGCTGGAACTGTTGTGATTGTGTTCTGATAAACCGCGCAACAGGGGAATTACTGCAATAGCGAATTGAGCCCACGTCTCACTTAAACCAGTTTAAGCGCGCTCTCCGCTTACGTATGTTTTGGGGCTTTCAAGACCATGTTATACTAGGTCAGAGCACTAGATTAGCACTCACGAAGTGAACCTGGTTAGGGCTCCGCCGGAAGTCCCTAAACGCTCGGAAACGGAAGTGCTCGGTGTACGACGCCCGCTAATTGATTGCGGGCGACAACCCCATGTTACCTGAAATCACCCTTTTTGGTTAGAATGTTGCGTGTTTCACCCGAAACCAATATTGTCTGTCTTGTGATTAAAATATGTATGTGCGTTACCGTAAAACGTGGTTCATGTTTAGGGGGATTACTTAATTTTACCTAGAACTTAGAAGGGGAAAGTCTGTCTGAATATCTGAATACGAAGCCAGCGTTCGATAAACAGAAACACAACACACTGATGAGGTCTACATAATATATTAAAATAACTAGTGGTGTAGCGTACATTTCTATATGAGTTTACATAATATATGTCATGTGGTCGCAGTGTATGTTGGTATGAAGGAGTGTGAGTACCTTTGTACCCATGATACTATAAAATTATAATTTTTTCATCACACTTGCTGTCTAAGCGCGCCATTGCTTGCGCGCGTAGCGGGAGTAATAGAAAAGTGAAATTACCTAGAGAGTAATAGAAATGTCAGTACGTCATTTAATAATATTATGTCTTAAAACTTATTTTTTGGTTGGTAAGTGTGATGAAAAACATTGTATGCATCACGGTCGGTAAGCGGAATACTAACTCGAGTCATAAAAGCCCTCCGCCTAATGGCGTCGGGCTTCTAACACTCTCGTTAGTAATTCCGTACTTACCTCCCTTGATGCACAATGTACTATTACTAGTTTAGGTACAGGCTATTAAATATACTTATTATTGGTAGGTACCAAAGCAATAATAACTGAAAACAACAAGCTAAAACTGGTTATAATCAATTGTATGATTATCCTGTTGGTTTTTTTGTAGGCCAAAATTACAAATGTTAATCACTGACATTTGTGAGGTTTTAGACTTCCATTCCAGTCACTAATGTCATAGGTAATAAATAAAAAAATGATCCAATAACATTAAATGACCTGATATTTAAAATTTATAATTATATTTTAGTTTCATCTGCACTAATATTTATGTTATGATAGACTATGTAGAAGTCATTGAGTCGTTGGCATTTCTTTCCAGTAGTGTTTCATTCACGATTTTAATTAATTACGTCTTCTGTACCTAATCAATTTGTACGCTGTTACGTTGCGCTTGCTGGCATAAAGTCAACAAATTGCTTTGACCATCAGCGCATCACAGGGCCGTGAGGTAACAAGAATGACAGGTCATAATACACTTCCGTACGTGCAAGTACGTGTAGGTACACTGGATTAAATTGACGACTGACAATGCTATGCTAAGTTGGCTCCTCTTTAATTTGGTGTTGTATAGAATTACGCAGTTACAATACGTGTCGTGATATGCGGATTTGATTCTAATTAAAGTGGAAGAAGGTCGTATTTAAGTAACGGTTGCGACATGATTACACGAGCAATCGACCGTTTAGATGGACCATACAGCGTTAAAGATTGAAATAATGCCTACTTAGTTTCCCTATCCAGATGTGCAAGTCGAGTCTACCCCAACAATCAATTAAAAGTATTCTTGAAATTTGTCACTTATGATTATGCTCTCGAGTTTTTTAAAAGGAATATCAAATCCAATGACATGTCATCTGATCAACATGTAATTATGGCTACCTATGTCATATAGTTATAAAATAATAAGTCATCACGGGATTGTTTACAATATTGCCAAAGAAGTGTCTCAGAACGACTGAATGGATCTCGTCACATGCATGTTTATTGTGGAGGTCGCAGTATTGTTCCACGACGTGTCGGGTAGTGCACACACTGAAAGCGGCTCAGTGCCTCGTACACTACCGTGCTGAGATAAAAAGGCATATCTTCGTGGGATTTTTAATTACATACGGCGTTTTAGGTTAGGGCGGTAACAGTGTATACAATGGGCGCAGGCGCGCGTGACACCGGGCCACCTGGCCGTGGTCTACCGGCCCCGCCATATGCTCCGGCGCAAGCGACTTTCCTATATTGTCCACGCATCGGCAGCCCTAACAAAATCGTATGGGGTAATCGTGACGCATCGGGTGCAGTAACGGTGGGGTCATCTATGAACCTTATCGATCCGGCGTATGTTTAATGATAGGAATGAGTTTTGCAGTTGACGCTAAGAATGTTGAATAAGTACATATATTATTTTCCGTATTTTCAAAAGTCTGAAAAAAGTGCACAATTCCGAAATTACTTGAGCTACATCAGCAAAACCTGAACAATAAAGTTCGTTGATTAAACGATTAGAAGCACATATTTAATAGGTACCTACAAAACCCAATTCGATTCTATCTACCTACCAATACGTCATATTCTGTAATTCCCGCAGAAGACAAAATATGATGTAATACTCGTAGCTGTCTTCAAAGCGATGTAAGTTAAACAGTTTCGAGAACAATACCGACATAATGTCAGAACTGGATAAACGCATTAGATCCAAAATACCCTGTTTAGTCTACACAGCAACTGCATGGTTGAGACTTGTGAGCTGTAGTTTGTTTACAGAACCCTTCCGAAATGTAGAACTAGGCAGGATAGTTTACTGGTTTTTTCCTTATTGTTTAGTATCCAAATTGTGCGAATCGATTAACAGGACAAGTTTGCAAGACTTGAATGGACCATGTGGTCATGTTACAGCTTCTTTTATTGGTCCCCATCGTGGGAATAAAGCACAATTGGCCTAATTCCAGATTCAGGTCCTCGAAACCCGATTCTTGTGCCTAGGTTTAGAGCATGGGAACAGAGTCCGTTAAAACGAGTCCGGTTTGGCGCAACCGTAACCGTTTCGTCCGCCGCAGCCTCGGGGCTGTTACCGTTATTCCGAGGGGTTTCTCTATGAATGCGCGCATGCGCACCCGGCTCCCCTTCAATGTCCTCTGCAGATACCTGCGATTTTTTGTCTCCAACGAAAATAAGAGCACGTTTTTAATGTAAATTAGATGCATACAGAAGTGCACGCTTGATAAGCAGAGCAGAGCCATTTGTTAGCTTTTTTAAACAGGGATAAGATTATCAGTTTAAAATTGAGTTTTTGTATAAACTTGATTTGAATAATGCATAATGAAAAAAATGGCTGAACACAAAATGAATAACGATTCATTTGAAGGGAATGTTAATATGCCTCTTTCTGAGCATTTATAGGAATATTCGGAATATCAGAGCTCTATTCTATGGTTTTTTTGGGAAATCGATTTGTTACTGTTAGCAGCATTAATGGAGGAGTAAAGTCGTGTCTGTCTTCGACGCACGCGCATAGTGTTGGCGCCAAAATAAATAAGCGTTAATCTGGTTAAGCGGGGCATCAACGGATCGCGGCCGCTCTATCGAAACAGACTGATGCAGTTGTTAAATGTAAACTATTCGTGTAGCTGGACGAAATTTCATCATTAATTTATTATACGAGTAGGTACATAAAATGATTGCTAATGCATGTAATAGAATGTGGACTTAATCGTTATTTACAATTTCGACAAAAACATACCTATACACTCTCGGTCAAAGGATCGGTCGGATATATTTTTCATAGAAAATACTGTAAACACACAGATTTCAAATAGATTTTTAAAATTTTTAAGGGATAAATGGAATCCAATTTAATATAAAAATGTATTGGATTTCTCTGAGTTTTTCATCGAATCCAAAATAATGCAACTCCAAGTTATCGTCCGATAACTCTGTGGATATAAAATAGCAAGTCATGATTAATAAGTCTCTTTTTCCTTTTTCCGTTTAGTGGTTTGTTAAACACTAATATTTTGCCGGCACCAATCTATCTAACGATATTATTTGCATTGTGTGATATATATAATATTTGAAAATCTCTTTGAAATCAGCCGGTTTGCAGTATTTTCTATGAAAATTTACACCTGACCCGTATTCTATGACTATGACCCCAAGTGTATAATGTTATATATTTCTACGGGTGTAATTTTTTATATATGTATATTTGTGGCCATAGAAAATAGGTACCTGACCTAACTCGTACTTAATTGAATTCATGTTTTTAAGCCAAATGTAAGATGGCTTTCTTGTGAATACTTACCATGAATCGTGACAGGTATCGTTAGTTCGTTTAAATGGCATTGTAGGTAGGTACAAATTATTACATGCCCTTACTTAAATATTTGTAATACCAGGGGCCCGTTTCTCAAACGCTTGTAACTTGTAATACAAGTGGAAGTCCCTTTTTAACACTATTAATTAGTGTTACTTACAATTTGTAATTACAAGCTTTCGAGAAATAGCAATACATAGAGCAAGCTTTGATAGGAGAGGAGATTGCATCCACATTTTAATTTATTTACACACATTCTTACTTAGTCTACACGTTAAATACAATAAAATGTACTTGCGTGTCACCGTTACCGAGCGCTTGTAGTTCAGCCGTCATTGAATTCGATTGTCGATGTATGGCCGTTGTTTGACTAGCTGCTCCATATTTACTTACGTATAATATACCTACATGAATACCGATAGAGAATAAAGCTACAGGATCGTTATCGTAAAACTATTTACCATATTTTTATGTTGTAAACAATTTTTACTGTATTACCATCGTCTAAATGTGTTTGTGGTTGCATGCGATACCCTACGGGGTGCGCTGGCGATTTCAGCAGCGTCGATTATGAAAACATTGTTAAAGTTTTATTGTATGGTGTTGATGAAGGCCGACGGGGCACTTGTCCAAACATACGAGGTGACGGTATGAATTATACAGTGGAGCGAGCGCCGCGGTAATCGATTCACACCTGCCCAGAAGTGCGCCTTGTCGAAATTGTTGTCATTTGGAGCTCCACTATAATTTGAAAGTTTTATTTTGTCACTACTGGTGACACATTTTCGTTTATGTATAATCTATAATTCAAAGCAGTCTACTAAGTTGCTGTTAGCTTCAGCACATTGTTGCTGTAATGAAATGAATTTGGGAAATTTTCATGAACTAATCTTATTTATCTTCAACTTTGCTTCTTGGCAAAAACTGGAAGCCACTCATCGCTGGTTTTACCCAGTAGAAACTCAGAAATCTGAATATAGATTAAACGAAATGCCAACATAATTATGTAACTAGTCTTTACAAAGAAATAATGTACCGTCCAGCATCATTTTGCACATACGTTTTACAATTACTCACTGGAACCGTTGCTCGGTCTCTGAGCAACGAGGCGCGAATTTTCGAGAGGCAAGCATCCAGTCATCATTGACTAATGAAGAGTTTAAGCTTAAGCCCTTTGTGCCGGGCTCGTCCCTGTTGGGCGTTCGCGTGCCTGCCCTTCGCCGGTGCATTACTTATGCATGTGCCGCCCCTCGGCCGAGGACGCCGTACAGGACTATCCCCGCACTAGTTTTAGGGTTCTGCAATTTTGACCTAGGACCTACCAATGAGAAGTGGTATTACTTATTCAAGTTTTACATGCTTGCGTTTCGCTGTTATGTTACATAGTTGCACGGTTTTAATAGCGTAAATGTTTGTGTGTTGTGAACACATCTGAGATGAGTCATGATAGAACATTGAGCTTTCGTTGTTTTTGAATTTTAAATCAAATAAGCAAATACGGGTTGGTAATAAAGAGATAAAATAATTAGGCCGCGTAATTATTAGTTGATGTTCTACCCGCCATCACATTTACTTGAACCAATTATGTATAAGTACTTATTTATGTCTCTTACAGGCCTGAACTCATAATTTATTATGACAATTTTAGGTGCTTACTTCACCTGTAAAAGGTACTCATTTCTCTCGACCCAGTCTTGGCTCGGTAAATGACAGAAAGCCACTCCCTTGTTCTTCTTTCAGAATTAAAGGTTAATATTTTTATATTGCGGAACCCAGTTTGAATCTGGGAGTAGGCATAGTATTGTTTTGGGTGTGGGATTTCGGCTGCACTGATGGGTAGCACCGCACGCGCCGCGATCGATAACGGAACGGTCGCGTTTACTGCGCATTGGGGAACGACCAATCAATATTTTATTATTTTTATTTAGCAACGGTCGGTACCTAAGTAACTCGTTTTAGAAATAGTAGTATTCTATTTAATGCGGGATGGGATTTCTTAGATGTATAGGGTGGGTATATAGGTCGATAAACACGAATAATTAGAATTAACCATAGGTAACGTTTACAAACTTACAAAAGTAATCGTTAGGAAAAAGTTGTCATTTATCGAATTTAGAACTACTGCTATTCATACTTGCTTGCAGTAAGTTGGTTTAAAAATGTTTTGAATTGAGGTAATGTATATAATTATGGAGAGTCATTTGCATCGTCATTACCTATTATTATCAGACAGGGTAAAAAACAAAGTAGGTACGAGTAGCTTATAAGTAGGTACAAAATAAAGATAAGGTAAGGTTTAAAGGTACGTACCTATAAAAATATTTGAAGATTTTTTTATGGTTGCTGATTTCTTAGAATGAACTTTTGACAGTTATAGATTAATCCTTATTAATTTGAGGGTAAGACTCACCATTTTTCCCATAGTCTTAACGTCATATTTTATAAGGCTCATTTCTAAACTGTCAATTGTTCATTCTTAGAAATCGGCAACCATAAAAAAATCTTCAAATATTTTAAGTGATATAGGTACGTACCTTTAAACCTTACCTTATCTTTTTTGTACCTACTTATAAGCTACTCGTACCTACTTTGTTTTTTACCCTGTCTGATAATAATAGGTAATGACGATGCAAATGATGATGATGAATGAAGTACCTATGCAAAATGTGCATTAATATGCAACACCCTCCTAAATAGAGATTTATAAGACAGTATTTTGGTCTGTATCAAATAGTGCCAAATAATGTAGCTGGTAATGTAATTATTTTTCCCCTCACTAGCTCGTAAAGCGCTCGTTTATCGTTTAATACGAGCGGGTAAAAACGCTTTTTACACACTTGTGAATAAAGTAATTTGACATTGCTCTAATTCCTATAGCCCCCTACTGCCTAGTATAAGTGGATCTGTATGACCGTAGTAAACATGCGCAATCGGAGCTCACATGTTAAATTGGTCGTTCTCATGGGTGACTTTGTAAGCCATTGGCTATATTTAAATTCCAGAAGTAACTCTATTCTACGATACGTTTCGACATTGAGTTTTAAATGGTTTCTTTAAGTTAATTTACATTTGGATGAGATTTGTAATCATATTTCCTCGCGATAGTGAGGGGAAAAAAGTTGTATTACACTTGGTGGCAAAGTTTGTTCAACTCTCGTGCCTTGAGACCTTCGCAATGCTCAAGATTCCAGTTTTTGAACCACTCGCTACGCTCGTGGCTCAATTTTGGAATCTTTCGCTAGCTCAGGTCTCAATATTGGCACGACAGTTAAACAACAACTTTGCCCCCTTGTATAATAAATAACTATTGAAACTCCTTATCCATTCATTTGGTAGGCTTCCGATAGTAGCTATAATATATTAATCTCCGATTAGCTGCTAATAAGTATGGCGCGGATCGATACTGCGCAAACTTGTAATTGTGTGAAGCGAAGCCGTAATTGTCGCTCTGCAGCCCCGACCCGACTTCGTCATTCCACTACATTATCGTTCATCATTTCTAAAATCACTATTTTAAGGGTTTGCCTTGCATTATTGTTTAGAGATCATATGCTAGAATAATGTGGGGTAAACGTACACAGTGGGTAAGTGTACGGAATCCCATACATTTCAGTCCAAAATATATGTTTTTGCGTACACTTACGAGTAGGTATCCACTGCGCACGTCCCCACCCTCACGTTAGTATAGCTTTCCATCAAAAATACTTAGAGTAAGTGCCTAGATTTGGACTTCAGTTTCTTCGTTGTAATCCTCTGCTACCTACTGTAATTGCATAGGTATACAAAGTACTTACGATTGTACACACTTCGTTATCGGAATCCTAGATTGCTCATAAATCATTGCTGTTTTACTATTTTCACCGATATGTCATTTAAAAGGCAAGCTATGTACTGGCCAACGTTATCACCTGTAGCCGTACTATGAGCTGCCACTACGTTATTAAAACGCATTTAAGTATACTGTCTATACATCCCACTCGTACCTACTCGCGTATTGGTGCGAGCGAGCCCGATAGTAAGTACAGCTCATGGTAGGGCTACTGTACACGTGCCATAACTGCCTTGAGTTTTCACGTATCGGTAACGTTAACGTTAGGTTTTACTCGATACGTAAAACATTCGATCGCATTGGCACTTATTTATTGGAGCGAGCGCGATGGCCTGCTTTACGTGTCTAGTAAAACCTAACGTTACCGATACTTCAAAAGTCATGGTAGGGTACTGGTACTGTCCACGTACTGTCCGTTGTATGTCGCACTGCTTCGTAATATCACATATCTGTATTTATTGTGCACGGCGGAAACATATAATTACTACACCGCGTGGCAGCTTGGCTGTGATCCCGACCGTAAAATCATTTCTATTACATTAGAATCGTGAATACTATAACTCTTATCACACATAAAACTATATTTTTACGTTTCCGCAAATCTAAAACCGTACGTTAGGCATATTCTTGGCTGGCTAATAAGCAATGAAATATAAAGTTTAGCATTTAGTGAAATTTGCATTAAAATGAAAATGTTCCAGCCCAGCCTATTTACAGGATGCATGAGATCATTGCCAAGAGGAAGTGAAATACCTACTTAGAATTAGTCATACTGTCATACCTGACCACTTCAATATCTAGAGCACGGATTTATTTGCTAATATTAATGACTATCTGCTTAAATATTCATTCAATGTGAAATTTTCATTCAACGTTTAAATTTCCTTGACATAAAACCGGCATTCCGAGTTATTAATTTGCTCCCAAA
Source organism: Thaumatotibia leucotreta (assembly GCA_025490895.1). NCBI lineage: Eukaryota > Metazoa > Arthropoda > Insecta > Lepidoptera > Tortricidae > Thaumatotibia > Thaumatotibia leucotreta. The sequence continues at coordinate 446,202 of JALPQI010000224.1, read as the reverse complement.
TATCTTCCGCGTCAACTGACATATGGCATACATCCCAAATATCTGATACTGCAGTTTGTTGATATGATTCAGGTAGGTACTTACTATATCTTTAGGATATTCATTCTTGCATGCATGTATCAGCTTCGTAAGGAATGCTAATATTAAAAACAAAAAGGATTTTGCGTACTTGTATTGTTGACTAAACGTTTCTTGTCTACCCTCAGGGACGTTCAAAAGGATTTGTTAATTTTCTGCAGCATTTGTAACCGTGAATTCATTAGTTTGGTCTGTTTCATAGTATTTAGTTGCCATTTATTTTACAAAAGTAAAATTGATACCTTTGTAAATGAAGCCGTCGAATATTAGAAAGATGGTGTTAAATATTGCACTCGCAATAGTCTGTGACAGTAGTGTAGACAGCATAGGTTCCGCTCCCTTTGTCTTTGTAACGCGATCCGCCGTCGACTTCCGCGAAGCCCTGTCCAGTGTCCAGCGATAATCCTTCGTAGATTACTCGCCGCTGACGTTACCTATCATTCCCATCCACGAGTGTGACCTCTTGCTTACTTTAGGTACCATAATCATGCTATTAGACATTTCATGTCTTTTGTTAGTGAGGTTAATACCTATAATTATGGCTAAAAATGTGTAAACACTGAACAGGAAGCTAACGCAAGAGAAAACTTCTAAACCTATAATGTTTTATACCCTGGCGAATGTATCCCGTAGCCATTTAACCATACCATTCAGAATCAAACCAGCTCACCGGCTCAGCACGTTGATAAGACCTTCAAGTTAGAACCGTAGCTTTCTTTTGGCTTAATTATTATTTATGTCCAACAGCTGGCGAGCAGAGGTTGGGCGAGCGAGGCTGGCGTCCGGCGAACGACGCGGTTATTTATAAAACAGAGTTGCGTCTCGTTTTGTCTTCGGCTCGCTCTTTATTTTGTCTAAATATACGCAGTTTTGGGAACGTCGCTCGTCGCGGCCTCCGCAGCGACACCAGAGCTGGCAGCTCGCCAGGCTCCGGCTTCGATTACTGTGCCTTTTGTACAGCCTACAAACACATGCTTGTATCGAACTTCAAAGTGCGTCGTTCGACCTGGACGCGGATATTGGAAACAAAAATTTGCGTGAGCGATGCGAATGAAATATGTTAATGAATGGTATAGGTAGTTCATTGTTCGACGGGCGGGATTCTGAAAATCTTGAGAATGCGCAACGATAAATCAATATGTCTTTAACCGGGTGCCCGGTAATGATCATTCCGGAGAGGATTGATTGCTGCTGGAGTATTGTACAAGACACCGTCGCAGATCAAAGGCGCGGGAAGGCCAGGACCTTTCCTCGAAACACTTCCAAAGTCCGTCGAGTCGGCTTGCGGCAACCAGTATAAGTGTGCTCTTTAATTATTCAGCTACTTGTGCAACGTATATGTCAAGTAATACTAGAGAAGCAGAGTCGACCCAAAATGTTTAGTAAATTAGGTGGCGGACACGAAATCGACACGGTCACTAGGAACGTGCAGTTTGGTCAAACGAAACCGGGCCACGGCTTGTCTAGTTCTATTCTCGTGCCGGTAAAGTTGCGCGACATCGCAATCTTGTACAATGTATTTTAAAGCAATATTGTACTACGATTTTAACGGGTTGTTTTCTACGTCTCTACTTCGGGTTTATTACGATTTTGGCTTAGAACGTTTCCTGAAAATCGTAAACCATTATTAATGACTGCATTGCCCTATTCGCTTTGGTTCATAGGTAACAAATTAGTGTTGTTTCTGACATATCGACGATTTAATAATTTAATGGAAGTTGGAAGCTACGATTTTGCCAAATGCTACTTGTTTGAAATTTAGAGAATTATTCAGGTACTGTTTGTTCAAGTTTAGGTTGTGTATTTGTTTATGTTCAATTCTTAGGTACTTTCTTCTTATAGGTATTGGGATAGCTGATAATTTGATGAAAGATATTCGTATCGCCGCCCCGCTCGATCTGCCCGCGTCTAAAATCGTATTTCCGTAGAATCCTTACAAGCGACTTTAAGCTCTTAGTGGCGGCTTCGCAGTTCGTCGACCCTCACAAAGAACGTAGACGTCCTGAAACAGACGAGAAACATCAAAAATAAACTGTTGTTCGCAACACCTACGTGATCCATGAATCGCATGTCCCAATTTATATTCGTACCTACGTGTCGTTACTCTCATTAGAGCAAATATTTTCATAACAAAATCTTTGATTAAAAAAAAAACCAGCGAAGCCAAGCATAATAAGTTCCACGTTTTCTCATTCACCAACAATATCGAGGATTGATAATCGGTTTTAAACCCAATGTGGAAGCAAACATTCGATTACGATGAAATTTAACTGGGTCACGCGCCACCAACAAAGGACTTACAACGCACTGCATGTAGGCTGAACGACAATGGTAATAAAGGGAAAAAATAATGAATCAAGATAAGCTTTATGGTGGACAGTGGTTCGACCTCGGCCGTCAAATGGCATGGCATCGATCGAATGGCTGCGGCCCATCACGAGACCATGCTAGGGTATGTACGAGTAGGTATCTACCGTGTGGCACGCGACCAGCGCTTTGCTTTCAGAGGGTGTCTTTGTGGTTTTCCTGTCAGTTCGATTGGTAACCCATCTATCCTTAATGTCACGTTGAATATTGTAAGGCCTTGGTTTTAACTAAAACTCAATGAGTTTATCCTCAGTTCTAGATAATTCATGGATCATAAAAAGTCAATTTTGGGTATTTTTGTGATCAGTAGATGTTATTGACAGATAGGTACAGCCTCACGGAAGGTTACAGCGACATTATCGCAGCTGCCGAACCGCGACTCCATCCGGGCCACTCCGGATGTGATCCGCAGTAATCACCGATGAAAATTTCACCATATACAATAGGCACCATATTTACAGTCCGGTAGAGGTCACGCTCTTTTGGCCGTTAGTCATTAATCAGCGTTTTACCAAAGCTGTTATAATGATTGCGCATATCCGAAATGCGACATGTTATTTGCTTCCCGCAGTAAGCAATAGTCAAAGCAACGGTAGTCAGTATGTCTAGGTTCATTAATGAGATGAATTCATACTTAAGATCTATTTGCATTTATTGCATGCCTGAAATTGCGCAACGGATGTAGAGACGATTAAAGCATTTGGATATGTCTTGCTTTGCCTTGTGGATGGATGTCACCGTCAATCAATGTGAGATGCTTCTTCAGAACATTCCCTTCATTGGTCGGCGATGCCAACGATTGAAAGCCATTTATAGAAGCCGTTTGTCGTCTTCTCTCCTCGCGAGCATGTCCCTGGATGCCGACGTCGAAGCCCGGGCGGGCGGCGAGCGACCGAAATAGATGCCGCCTCAGGCGACTTAACAATGCAATAAAAAGAAATTAACATTTTAACGTTGCCTGCGCTAAGTTCACTCTTGTGTCATTTGGAAGTTGTCCAAATCTTAGTGATATATTTTAGTTTGAAATCTCTAGTCACTTCCGTTAAGTGAGATTGTATAAAAAGTTTCAAAACACGAATGATGAAAGGCTAATGTTTGTCGGAATTCAGTGTCCCCTTTTTTCTGTCAGCTAGATTTATGTAGTTTTACATTACATTGTTTATAAATAGGTTGGTTTGTTACAGGGTTCGGTTTGGCGGCGGCGGCGGCTGGTGTGCGCGCCGGGTACCCGACAGTGCTGCCCACTCCGTACGGGTAAGTGCGGACTTGCTTCCCGCCTTCATCATCTGTATCGATGTTCAATGGTTCAACACTTTAATATTTGCCAGCACTAGCGGCGCCGCATGCCGCTCTAAACATCTCACGAGACAAAAATCAGATATCGATGCTCCAATAAACACTTATGGTGTCCGTGAGCTGAACATGATAAGTGCGTTGCAGTAAGATGATTGGTCTTTCTCTACGGGGTAAGATAAAATGCTGATCGTAATTATACTACCACAAGGACGAGTTTTTGTCTTACCTCGTTTAAAAAACATTTCATCACACTCCAATGTAATGTACTACATAGGCATCTAAATCTAATTACGATTAGACAGGGGAAGCTATACCTACTTGATTTCGTGATTAAACGTTTCTACTTATACACATAAATTAGCTAGTGGATATTAATGAACAGCATTACAATTAATTATTTACCTATATCGACGCTAGATTAGCCAGTCATGGGAAACCTTTAGTGAAATGTAAAAAAGGGTAATTATTGAGGTACTGGTGAAATTACGACATGTACATAGGTGGTATCATCGAAGAGAAGATTGTTGAGCTGACTTTTGTCTCGGTAGATGAGGCGAGCGGTGTCTCCAGACGGCTAGCGGCGCGGCGGCCGATGGACCACACCTAGACTAAAAATTATCAAACATTTCACATAGGTATCTATGGCAAGCGTGAGCGTGAGAGTGAATTTTTCGTTTTGGGTGTGACTTAGTCGATTGGGTTTTTTAATGTTTACGTTTTACAATGCTATATCGGAGCATGGGCGGCGCCGGCTGCTGCCGCCGCGGGCGCCGCTCACCGCAGTGACACCTATACGCATCGTTCTCGACACTTCTATTTATTTACTTTTATGTTTTCTGCCGTGTTCGTGTACGATTTTGTTGATTTGAATTGAGTTTTGTTGGTGGTGGATTTCGTTTAATACACTTACAAAGAATGTATAGGGAGGGCGGCGGCAGCTCGCAGACCGCGGTCGAGGGCGCGTTGTGTGTGCGTAGGTGTGAACGCACTCTCGACCTGGCCCTGTGTTTACATCGCGACCCGAGTGCAGGCGAGCGGCAACTCGGGCCCCAGCATAACTGTGACTTCGAAATATTAACTAGCTAGAGCTAGCTTATCGGGTGTTGATAATCGAAGTTACAGGTATACTACTTTGCTTGAGTCGATCGCTTGAATCTGTGGACGGTAGCGATGGAAACGACAGCAATGCGCGCGCGCCGCCCGCGCCGCTGCCGTGTCGTCCTTTACCACTGGGGAGTCCACTCCACCGAGTCAGGGTTGCATCACAGCGCTTCCAATGTGCTCGTGGCCTATATCTGTTTGCCGTCGGGGCGACCTCATCAACCACGCCCACCACTTCACCACAACATATATTATTCATAGAAACACTACTTTTAATAGAAAAACAATCAAGTGAAAGCATCATTTGATTAATGGCATTTTGTTATTTGTTCCTTATCACTTAGACAAACGTCCATCCTTACTTATTTACAAATGTATAGTAATGTTAACGTAGACTACTATATGTGAGTCATTAACATGCCATCAACTGTTTTTGACGTGGCTTCCAATATAAAATGACTTAAATGACTGATGATCTGTAGCGGGTGGGTAGATAGTATCATATTATTACGATAGGTGCATAATTATAGAAATCGCTTATGTGATAAGATAAAGTTTTAAACTCATATGTATCTACAAAATATGATTTTGTTATCGGCTAGGTTGTTACACTTGTTACTCTATTTTTACTTTTGACCTTTTAAAATTATTTTGTGATTTAGTTACTTTGAGCTTGTGTGATGTTTCGCCAGTGTAAAAAGCTGTGTTTGAGTGTTTATTTTATCCGATTGTTAAGTATTTTCTAATGATTTAGTTAGTGCACCAATAATTATAAAATAATTAATATGAACATCAGGGTACAATTTTACTCAACAAGTCATAATCCGGACGGAAATGTTACCGATCATCGCCTTTCTTCGTTAGGCAATTCTAAGTTTACTATTCTAACTTATACAAAACACTCCGCAGTTAATACCTATGTACATACTTGAATTACTTATACTACCAAGTAGGTACTATTCGCAAAGAATCGTAGCAGATCACAGGTGGGCGTGTAGGGCGGGCGGAGCGTGTGGGCGGGCGGGCGACACGCATGCGCCTCGCGCGGCTTCTCTCCGACTGTGTAGCCCCGACGACTCAACCTCGAATGACAATCAATCGCCTTCCCTATCGACTATCACCCGATAGAAAAAGAAACAAAATCGGTTTCTAACAACGTCGACTATTGGAAGCGTAGCTCCCCGAGAGCCCTTACAAAATGCTGACGCGCAAAGCCGTTCAGCAGAACCACTCCAACACACACTTGACCGCCTTCGCAGGAAATCAAGCGAACTCTACTTCACTTCCACACTTTAAAGTATGGAAAAAAATTACCATTCTGCCTCCTGGCACAGAGAACGATGCCGTCACTGATGATGTACGAGGTGTCTAATACACCAGATTTGCCGCATTTTGGTGTTATTTATATATTCTGGAACCTCTCCAACTATTTACCTTGACTGTAGATAGCCATTAAGATTAGTTATTAGAGGTAGATTATCTGCACTAATGAACCCAAAACCCCTTTGCGTTCCGTAATTGACACGTGCGGCATCTTAATCTTAATTTCGAGAGACTGCACCGGAGCGTCGCGATAAGACAAGTCAAGACGAATGATGCGGATATTTCGGGCGAGGCGGAGTGGACGCTGCCGCTTGCTCTATATTTTAAATAGTTTTTTGAATATTTTTCTGGCAATGACGCACGGCGGCGGTTCCTTCACGGCGACATACCACTGGCTCCGATCCGTTGCATACTTACTTACAGTTTTATTATAGTCGTTTATCGATGTCTACTAACCTAACAAAACTAGATTGCTCGTGCCATGTCGACGCTGCAAATCGGGCTAGGTACTAGAGTGTGATAAGTTCTGTTTTTCAGTATTAATTATTAAAATGTGATAATCTTTCACATGCGCTCTGTTTTAGTACACTGCTTGTGAACGGTTATCTCGGGGTGATTTGACAGCACGCGTTTGGGAATACTTATCCTATATTCGCATAAAGACGAAAAAGATCTAAACTATATCATGACTGGCCAACATGCTTAAACATTAAAGTTTGAGACGTCATAAAACAAAGGAATGTGGCACATTAGCGCGTACAAGTAATGTTACATTCATTGGATGTGACTAATGACTCACAAAATAATCCCCAAAACCTTAGATGAAGTGTATTCAATGAATTCATTTATTTAGCCCCACAATTAAGCCCCAAGATCACAGCTGATTTTAATTTTTGCTCAAATATTGTTTGGAAGGTCCTTATGCGAATAAAAGGCATACCTAAAATTTCCCAGCGCATGTTGTCTGCCAAGTTTAAACTGTTGCTAACAAGTACTGTGTTTGGTCAGGCTGTCGCCGGGATACGTATACGGCACGCCGGGATACACGATGGGCGCTATGAGCGGCGTAGGCGCAGGCGTGACGTCGGGCGCGGGCGGGCTGGTGCAGCTGCCGCAATTGCAGCACGCCGCAGCAATGGCCGCCGCTAACCATCTGTACGAGTATCAGGCGGCGGCCGCTCAAGGCGCCGCGGCCTATCAGCAACAGTACGCGGCTGCAGGATTTGACCCTTATGCTACGGCTGCTGGTAAGATTTATTTGCATACCTTCGCTCCACTCTCAGTTTCATGGAGTGACCTGTTTATAAATCAGACGATAGGTGCAACTTATAGCTGTGGAAACATGCGCGAGTTTAAGTCTTTTTCTAAAGGATAGTGATGGCTGAGAATGATAGACGATTCTCATAACACTCAGGGCTTTTTTTGATAGTATTGTGCTTGTAATTACCGGAAACTGAAGACCGTGAATTTCTCACAAAATACGCTGAGAGGATGACAGCACTATTTTTCCGTCATTGGTATTATCAAACCGGAATCAGAAAGGGATTGGAAAGTACTGTTGATTTACCTAGAAAAGAGTTGTTTACAGATGTAGTGAGTGATTAATTAATCTATTATCTGTAAGTCTCGGCACTTAAACTAGGAATATATGAATATAACTATGAATATATCCTAGATTGACGTGTACACTGTTGTGTCAACAGTACTTTCGAATCCCATTCTAATCGCGGTTTGATAATAAATGCTGCTAGCGTATACGGTACCTTCGTTATCCCACACATTTTTGAGTAGAATCTTCTAGATCAAACTCGGCTTGGTGTCTAATCCACTTTTTTCATTGATTTCAGCAGCTGCGGCGGCGGCGGCCAGTCAAGCCGGCTACATGTCGCCATACTACGCGCTGCCCAGTGGGGGTGTGCAGGCGCCGCTGCTGCCGCCCCTCTCCTACCCCCCACAACTCCAAGAAGCGCGCATGCAGTAACCAAGAAGAACAGTGGCTATACTGTGACCAAATTACCCCAGAACATTCTAAGATCTGACCCAAAATTAGTCTTTGGATATCTTATTAAGGCTAGTGGATTAATAAATTTATGTATTTGACAGCGTCGCAGTGTAGCCACGGGAATGACGTCATAGGATTTTAAAATGTGATGAAATGATGATAGGAAATATGGCTGAGGGAAAGCGTTTCGCTTTCCCATTTTGGACGGACGAAGTTAGGGAATCATAGTGCCTAGTATACTATACATAGGTTATTATTAAATTTATGCAGTGAAAACCTAAATGAGGTCGAATGGTCCGTTTGTTACCACAGGAAAGCCAAATATTTAGACTAAACGTTAAACAATTTCTAATACTAATAGAAATTGGTGTCAACCAAAAATAAGCGACGACCAAAGCTGTGAGCTTTTAGTAGGATTAAGATTCCTAATGGTGACGGTAGATCCTCTAACTGGTCTCTGAACACGAGGCGCAGGCGCGCACGGTATATCTCATGTAAGTAGGTATTATATATGTAGCTATGTAAAACAAAGCTCTTGCCTGATTCATTCATTCTTCCTGACATCACATTATGTAAATCATATTTCCTATTTTTTATACTGATAGATTAATTAGATATACTTTTCTAGGTACATTTTCCATCATATTTTAATACAATGTATAATCTTACCCATTACATTTATTGACACAGTTTATTTTATTGTACGTATCAGCTGTTAAATGACAATAAAATATACTATACTTACTATTATTATCATCGAATACTGACTATTGCAGCTTGTGAGAGAAATGGTCTTACCAAAATATTGCGATATATTTTTACTGTAAGGCAGCTAACCAGTCTTCAAATCATGTTGTGTACTTCCTAATTTCACACATTGTATTTACACACGATATATTTTATGTAGATACCTTTATCAGTTAAAAATTCGAAGCATACATAAATAACACGGATTAAAAAGCGATATTCCAAAAGACCATAACTTTTTTAAGGTAACTGAACTCCCCTTATTACGAGATCCACTAAGTACTTAAGTGTTATGTCAGCTTCCAATACATGCTGCAAAACTGCACATAGGTTTAAGATAGATAATCTAACACGGTCCGATACAATCTGAGGCTATTTAATCTGCGCATATCGCAGTCGTAAAAAATAATATGAAAGGCCACACAAACTGGGCCTAGTTCAGCGCTGGCAAATTAAAGATAGGTAACCAGCGTGAAATATAGATAATCGGATTCATTAAAATTGTATTTATGTAGACATTTAAAGACCCACATTTTTTATGTAACGCTTATCTATGACTAAAGCTAATGTCATTGTCAAGCACTAGTTAAATGTAGCTTAATCAGGTACTTCCCAGAAGTTCTATTGAACTTTTTATACGCGGTATGGTTAACTATCCCACTGTTGCATAGAACAAATGGGGAGTACCTGCTTACACTGTGTAGCTAGAATAGTAAAGCCAGAAACGTGAGTCCGCGCAGATCCAGTGAAGCCATTTAATTTAAGCATGGCTTGATATTCTGCTATAATATCCTTTTACTCGGTTATTGTAAAAAGCGACAGAGACGGATTCTGTTTTACAATAAACTGTAAGGATTTTGTTTCTTGGCTTTAATATTCTTAGCCGTGTAGGTCTACATGTCCACGTTGCTCAATACGCCCAAAGAGGGCTCGGTTTAGGGTTAAGGAGAGCAATAAACTTATTAAAATGTTATTAATAAGGTTAATGTAACGTTCTCGGAAACGCAACTTCTTGTACTTGCCTCTTTGTAATGTAGGGTTCGTTCTCCAAAGCGGTAGAGAGTACTTACTAGTTAGAATAATTCAATGACTAGTCCATATAACGTTATTTTAATGAATTTCAATGTCTGCCGGCCTATACTTATTATATATACTTGCTTAAAGTACATACATATACGAATGTTTTAGTAATTTCATTACTTGCCTAGTAGATTGATATAGGAAATCAATGGAATTGTCGTGCTGAATATTTTCCTACACTTTTAAGACGATCCATGCAGATTATGGAAAAGGCTTATATTTTTCATTATTTTATTAGTACGACATCTCACAGTTATAAAATTTTAGTTTTATAATCAGAGGCCGGTGACTTAGTACAAGTTAGAAGCACTAGACATATAGGTATAGTTCACTGAATCGTAGCTTTTAAGGATAATTTTAATTATTGTAATATGCTGTTATTCGTAATTTATTTTGTTGATATTTGTAAATCTACACGTTGATAACTATTTATTATGTGGAAGAGTAATAAAATTGTTGAATATTTACCGGTCGAACGCATGTCTCATCTCAAACATCTGATACAGTCAGGTTCGGCCCATAATTATATACGAAATGTACACAGTATACATTATAATTTAAGTAGATTTTAACTATTAAATGCATACCAAATAAAATATTGAAACATGTTAGCCATAGCGGTGGCCATCTTGCCTTATATATAGACTACATACATAGTTTATAATATAAAATACTATACATTGTATATTACATATCCGAACGAGTAGGGATACGTACCTGCATATATTATTTTCTAAAGTTTCTCGGCTCATTACGCCAAACTGTCCACTATAGTGCATTTCATTCGCAGTAATAATAAGCACAATATTTATGTATTATGTATACTGTACTATAAATGTGAAATCATAATAAAATCTTAATAATTGTTATCATTAATTTAAAATTATACTGTAATGTACTTAATATAGGATAAACATAAAATGATAAATTAAATCGTAAGGGACAATGTGTTGTTTTTTTTATCTACCTTCCTTCGAGGCATTATGTATAGTTGGCTGCAAAAGTACGTACCCAGTTTATGAATAAATGTATTAGGTGTCAGGGGTATTACGTAACTGGGAGAAAGACGTTGAAAATGTATTGTTGTTGTTGTATTCTGGCCATTTATTCCGCAACTCGACATCAAGCGTGCCTATTTTGAGTGGTCCCAACGCTGGCCCAGTTGAACGCTTGAAAATATATTAGATCTATATATTCTAATATATTAGATATATCGTCGGCTGAGAATGCAATTGTGCTATACGCCACTTGCCTTGGTTTAGAGGAGAGCGAAATGAAACAAAAAAAAATATTTCTTGGAATGTCTTATAATTTTGCAATATTTAACATAACTGACACTTTAGTATATTAATTTACTATTTTTTGTTATATACAATTAATGTTTAACTTATAATAGTCATGAGATATAAGTAGTTTTACAATTGCCATATCCCTTTTTGTAAGAAAATGTTTAACTTGCTATGTATGATATGACACAAAATTATGGATGTGTCACAAAATGTTAGTGAAATGTCAAGAAACGTAGACATTAAAAGCAATTGTTTATGCAAATAAAAGTTATTTTACGAGTAGATTTTATTCCAAGTCAAGACGATAATTTATCTCGAATATGAAGACATAATTATACACGTGATTATGGTGCCAATATTGATCCCAATATTTATTTGAATATATTTTTTAGTTTCTTATAAATAGGTACCATCTAATAGAAGAAACTAGAAAGTCACCTTCTCTATTTTGTGATCCGATAAACTTTTTAACGATATCTAGTTAGTGCTAATGTAAAAAATATCGATAAGAACAGCTTAAAATACGTTTACTAATGAATGACATCTCTTATTAACTAATAATATGACAGTTTAAGTACCTACATACACGCTCTATAAGTGAAAAGACATGTCATAATTATAATAATGTACTTCAGAAATAGTGACCGAGGCCCGCTGTGGCTAGGACTTACATGGCATGGCATGGCAGGAAAGCAGGAGGTCGCTGGTTCGATACCAGTCCTGTGGCCTATACCACAAAACTTCACAAGCGTACAATTCTACAAAATTGTATCAATTCCCATACAAAAAGTTGACAATTTTGTAGAATTGTACGCTTGTAAAGTTTTGTGGTATAGGGGCCTGGTCATAGGGGGTTCGGTCACTTTTTCTGTAGTATATGTCATTTCTTACAATTTATGGTTATGTAGGTACTCGTAATTATAAATACATATTACGTATTTATACCACCAACTTATTAAGATAAAAGCTTGAAGTATGAATGGCACAAATCATTTTAAATCAAACTTAACTTCTTTATTGTCATTTATCAAAAGAGAGGGTAAAAAAATAAAAGTATCGAATCGATACAGTTAAATCGATTAATGGATTATGTCACAAAAATGTTGATCGGTTAGTCGCTTGGCACACTGATAAATAGCTGTTAACCGTAAAGTTGTGTCATGTCCGGACATGGCACAATATTGTAATCACTATTTATTGCGGTTTGAGGATATAGCCCAAAAATGTATGATTTTTTAAAATAAAAATTAAGAATTTTCAAAAATCGATTACTGTTATAAACTCCAAAAAAAATGTTCTATCAAGAACCATCAAAAACCGATTTTGCTTGAAAATGGATATGGCACAATTGCATTCTCACCCGACGATATAACCTGTGACAGGAAAACAACAATGTTTATGAAAAATTAGGTGTTAATAATAACGATTACGAATTTATAAAGAATTAAAAATTTCGAAATTGTATAACTTCTTACTTACCTACACAAGACACACCACTTGAACTTCTTGAAGAGGATTAAAAAAATCGATTTGTATTTACATATATCATTGTAAGACTGCGAGAAAAAACAACTGATTAAAGAAGTTGTTAAATGTTACCAACTGATCTGAAGTCTGGCATCTTGAAATGTTTGGTTGGTCACAGAAGTAACAGTAGCAGTCAGGTATTTTAATTTTGATTAGGTCGTAATTTGTGATTTTTGAGTTTACCGCCATTGTACTTATTTGATTGACAACGTTCTCAATTTATTGTCCAATTTGTACAAAAATACTGATGAAGTTACTTTTTTTTTAAATATACACATTATGGTGGGAACTCTGGGAACAAGACAAGGTGTGTTTGTTAGATGAAAAAAATCATTTTCTATAATTAATTATAAATTGAATCTACCTTCACATTTTTACAATGAGTTAGCATAGAATATTTCGGATGGATGGATATTTTGGACCGAAGCGACCGAAGTAATATTCCCTAAGGCGTTTTCACAGTATTGTTAACTACATCGAATTGACATAATTTTGTCACACGTAACATTACGGAATTCCGTTGTAGAATTAGAATTCGTTATTTTCCCTGGTAAATATTTGTTTTACGGTTTCAAAGAAAGGGTCACGTAATTTTTACGATTAGTGATAGTCAATAAGTCGACATGCTAGGGTAGAAGCACCAATAGATGACCGCCACCCAGAAGTTGACTGATAGGTCTAAAAATGTGAATAATTAAATCAGGAATAATTTTACACGCGTGGCAGTATTTTTCTCACACGCGGCAACACTATGCCGCGTCTCTCATGCAAATTCCCAGACAGTTAAGCCACGCACGCGGCAGTGAGCGGTCGTCGAGTTTACGCTTCACGCTAAAATCGCCTTTTGTATGGGATCCTTATTAAGAAAAGCCCTCAAAAATTTAAGCTTTTAATTACGTAAAAAATCGAATATGGCTTTTATTTCGTTGATTCACTTCAGTATAGATTTTAGACTAATATCTCTATTGTGTATATTATAAAGAATATTTTATTTTTATTAATTTTATGAGATATTTGCTGGTCAAGTTATGGTTCCAATATTATGCGTTCGGGCCAAAAGATGAACGACGGTCAACTTTTGGGCAAAGGCTCGTATTTTGAAATGCTTGTGTAAATTACAATAAAATAGCTAGATTTAATATTTGTACATAAAATTACAATCAGTTTTGTAGTTGGTTTTTTGACCAAAAGATGAACGACAGTTTTTTCATGTAACACGTTTTTAAGTTATTTATTTTTGTATGAAAACGGGATTGTTCAACTCAGGAATCGCTGTCCAAAATGTGAACTAGGAAAATTTACTGGTTCATCTTTTGGGTTGGATTCCAATAAATGGATTCGAATCAATTTAGTTCGTTCATTTTGTTAGTGCGGTGTCCAAAACATGAACCAACTGATTTTATTGACCGGTTCAATTTGGGAAAAGTTGAACTTTTGTTCTTGGAGATCAGACTGTTACATAATATACACCGAGTTTATATTTCATTAAAAGAAGGTTCCTTAGGTCAAATACAATTAATTTATCTAAGAAACTAAAGTTTTTACTTTGATCTGTTCATCCGTTGGGGTCTTGCCGTTCATATATTGGTCTCGTCATATTGCAATTATGCTGGTTCATCTATTGGGGTCAAATTGTTCAGAGATAGGGCACGTTGTTCAACTACTGGGGAAATTGACCCCTTTTTAATATAATCATTTTTATAAAATTACTGAAGTTTAATACGAGGCACGAAAATAACTTATTCGAAACTCTTTGAAATGCGGAATCATATAAAAAAATAAAAACTGATAAATATGAGTTCCATCATATAGAAAAAAATATTTAAAGTTGGGAAAGTTGCTTAACTGTTCATCTATTGGTGATTTTACCCTACTTGCCTACTTCTTTTCATATTATTTTATATTCACAAGTGATTTACGGTGATGGAAGACATCGTGAGGAAACTACATCTGCGAAGAAATTCAAGGGTGTATGAGAAGTTCCCAACAAGTATTGGGCTAGCGTTTGAACCACACATTCACACATGTAATAAGTATCGTTCATGGATATTTATGTCTAGGGAAAATATGTATCAAATTAAATAGAACTTGGCAAGATAATGCCAGCACAGCATTTTAATAACAACTATTTACTAATGTCTTTGATAACAACGTGTCTCTCGGCCCGTCTATAAAATACGATTAATCAAAGCCTCAAAAGCGCCCACCTAGCCTTATAAATCCACTCCCCACTCGTACGCGAATCCCGGCGCAAACAATAGGCGAATAGATTTCGCCTATTGTTTGCACCTTACAAGTTTGCGGTTCGCATCTCCTTTAATGCGGCCCAAAAAATCGACAAAAAGCGGAGTACTAGGCGCGAAGACACGATCAATACGCTAAATCGATTTACAATTTTACACTCGCATTCGCGGCTTCGCGTTAGTTCGCGCCACGACGCGTTTACAAGTGGAGAGCGATCTAGATTAAGGTACTGCTTCGACGCAAAATTTAATACTATTAACCTCCTGAGTCCCTGAGTAAGTTATAAAGGCCAAAATCATGCCATGTGTAAAGGCCGAGCGCTAAAAAATAAAGTTATAAATAAAGTCCCAGTGTCCGTTATAACGGCCAAAATCATGACATGTGTAAAGTAGACATGAGCGCCGATGGCCAAATAGCCGGCGGCGGCGCGCCGGTCAAAATTGATCGGCGGCGGCGGCGAATCGGCGGCGTGGCCTTGAAAACAGTTATTCATAGAATTCATAGCAGGACCGAAATTTTGCATAGCAAAACTCAATTGACAGAGGGACTGACTCAAATGCTCTTGACCTATCGATAAATAATTGACATTTAACAATACATCATCATTAGCCTATCGCAATCCACTGCTGAACATAGGCCTCCCCAATTTCACACCACCGTCTTCGATCTTCGGCTGCTCGCATCCAGCTCCTGCCAGCAATCCTGCGCAAATCGTCGCTCCACCTTGCCTGAGGTCGTCCTATACTATGCTTGCCGAAACGCAGTCTGCACTCAAGAACTCGTTTACCCCAACGGTTGTTGGTTCTACAGCTAATATGGCCAGCCCACTCCCACCTCCCACTTCAGCTTGCTAATACGGTGGGCTATGCCGATCACTTTGGTTCTCTGCCGAAGCCGAGCATAGCCCTTTCCGAAGCTTGCTGAGCGACCTTGAACTTGTGGACCAGCCGTACCATCAGTGTCCACTTTCGGCTCCGTACGTTATCACGGGTAGGGTGCACTGATTAAAGACTTTTGTCTTCAGACACTGGGATCGACAATGTAAAGACTCGACGTAGCTTTCCAAATGCTGCCCAACCCAGCTAAATTCTTCTATTCACCTCGTCCTCGAAGTTATTTCCTGCCATCTGCAATGTTTGCCCGAGCTATACATAATATCTACCTCTCGTACTTGCCATTAATGTTGATGCCACGTCCTTGCCAGGTCAGTGTCTTAAACATGTCTTCCATTGCATTTGAGAACGGGTAGCGATTAAGGAAAAGTCCAACCGCGCCAGTGTGGATAAGGAGGCATTCACACAAGAGCAAGGCGCGCAGGGCGCCTCGGAAAACTCTATGTGGCTCCGCCGAGCCAGTTAATTCTGGCTAACGGGTCGCAACACCGAGTAAGGCGCTCTATGTGTCGCGCCTGCATTACTCCGCCGTACCCGATGATGTTGTAGATTATGTCCGCCGGAAGACTGGCTTTTCGCTGAGGGTGCAGCAGTTGTGGTGCGCGTGCCGCGCCCGCTACAAGATACCATCGCGAGTGCAGACTTCTGGCCGAAGAGTGTCGTGTTTCGGTAGTTCCGGGGCAATCTGCCGAATTCTACGTCAGATCAGACGACGCAACGGAGCCACGTCGTTACGTTGTCGCCCAAATTTAAGTAGTTTTTATATATTATTTGACATGTAATTTTTTTGTTCACAGTGACTTGGTTTTTACTATTATGCTGTGAACTTATTGGATAAAAATAAAATAAATAAAATGAATGTGGTCTATGGTGCCGTATCCGCTCCGAAATCCAACCTCCAGGTTGGGATTCGTCGAGTCTCCGTGCAAGACGGTTCGTGACACTCTTGGGAACAGCTTATAGACATGGCTTGGTAGAGAAATGGGTCGATAGTTCTTCATCAGGGTTTTGTCACCGTTTTTGAAGAACAGGACGACCACACTTGTACTCCATGCCTCCGGAGTTCTCCCTTCAAATAGGACAGCGTTAAAAAGCTTTTGAAGCTCCCTCAGTACGGGTTTACTTCCTGCTTTTAACAACGCTGGTGTAACGCCATCCTATCCAGGGGCTTTTCCGTTTTTAAGCTACTCAAGAGCGATATCGGTTTCGCCGATACTGACTTCTAGCCGGTCTTCAGTCCAGTGGTGTGTCAAAGTGGGTCTAGAATCCTCATTTTCAGGATCAGGTCGAGATGCATGCTATGTGTATAATCGGCCATAGACGGCTCCCACTTCGGAAAGGACTGCCGATTTTGAAGTAACGACTTCTCCACGAGCTGTTGTCAGCTTCGTGAGGTGGCTTCTTCCTAAAGATTGTCCGAACAATTTTCACCCCCGGTTCTGACGATCGCTCTTTCAATCGAAAGAGTATTGGAGCACCGGAGATAGTGTCGTACGTGCTTACTGATCTCTCGGTTTAGAGTCTGTTTCCCTGACCAAGAGACTGGTGGGTTTTCACGTCGTTACTACATTAGCCCTAATTGCCCTAAGGTCTCCCCTGAAAACTTTGACTTTCTGCCCCTTTTTTTTTTATGCTATAGGTGGCAAACGAACAGACGAATCGCCTGATGGAAAGCGATTAACGTCGCCCATGGACATCCGCAACACCAGAGGCGTCGCAAATGCGTTGCCGGCCTTTAAGGTGGGAGTACGCTCTTTTCTTGAAGGTTTGAAGGTCGTATCGGTCCGGAAACACCGCTTGTGACAATTCGTTCCAAAGTTTAGCTGTGCGAGGCAGGAAGTTACGAGAAAAGCGCACAGTTGAGGACCGCCAACCATCTAAATGGTGAGAATGAAAACATTGTCGCGTAGGGCGGTGGCGGAAAGAAGCGGCAGGTATTAATCCGAACAACTCCTCGGAACACTCCCCGTAGTACATGCGATAGAAAATGCAGAGCGAGGCCACATCTCTACGCAGCGCCAGGGTATCGAGCCGATCAGAAATACTTTGGCAGTTGACAACTCGAGCAACTCGACCCTGCGCTGCATTTCACAAAATCTCGTACCTTCCACCCCGAGGATGCGAACCACATCTTGAAGGCTTTGGTTAACGTCCGCTGTGGTTTCCGTCGTCAAGAAGAAACATTAAGAGTATATCTATTGGTTTTAATAACTACTAATACTAATATACGGAGTACAACCGAGAACAAGAAAACCAAACATGGCTACTAACTTAAATGGATACATAATTTTGTGACTTCCAGGCGTATACATATCTTTGTACTCAACTGTACAACCATAATATTTGTCAAACCTTTTCGAAATGTGATATTTACAACGATTTTAGCTATTTAAAAACTTTTAATCCTCAGTATTAAAAGAAGCGTAATATTTTGATGCCTCATCAAGGTCACGCCGATTTCACGCCGGTGGCGGCGTCGGCGGCGGCGGCGCGAAGTTATTTACCGGCGGCGGCGGCGCGCCGGCGCGGCGCTCATGTCTAGTGTAAAGACCAAGAGCTAAAAACTAAAGTTATTCATAAACGCCGATTGTCCGTTATAAAGGTCTTAATGTTTCGCGCTTAAAATCAGGCGATAATGGCGTGAATTTGAGAATCAATAGCTGTCGTCCAATCAGAAATATATCTATCTTTATTTCACAAAGGCTATTGCCCAGTGAAAAAGAATATTCCGTTCAGTGCGACGCAAAAGTCCGGCAAGATGTCACATCGCGCAGGTAGAGGTGAGTTCAATCTTTTTTTTTCGCTTAAACCTCTTTGTTTTTGTCTGTCTTTTTATTTATTTAATGAGTATTTTACATGTTTATTATAATGTAATTACTAGTTTTATTGTAAATATGATGCTTGAAGTAGAATTACGTGTTAAATTAATTTGACCTTTGTAAAGCCATCTCGGACTTTGTTCATAGCATCATTAAGTTCTCACACTTGTTTAAAATGACTTTTCCTTGAAATATATGGATTATAATTTGTTATATAATGTTACAGAAGGCTTATTACAATTGTTTTTAAAATACTTAAGTAAAGTTACTTTATGAGGACACTAGTGTGATGTGAGAAGTAGACTGATTTAACTACAACAGTTTTGTATTGAATTAGATTTTAAAAGAAAGATGTTAATGTCTTAATAACAGAACGGTTCTACGATTTTTGTTATTTTTTATAATTATAGCATTTTGACAATGCCTTATGTTTTATTTTATTTTTCAAAGATACACCTGATTTCATACAAAATGACACATATTCGCCACATTTATTATTTAATCTTAGTCACATAAAAGCCGAGAGGCCTTTATAACGCCCAAATAATTTGTAAAATAAATTATGCTTAAAGTATACCTCTTTAAGTATATCACCAACTTTGTTCCAACAAAAATCTGACAGACTCATTTTAAACCTTAAAATAAGCGACAGAAAGTTCAGGACTCAACACTGATGGTGTTATAAAGGACTCTCGGCTTTTATGCGAGCGTACTCGATTTTTACCCAGGACTTTACGCTGATAGTGTTATAAAGGACTCTCGACTTTTATGCTAGCGTACTCATTTTTTATCCAGGACTCAGGAGGTTAAATATTTATCTCAATAAGTTTTCCGTCCAACGTACAGCGTTCCAGCTACAAGCAAAAAACGGAATACTTAGGTTAGGACTTAATGATGATATTAAAACGATTCCCAGGCCTACTACCGCGAAAATCGATGGTCTTAAATTTCGGGGATTTTTCTCTGTCACTCCAATGAAGGCGTCATTTGAGTGAGAGAGACAAATCCTCGAAATTTACGAATTTCGTTTTTCGCGGTAGGGCCGCAGCCTGCTGGGAATTAATTACGCATTTCATCATCATCATCATCATATCAGCCGAAAGACGTCCACTGCTGAACATAGGCCTCTCCCAAAGATTGCCACAATGACCGGTCCTGCGCCACCCGCATCCAGCGGACTCCTGCGACCTTCACCAGATCATCAGTCCACCTTATTATGGATTAAATTACGCATTTATTATGGATTAAATTTTCTTGTCTAATCTGTAAAATAAATATTTATGTATAAATATATAACATATAAAACATAAACAATGCAACGTTATTCCGGGAAGTATGGCTTTAGTGTGTGACAATGTTTTAAGGAAATAGAAAAATGCCGCTGTTATTAAAAAAATCATGTACTGTCAAAAATGTCAGAATTTGACACTGACAGACTGTCAGTGATAGTGACATGACAATCTACTTGCATCTTGTGATTCTTTCTTCTTTTAGCATTTTATTATCGTATTGAATTAAAAGTGTTGATTTGTTTACGAAATCACTTTAAACGTATATTAAAAATCTAATTCCGCAATTTCGCCGAAATGGCTGGCCAAGGGCATCAATTCCCCGGAAACTTCCAGGGAAATGCCGGCGCTATGCGGTCCGGTTTTGGCGGCGCACCGATGGGGGGTCAGATGCAACCTATGCCCAACCAGTTAGCTGGTAAATAAAATAGATTATCTAAGCTAAGGTTAAGAGATTATTAGCTGCCATTCTAGAACTGAGTAATAAAGAAATTAACCTTGCAAGTTTGCTCCTGACTGCTGTGTCATCTGTTGTTATGAATTTCTACATTCATTTTTCTTCTTGCTGAGTGCCTAAAGTGACTGACTAATACAGAATATTGTGAATATTACTTATTACTAATGTATATGTTACATCTTTCAGGGGTAATGGGTACTGGTATGGCCAATCCCAGTGGCATGGGGGGCATGGGCAACCAAATGGTACCTCCTTATGGGGCAACCATGCAGAACCAAATGGGAGCTATGGGCATGGGGCCTCAGGTAAATAAGTCAATGTTACATATTGAACTAGATGCACAATTACAAGTAATATTAGTTGAATAAGTGATACCTGTGGTCTATCCCACAAAACATTACAAGCATACACAAAATTGTACAAATTCCCATACAAAAACTTGTCAATTTTGTTGAATTGTTTGATTGTTAAGTTATGTGGTTTTGGCCCCTGAATGACTAAGGTAGTACATTCTGAATTGTAGGATCCAGAAAACTTAATGAAATAGAACATTATCTCTAAGGTACTAAACTAATAAGTAAGCACTCTGTTAAGCCAAATTGCTTTCACATTTGTATAATGAAAACTTGGCGTTATACACTGCTAGACTTCTAAATACTCTCAATTTAGAAGTCGAGTCTAGCAGTGTATGTTAAGTTCAATTTTCTAAGAAACATTTTACCTATTTGTTTCCAGGGAATGGGAGTAGGTGTAGGAGGTACTCCAAACCCTGGATTGGCGCAAGCTGTGCAGCAACAAGGTACTAAATTATTTTAATTGTTTGTGAGCCCTTTGGACATCACAGAACATTAATTTATATTTCCATTTTCTTACCCATGCCCGGGTTCATATTATTCCAGTAGCAATCCAGTCCAGCAATCCAATCCAGTACTGGAATGCTACTGGAATAATGTGAACCAACACTGGAAAACATTGGAATGCTTCCATTCCAATGAGCATTTCAGTCCAGTGACTGAAAAGACTGTTAACTTTTTATTCCAGCTCACCCAATCCAGCGGCACTGGAATAATGTAGACAACCATTCCAGTTCCAAACTAGTACTAGATCATTATCAGCTATGTGTTTCCAGTCCAGCTAAACCAAAAGCATTGCTTAAGCTTTTAGTTTTGTGTATTTATACATATTATCTTGATTTGTTTTGTATCTAACAGAAGCTAGTAAAGACAAATGTGGTAAAGGTGTGCTGTGGTAATAGGCTACTTGACCCATTTTTAAAGTTTGTCGTATATTATTAAT
Organism: Thaumatotibia leucotreta; assembly: GCA_025490895.1. Lineage (NCBI taxonomy): Eukaryota > Metazoa > Arthropoda > Insecta > Lepidoptera > Tortricidae > Thaumatotibia > Thaumatotibia leucotreta. The sequence goes on along the minus strand of JALPQI010000224.1, from coordinate 424,394 downwards.
CAATATCTGATTAACGGAAAAAAAATATAAATATATTTTTTCGCGACCTAGAAAACCGCAAAATTATAACTTAAAATTTAAACTTTCTTAACCGCGCGAAAACGATACTAGCCATGTTAATGCTTAGATTATCTGTGGAGTGACGTCACTCAAACCGAAAACAAACATTTGCCATGTCACTTATGTTATGGCAATGTCACAGCAAAGCTACATGCCTACATGTCCATAGCGAGTTTCACTCGTTTAAGATTCGACATGAAGTTAGTTTAAGATCCTATGACGTCACATCATGGCCGACACCGTTTTCAGAGTACAAAAATAAAACAATTTTTTCAATGAAAAATATGTACCCATCAAACACTTTTAATACACCGTAATCGAAAAATATTGATCTTTTCAATAAATACTACAGAAAATAATAATTTTTTGCACTAAATTTGATATGAGTCAAGTAGCCTATTCTGAATATTCAATATACCTATAACTTATTTGCTTCCAGCGAGCATGCAGCAAGCAGTGGCAGTGCCGGCGTCAGCAGCGCCAGCAACTGCAGCCGCGCCCGCCCAGCCCCAACAGAACAAAGACTTCAACACCGCTTCGTTGTGCAAGTATGTCACTTGAAAATGAAAATGAAAAATATTCATTTCCTTGAACAATTTTGGTGCAGTTTACAAGTGGGTTGAGACCTCCTATTAAGTAAATAATACTTGTATCAGGAAGCCTCGCTCCTCCTTATCAAATAGTATTAACAATTAATTCATAATGAGAGGTTATAAATCTAATAATTCTAAATAACATATTTATGCATGCGTGTGTGTGTGTGTGTGGTGTGTAGAAACATGTGTAATATTACATTCACTTGTTATATCAAAAAGTAAAGTATTATTATTTCCTATAGCTAATGGTACAATAATGATTCAGTTTCATCATAATTAAGGTTCTTTAACCATTCAGTGATAGTTTTTTTACATTTATAATTCTGCATCGGGAAAATATTTATTATATTATTTAAATTATTATACACAAAAGCCGATTGTGCTGTATATTGTCGTTTAGCAAAAATAGATTTAGTCGTTGGAACAGGGGCTACTCTATTATTACGCCTTCGAGTTGGGAGACTAGGGGTGTATATAAGTGTTTTGTGAACCTTAAGAACCGTACTCAAAACATAGAGCTTCCGCACCGACAAATGACCACTCATCTGATATAATTCGTGTGTGGGGAACCTGTACGGTTTTGAGCACATAACCTTTAACAAACAATTTACTGTTTTACAAGTCTACAAGGCTAGAAGACTACATTATACATTATGTGATAAAATAGTTAATTTTATGTTTTTTTTTCAGATTTGGTCAAGAAACAGTACAAGATATAGTAAGCCGAACACAGGATGTTTTTCAAACTCTGAAAGCAATTCAAGTTAGTTGAGACATGTTTTTGATATTTATTGAACTTTTTCTTAATCCCTCGTATTACAAGTTGAAAAGAGTAGTAGTAGTAGTATTAAGTAGTGTGACTACTGGAGAAAAGTAAAAAGTACAAATCAAAATATTTAGTTAATAAATAATTTGCTTTGTATTTTCACAATATGTTCAAGTTGTAAAGAAATAACAAGATTTTCATTATTTAACACAAACTAAATTACCTTAAGTGTAATAATGTGCATGAGGTACTGAATGAAAAAATCTTCCAAACTCATGTGATCTTTTATCACATTGAGGAAGAGAGTAAACTTTTTCATTTTCTTAGACATGACTGGATTGGTAGTCAGAAGATACAATTATTAAATAGGTCTTTGTTATTTGGTTTATTTTGTCCTCTTGTATAACTCATAATAATTTATTTATTCCTTTATATCATAATATAATTTGTTTTTAGCCCCCAAACGGCACCCAGATTGGCGAAAACGCGAGTAACGACAAAAAGACAAAGATGCAAGAGCAGTTGCGCACGATTCGCCTTTTGTTTAAGCGCCTGCGCCTGGTCTACGACAAATGCAACGAGACTTGTCAGGTGAACTATTGTTTGTTACATTCGAAAAAATACTCCAGTGGAAAAGGTTTTAGCCATAATCTAGTGAGCAATATTTTTAATCTAAAAAGTTAGCTGCTTTCAAAAATATAGACGCCTACAGTCAGGGTACAGAAAACTGGGAGATGATGCCTCTCCAAAATTGCTGAATCCAATTTTCAGGTATTGCTAATTTTCAGTGTGACTATGAAAAAGATTTCCAGGCACTCTATTCAATTCTATCTTTGTTAAACAATTACAATGTCAATATACAAAGTGGCCATAAAATAAGTGCATTTCAGTTGCCTGTGCGCTTTTGGGACTCAAAATAGCTCAGAAATCTTAGGATAGGGGGCTCTTTGGTAGTTTCAGAAGGGACGATAATTTGTCGAACGTAAAATAGTACTAGGTGCTACTATTAAGTATTACCTACTTTCTAGATATTACTGGTGCTGAATCTTAATTTAATTTCCAAAATAATGTCTTAGGGTGGGGAGGTCACTTATTTTTTGGCCATCCTATATAAACAATGCGTGTTCTCCATGCACAACTTTAAGGATATTTTGAATAACCATTTACAATGAAAACGTTTACGTATCACAAATAACGTTAAAAATTAAGTTAATATACACGATAATTAAATATTTATAATCCATTAAAATAGCTTTGCTTCATTAGTAATTATCGCGGTAACCAAAGAGAGTTAAAAACAAATATGGCTGACTTTCCATAGCATTTGACGCCTTTGACACATACCGTGAAACACTTTCGCAGATATATTATGTTGATACTAATAAATATCAATAATTATAAATAAAAATGTATGTGAACTCAAAGTGTAAGATTTTAAGTTCGTAATAAAACCATGACTGTATTCAAAAAGTTTTTAAGTTTGTTTTCATTTTTTTTACGATTGGTATACATATTTTTTCAGGGTATGGAGTACACACATATGGAGAGCCTAATTCCACTAAAGGACGAGGCCGACAACAAGACCTTAGACGAGCGACGGAACACGGAGTCCTACCGACGGGACTTGGAAGAAAATAGGGAGCTCACGGAACAGGTTAGGAACTGATTTACTGATGAAGTGATCTTTCATCTTTTGAAAACCAAGCCTTGAGGAAGAACGATCGCATTTAGTGAAGTGAAGTTTAACACTTTCATTGAGAATTAATGCTACGCGCTACGCTCGTAGCCGATCCCGTGATTTTACCGCTTTGTAGCGAAAAAGGGGCTCCCACAGAGAACTCCCCTCGGGAGTTCCCCTCGCTCAAAGTGTTAAGTTTACCTAGTTCCTTGTAAATTCATACAAAGTTGGCGGCTGTAGCTGATGCTTGTGCCTATGGTAATGGTATGACTTACCATCAAACCCCGGATGACGGGAGCAAAAATGCGTTTGTCCCTAGTGCTTAGTTAAATATCGACTATTCTATCGACATCCATATGAACGATTTTTTAATTTGAAATTTATAGATTATGCTAATTATGTTTCCCTAGTAGTTCCACTTCTTTTCCAGATATCAAAAAATATATAAGATTTTTAATATGAGTTTACCAATTTTTTTAGTCAACACATTCTGATATTTTTTGTGAATAATTTCGCCGAGGATCTAAAAGTAATCTTAACAAGTGCCCTTTGAAATTCTGAGCGACATTCAAGCTGCTTTTTAGGCTTTAATTTCGATTTTGTAACTGTCCTATGGTACTTGGTATTATTGACATATTATTGTTTATCAATTTTAAATCGCAATGCCTCTGATTACGTACGGTTGCCTAAATTACTGTTGATCAATACATTTGTAATTCATAAAATGTTGGTATGGATGTCGATAGAAAAGTCGATATTTAAGTAAGCACTAGTGACAAACGCATTTTTGCTCCCGTCATCCGGGGTTTGCTTACCATTATCTTAAGTAAGTAGCTGTCAAAGGCTGCCAAAAGATTGTGAATTATCTAGCGACTATATCTCACCATAATAGTATAGGGTTATTCATAAAGGTGTTTTTAGGTTTTTGATAGATCATTGTGTCTGCAAATCCCCTGGAGGTGTAGGCGCCCATAGACTACGGTAGCTGCTTACCACTACTATTATGTGAAAATGTGATATTTCTATTGAAACCATAAACGCAGTGATTTATTCATATTCATATTCATTTATTCCATTGTTATCATGTTCATCAGTACATAATATGGTATTACATTTACAATAGTCTTAGTCGGTACATGATACCCTGTTAGGGTGTACAATATTGGATATTAAGGTTAAGGTTAATGTCATGATTACAATAGTGGGATGTCAAATATATGATTAAATTAAATTAAATAAACGATAGTAATTGCATACACGTTCTACGAAATGTCAAATAATTCAATTCAAAATATACAAGTTATTAATAAGTCAGTTATAAATATTTTAATAATTGCTATCTAATAATGCATCATTAAGAAATTCGTCTATGGAGTAATAACATTTTTCAACAAGCATTCTTTTTAATTTATTTTTAAACAATTTGGGGTCAATTTCTGATTTTATTGATTCAGGGATTTTAAACATTACATTTACACATTGATAAAAAGGACCACTTCTAACTATATCGAGCTTCGTTGGCGGTAAGACTTTTATATTTTTCCGTCTGCGATTAGGTCGAAATACTTCTGTCCCTTCAAACAAATGAGGGTGGTTTCTGACAAAAAGGGCCGCCTCCAAAATATACATACAGGGTAGTGTCAAGATTCTTAGCTTAATAAAGTGTTGTCTGGTGCTATTCGGTCGACGTGTATTAGTCAGAAACGGATACAGTCCTTTTGTTTGAAGAACAGTTGGTCAGCATCAGTGCTTGCACCCCACAGGATTATACCATAGCTTAGCCAAGAGTGCGCATAGGCATAATAGGCCGACAAAGCGCATTCTAGGTTAGTGCTTGTTTTCAGGATACTAAGTGCATATAAAAACGACGCCATTTTTGATTTCATATTTTGTATGTGTGCCTTCCAGTTTATACCCGAATCTAATCTTATACCTAATAATTTAAAATCCGTAACTTCGTTAATATTACTATTGTTTACATGTAAGCTCAAATCTAAAGGTTTTTTCTGGTAGGGTTTGAACTGAATTACATTTGTTTTTGTCAAATTTATTTCTAGATTATGATCATGTAGCCACGCTGTAACCGTATTAATGGTTTCAAAAAGGCGATTATTACATTCCACACTATTTGTACTACTTAATAATATTGATACGTCATCGGCGAACATGACGCACTTTGCATTTATAATTTTTGGTAGGTCATTTATATATGCCAAAAATAAAAGACAACCGATCACGCTCCCCTGGGGGATAGAACACGACGTGTACCTCATTCGCGACTTGACCACTTGCGATTCTCCCGTACTAATATCTTGATGCTCAATCTGTACATACTGTTTGCGATCTTTTAGGTATGATTCGAACAATTTTTGAGCAATGCCGCGAATGCCCATGCCATAAAGTTTATTCAATAGGATTTTATGTGAGACGCGATCGTAGGCTTTGGTCATGTCAAGCATCAAGCCAACTCCGTATTTTTTATCATTTATATGGCTTAAGGTCTCGTGTATGTAGCGAAATACCGCAAGTATAGTGGAGTGCCGGGCTCTGAAGCCATATTGGTTGATGTCTAATATAGAATATTTTTCGAAGAAATTATAAACACGGTTAGCCATCACTTTCTCAAAAATTTTGGAGATACACGGTAGAAGAGAGATAGGTCTATATTGACACGGATTTGATCTGTCGCCTCCAGGTTTAAGAATTGGTATTATTTTGGCAATTTTTAGTAGATCAGGGAATACTCCTTCCTTAAAAGACTGATTAATTAAGAATTTTAAGGGCGCAATTAGTTCAAGTATACACATTTTAATTAGTTTCGGTGGAATTTCATCTACACCATAACTTGTTTTGTTTTTTAATTCTCTAATTGCTTTATGCATCTCGCGATCAGTCACTTGGGAGATAAATATGGAGTTATAGGTAGGGATGATAACCGGGCGGCCAGTCGGCGCGCTCGCGTCAGCGCGGCCGGCTGGCGATGACTCACCGACCGCAGCAAAATATTCATTGAGCGTGTTTACAACATCTTGGGGTGATTCAAAAATTTGATCTCCGATTTTTAAGGATATATTTTTTTGATAATGAGTGTTACTCTTTGTCTTACTTTTAATTATATTCCACATTGTCTTTATTTTGTTTTTTGACTGGCGCATAACTTTTATGTAGCTAAGTTTTTTGAAGCTTTAACACATTTTTTAAGAATAGTTTTATATTTTGTGTAATAGTTTGTTATGGCCTCGCTTTTAGTATGTATAGTTAGAATTTTTAATAATCGTTTATTTTTACAACATTTTCTCAGTCCAGCCGTAAGCCAGGTTTTTTTATTACAAATTGGTTTTATTTTAATTTGTTGCATTGGAATACTATTATTTAAGTTTTCTTGCAATATAGCATGAAAAGAGTTATAATTTGCATTTATATCATTCGACGGCATAAATACATCACACCAACTAAAATTTTGAATTGCTACCTTGAAATTTAATATATTCTTGTTGCTAAATATTCTTTTTTTAATATAGCGCGTCTTTAGTTGTGGCTGCTTAATTTCCATTTTGTAGCTGAATATCACACTCTTATGATCAGAAATACCGTTTTCTTTAACTTCAATTTCGTAATTTGTCTTATTTGTAAAGATTAGATCAATACAAGTGGAAGTCACGCTATTTTCTCGTGTAGGATTTTTTACTACCTGGAATAAATTACAAGATAGCATTTCATTTAATAATAATTGAGTTGCTGGTGAATTTATTGTTATATTTATATTAAAATCTCCGCCAACGATAACTCGCAATTTTTGTTCTTTCAATTTAATTTTAGTCAATAATTTACTTAAAATATCAAAGAATACATTTATATTTCTATCGGGTCTATATATATTTACAATCAAAGCATTATATTCGGGTATTTCTACGGCGCATAACTCCGTCGTATATTCCTGCGATAGTTTGCATATATCCGACCTCACGTTATAATTCAGTCCTTTTTTTGTTAGAATCGCCACGCCTCCCCCGCGCCGTTCCTGACGATAGTAAGCCGCTGCAAACTCGTAGCCACCGATTTCATAATATATTTATAATATTTATATCACATTCTTCGGTGCTTTAGGCAGTGTAAACACCTAAATTTTTTCTAAACCCTTACAGCTCGCATTTACTCGTAAAAGTTTTTCATAGTACACCATAGAATAGAGAGTATTCCATAGTATCGGCACATTGCACGTTATTAACAACTGATGAAACAATTTACACCATTGCGATTTAGTATTAATTAGCACATTGGTTTTGTTTCAGGTGGTCCTCAAAAATAAACAGCTGAAAGAAGTTATTACGAACCTAAGGACTATTATTTGGGAAATTAACGTTATGTTGACTATGAGAAGATCTTAAACAATTTAATTGTAAAACTCATATCCTAACCTTGAAAGGGTTTGATAGTAATATAAGTAATTAAGTCATGTATTATATTACATATTGTAATTTTAGTAATTAGGTATGTTGAAGTATTGAGTGATATTCACTCGGAAGAACAAGTAGGTTAGATTCCACATATGAGTAGCATCTCTGGTGAAACGGTACCCTAAGCCTTAGGTTCTAAGGTATGAGTTCAGCAGCACGTATTGTCTTTTTCGAAGGCTGGAATTACACATGTAGTAACTGAATAATACCTCTTTGATCTGTGGTAATACTAAGAAATAAGATAATGATGTTTACCTCTCATTCGTTGGCATAGCTCCATCTTTACAAGTGGGCGTATTTATGCAAACGGGAACCAATCCACACGAATTTGTCATTTTAAAGATTGACTTTGTTTCTTGTGATTTAAAGTGCTAATTAGAATGAAAAATTCATGTGGGTTGGTTCCCTTTTGCATAAATATGTCCAACTTACCTAAGAACTCTCACAGGCGTCACTAAACCTAAATTGGACGTATTTATGCAAAAGGGAACCAACCCACATGAATTTTTCATTCTAATTAACACTTTAAATCACAAGAAACAAAGTCAATCTATGACAGATTCGTGTGGATTGGTTCCCTTTTGCATAAATACGTCCAATTGCAATGTAACTGTGTGTATGGTTCGTTAAGCAGTGTACAGTTAGCAGCAGATATTGCTAAGCGGGCAGGGTGTTCAAAATTAACTAGGCGCGACCTTATTGCTCAGACTATAAGAATGTGTTAAGATCATTATGAACAGTTGAACATCCTACCCGCTAAGCAATATCTGCTGATGACTGTATGAAGAAAATGTCGTGCGGTTGCGATACTTCGCCGCAACCTTTAAATTTTACCCTTTGTCAATGCAATTACATTTCAATTTCGAATAACTCTGTACGACATAAGTGCCGTTGTCGCCTCAAGTCTTGAGGACTTTCTATGATTTGTTAATGTATCAGTCCATGATTTTAACAGACTTAAAAGCAACTGTTTGTATACTTTACCTGTATAAACATTTCCATTGTAAATATATTTTTATATACTTAAGTATTTTATAATTTTTATTTCAACAAAAAATAAAACATGTGAAATAAATAACTTTATTCCTTCCAAATTTAAAAATAAACATAGTAAAGTAACTTAAATATAAAATCGGCAAGCCGTCGGTTGTTTTTGATCAAAATTTTCACGTTTAAGTACGTCTTAGGAAATAAATAAAGGGGAACCTTAATCTAACCTCACACTGGGGTCTAATAGATCCATCGTTTTAGCCAAAAACTCGTATTATCAAAACCATACGTAATATAGCGCTTTTTGGCTAAAATCGACAGACATTTCGAGTATTATGTTTTGCGGTCCCAGCGCCGCTTCAGAAAACCGGGGTTTCTATAAGTGTATGTGCTTAGGGGTAATACCTATTTGTTTTACAAAATAGTCATACAATTTACACTCTAACAAAATTGGATATTCAAATGTACTTACTTACAATATACTTAAAAACATATTGGCAGTAAAGGTACATCTGTGATAGGCAAACCTTGTTTTAAAAATAGCCATCCATTAAAAAAATATACGTATGTAGTTCTGATTCCTATTAAGAAAATAAATGCACTTATTTGTAATCTCATCTGAGCGTTAGCTTTATAAACCAAATAGGTATTCCAGATAACTTACAAACTACCTAACCACACAATAGCTTATCTACGCTCAATTGGTTTCGGGATTTCACTGGCTTTTTTCGACTTCTTCTTTTCATAAGGGCGGTGATCGATAGGGGAGTCGTTTTCGATTTCTCTTGGTTTCTCTGGCTGCTCTGGGATTTCGGGCTGGTCGGCGAGTTCGGGCATTTCAGGGGAAGCCTCGAGTTCCTTGCCAGCGCTTCGGCCTGCTGGGAGAGCGTGGAAGGCTTCAGCTAGCTCAGGGTTGATCTCCTCGAGGGGCGTGTCTCCGGTGCGGATGTAGACTGGCACGTAGCCGGGCACGGGAGGCAGGAACTGCCATTTTGGACGAGCCTCTGGAAATAAAGATACAGGCAGGTGAGTCACTTGAACAGCCGTGTGGTGACGGCAGTAAGAATACATTTGTCACCACCCCAACTCTTCCCGTGGGTGTCGTAGGAGTCGACTAAGGGACTAAAGTGTTACTGATCATACACTTGACTCGGGTATGTCTGAAAACTACGACCAAGACCACCGGGGGATGGGCAGCAGCATCCCTAAAGTGCGGTGGAGACACTGCGATCGCCAACCCGCATGCCAAGCGTGGCGATTATGGCAATTACCCCCCATGATAATACAAACAAGGCCGCGGCCCCGAGGTTCCGGCGACCCCCGGTGCCCTGGTTATGGTAGCGGCCAGGGTGCTAGCGGGGTAGCAAAGATCCGGCTACCACCACCGACGACCTCTGGCCCTGGCAACGTACAACACACGTACACTGCGGACCGACGAAAAGTTAGTGGAACTGGAGGAAGGATTGAGCAAGTTGCGTTGGGACATTGTGGGATTGTCAGAAGTCCGAAGAGAGGGCGAGGACACGATAATCCTAAAGTCCGGCAACTTGCTCTATTTCCGGGAGGGCGACCAACAGTCCCAGGGAGGTGTCGGGTTCATCGTCCACAAGTCCCTCGTAAACAACGTGGTGAAGATCGAGAGTGTGTCGGCTAGGGTGGCGTACCTTATACTCAGAGTATCTGAGAGATACTCGCTGAAGGTCATACAGGTGTACGCGCCGACTTCGACACACTCCGACGACGAGGTGGAGGCTATGTATGATGATATCTCAAAAGCCATGCATAGCTCCAGAACCTACTTCACCGTTGTTATGGGGGACTTCAACGCGAAACTGGGCAAGAGAGATGGTGACGAACTGAGGGTGGGGCAATTTGGGGTTGGACGTCGGAACCACCGGGGCCATCTGCTGGCTGGTTTCTTGGAGAAGGAGGGACTCTACATGATGAACTCCTTCTTTAAGAAACGCGAGCACAGAAAATGGACTTGGATGAGTCCCGACGGTGCAATTAAAAACGAGATCGACTTCATCATGTCGACGAAGAGACATATATTCAACGATGTTTCTGTGATCAGTACGGTTAAAACCGGTAGCGATCACCGCCTGGTAAGAGGCACGTTGAATATATGTCCTAAGCTAGAACGCTCGCGACTGATGAAGTCTACGCTCCGTCCTGCACTCCATCTCCAAAACCCCGAGAGCTTTCAGCTGGAACTCCAAAACCGTTTCGATTGCCTAGGCGATGACGTGGACGTATTCAACGACGGGTTTGTGGAAGCTGTCCATAGCGCTGGGTCTAAGTTTTTTAAGGCCCAGCGGACAAATAAGACCAGAAAGCTCTCCGACTCCACTCAGAAGCTAATGGAAAAAAGGAGTGAACTGGTTCTACAATCCTCAGTTGATGCGACTTTATACCGGCAGCTCAACAGACAGATCTCTAAGTCCCTCAAACGCGATATGCGCCAATTCCGTACCAAGTGTATAGAAGAAGCCATCGAGCGGAACAAGGGCTCTAAAATTTTTGCAAGGGATCTGTCTGTTGGGCAAAGCCAGCTCGCCAAATTAAAGACTGAGGATGGTAGAATCGTCACATCCAGATCTGAGCTGCTGAGTGAGATAGAGGGTTTTTATGGACAGCTGTACACGTCAACTAGCAGACCCGAAGTTGATCTAGCGGAAGACCTCAGAGCTAGACTGACCCGACACTATACAGAAGACATCCCGGACATCAGCCTGTGCGAGATTAGAATGGCTCTTGAACAGCTCAAAAATAACAAGGCGCCTGGGGAGGACGGAATTACAGCTGAGCTTCTGAAGGCGGGTGGTAAACCGATCCTTACGGCCCTTCAGAAGTTGTTCAATTCCGTCTTACTGGAAGGGAGAACGCCAAAGGCATGGAACAGAGGTGTGGTGGTACTGTTCTTCAAAAAAGGTGACAACGCTTTATTGAAGAACTACCGACCCATCTCACTTCTGAGCCATGTCTATAAGCTGTTTTCAAGAGTCATTACGAATCGTCTTGCACGCAGGCTTGATGACTTCCAGCCTCCCGAACAAGCCGGTTTCCGAAGAGGCTTTAGTACCGTAGACCACATCCATACGCTTCGCCAGGTTATACAGAAGACCGAAGAATATAACCTGCCCCTCTGTTTAGCGTTTGTGGACTACGAGAAAGCCTTCGATTCGATCGAAACATGGGCAGTACTACAGTCTCTCCAACGGTGCCAAGTCGACTACCGCTATATCGAGGTGTTGAAGTGTTTATACCAGAGCGCCACAATGTCAGTCCGACTCCAAGACCAGAGCTCGAAGCCTATTCTGCTGCAGCGGGGAGTTAGGCAAGGAGATGTCATCTCCCCTAAGCTGTTTACCGCTGCACTGGAGGATGTCTTTAAGACCCTGGACTGGAGAAGGCTGGGTATCAACATAAACGGCGAGTGCCTCACTCACCTTCGATTCGCTGACGATATAGTAGTCTTGGCTGAGACCTTGGAGGACTTAAGTACTATGCTCGTTGACCTCAGTAAAGCCTCCGAGCGAGTTGGTCTTAGGATGAACATGGATAAGACGAAAATCATGTCAAATTCCCATGTAGCACCAACTCCCGTAATAATCGGAGACTTTACACTCGAAGTTGTAGACGAATATATATACCTAGGGCAAACTATTCAGTTAGGTAGGTCCAACTTCGAGAAAGAGGTCAATCGTCGAATCCGACTCGGCTGGGCAGCGTTCGGGAAGCTACGACACATATTTTCGTCCAATTTTCCGCAGTGTTTGAAGACGAAAGTCTTTAATCAGTGTGTGTTGCCAGTGATGACATATGGTACTGAAACGTGGCCGCTTACAATGGGTCTCATAAGAAGGCTCAAAGTCACCCAAAGGGCAATGGAGAGGGCTATGCTAGGAGTCTCTCTGCGTGATCGGATTAAAAATGAGACCATCCGCAGCAGAACCAAAGTAACCGAAATAGCTCTCCGAATCGCTAAACTGAAGTGGCAGTGGGCGGGGCACATTGCGCGTAGAACCGATGGCCGTTGGGGCGGGAAGGTTCTTGAGTGGCGGCCACGTACCGGAAGGCGTAGCGTGGGTAGGCCCCCCACAAGGTGGACCGATGACCTGGTGAAGGTCGCAGGAGTCCGCTGGATGCGGGTGGCGCAGGACCGGTCATTGTGGCAATCTTTGGGGGAGGCCTATGTTCAGCAGTGGACGTCTTTCGGCTGATATGATGATGATGATGATGAGACACTTGAATAACGATTACTGACTTAAGGTAGCTGAATTCATATAACAAAAGGGAAGGAAAGTGATGGTGTACTTTCTGAAGGTCTACGAAAAATGAAAATTTCAGTCAGATGCTCGAAATTTACGATTTTCATTAGGTGCTATATTCTATCGTGTGTAAATCTAATACGGGCGATAAATTAAACCAGGCATGGGATTCATTAGTGTAATCATGGATCACGAGCTTTTTTTAAAGTGCAACTTTAAATCTCGTTACCACACAGCATATATTTTTTAAAGATTTTCGTTGCAGCGACATAGGTACGAACATTTGTTAATTTAAACTGGTATGCATACTGGACCAATGTCTCTTGACATATGGGTCCGATTGCATTTAAATTGTTGACATTGTTAGACCCTTTAATGGATAGGTATTGGCAACATATTTGCCGTCATGTAAAAAACAAAACCAAATCAATTTACGAAAATGAATGCTTAACAGAGCTGTCAAATGGTCATAGGGTTAAGAGCTTAATGAAAACAAAATATCACGTTTTTCGTGTTACGAGTCATAAAATATGGGTAACTTCGTGCCAAAGATGAGACGTTCAATTTTGTTTTCATGAAAGCCCTTAACCCTTAACTATGTAAAATAGTTTTGCAATCAATCTCACTTTAATAAGAAATAGGGTGGCCAAATGTTTGAAATTGTCGTTGATAAGTTTTAGACTCTCGATTTCAAGCATGTTTCTTAACCGACTTAATCTTATGTTAAGAGTTCGGAACAGCGTAAGGTCCAGCGTTGGGACCACGCAAAATAGGCACGTTTAATGTCGACTTGCGGAAAAAAATGGCCAGAATACAACAATAACAACGTAAGTTTATTATAATAACATTAAAAATCAGAGAGTATAAATAAGTAAATTATGACTCTATCCTGCGAAGTCAAGTTCCAGAAGATCATGTATGACTACATACATTTGAATATGTTTTACATCTATGTCAATCACGTCTCTGTACTTTGCCTTAGCATTGAACTTTCACTTAACATGCATACTACTACGTCACACTTGACCGAGGAAGTAAAGTCCAGCTCAGTTATCACAGTAATAGTAGCTTTGCCGGCCAAGGCAGACACAACATGCATTAGCTCATAGATAATAGCCAGCCTGCTCGAACCACCGCCTTGTTAGTGCGGTCGTTCAACTCTGACTTATTGGATGGACTATCGGGTTTGACTTCCTCCCATAGATTCCGCAGGAAGCGTATCGGCATTACTATAAAAAATCCGTAAATAATATCCGTGAATACTTGGGCTTTTGCCCAGCAGTGGTACACCAAATACCACCATCACCAAAGGTTTGGTGGGCACCAAAAAAAAAAACTAAGGTATTCCTTATCGCTATCCGAAACTGAAACCCAGTTTCCTACTCTACTTAAGGTCCATTCATCCTCGGTTGTTTCATCCAATAAACAACCTTTTAACCTAAACTCCATTTTGTGAACTAACTTGATAGCTTGATATGGAAATGAAAATAATCAATTAATCACAGATAAAATATATCGATATAACCTTTGTCCTCCTAAGATCCTTTCATTGGCCAACCCTGACATAACTGTTTTTTTTCTACTGGAATCGGCCACGGCAGTCAAAAATATTCGAAAAGTTATGTGTAATTTTAATTTGTTACGTACCTAGTAAAGATTAGGTCTTCGTAGTTATCAAATGTATCATGTACCAGTACCAGGTGTAGAAAGTATTCTTAACCTGGTATATGCTCTCTTACATGCACAAAGCAAGGCACACTTGATAACTACGAAGATCTCATCTTTATTACCTTAATAAACTGCATTTAAAAACTTTCCAAACCGTTGTAACATATTCATATTATGAAAAGTAAACACAAGTCATGTTGTCTATGAAGAGTGATCCGTGTGACTATCGGCCTACGGGGCTACTTGTTAAAATAAGCAACTTAGTTAAGTTAGAGTGGTGCTAAGATTTCGCATTCGGATACATTTGAATGGATTAAAGACTGAAATGAATGCAATGACCACCCATGGCATGCTAAACTTAATCATCAATCAAGAAAATGAAGTAGCTGATGTAGCCAATCAAAAGCGACCTACTAATCTCTTTTTGACTCTATTTATCTTAGACATACCTACATGTACCTTATACATTACAGGTTTGTTTGTGTAAATTAATATTTTCAGAAAAAAGTACTTAAATATCGACAAAATTGGTGAAGCTGTCAAAAAAGTTAAATCACTTCATTTGGTGAAATTTCGACTTTGGTGTTAATTGTTACATATAAATACCTATCACAATGAGTTAAGTACCCAATGAACCCTAAGATTTTACCAGTTTGGGCTTCTATGAATAAACAAATTTACTAGAAATTTTCACCGCGTACTTTTAAAGAGAAATACAACTCGAGTGCAGTTTTACGACTGCACTCTCTGATTTATAGACGTCATAACGATGACTACTTTACGAACCGACGTTAACAGATACTTTAACTTGAAGATACGTTAGCAAGTTAGAAAGCCTCTTTATTGAGCCATAAACTTGCAACTTGAAAGTTGAAGATCTTGATGTTGACAAAGTAACGACTTTGCAGGTATATTTAGCTGAATAAAAGTCCTACCGCGGGCTACGAAAATCGCAAAGCATTCGAGCATCTGTCTTTGTCACACTGATGACACCTTCATTGGAGTGATAGAAGAAGCATTCATGACGGATTTTCGTTCGCGTCGAAATTCGCGATACCGCGGCCGGTACCGCGAACATCGAAGATAGCAAATTTCGGGGATTTTTCTCTGTCACTCTAATGACGCCTTCGTTGGAGTGACAGAGATAAAATATTCGTAATTTACGAACTTCGGTGTTCGCGGTAGCAGCCCAGACCCTTAGCAACAAGTGTACAGACAGTATACGATAAGTTACGATGCAGTTGTGTGTGCACCGGGTATAACAAAAATAGTGGTGAATAAGAGCACATTCGGTAGCAAAAATTATCTTGGCTTTTTTTTTGTTAATTTTTTATTTGTTGTCAGCTGACCTGCATAAAAACGATATTTTTTGGCAATTGTATTTTTCCATATTGCTTTCCTTTCCTAATCCTAATTTTACCAAATAACACGAACCAAAAATACATTTACAAGGAACCGGCACATTGAAATTGACACATACACCTATTTTTGATCTCTGTTCGGCCCCAAGGTTGACTGGTAGAGAATACCTTATGGCATTAAGTTCGCCTTTTGTACTATTTATTTGAGCAATAAAGTTTAGATAAATAAATCGGGGACGCAATCACAAATAGTGCATATTTTTTGCATATAATTTAAAAATACCTCGCATTTGTCGCGCTATTTTTGCATCTAGGTACAAAAAGCCAAAGAGTTGACAGATGGGAATAGCCTGAGGCATACAGCCTACATCTATCGTGCCTAATAAAGCTTGTACACCTTCATATACCGTAAGTACCAACTCATCTGATACAGTTACTTTTCTCTGATGGATGCGGAGTAGGTCAAATCTTTGCGTTTGAACTTATTTTGTCAATACAGAGCGTTACAAATATTATGCCCATTTATCGCCCATTCAGCATCGTATTAGTATACGACGATAAGAAGCTGACTCTCCATAGAAAATGAATGTTTTTCGTGATACTAACATTCATTTTCTATGGAGAGTCAGCTTCTTCGGCCAACCGGCCCCATACATAAACGCCCGCAAAAAAATATCGTCCTATTTACTGCAAAACCATGTGGGCGTGTTTCGCTTCAATGGGGGCTACTGTCATATCATAGGGCAGTGCCCCCCTCCTGAACGAAGCCCTGGATCCGCGCCTGCATCTGCGACACTCACTTTATGGAAAAAACACTCGTATTTAGAATGAAAGAAAGGTGACATTTCCATATATTGATTGGTGTAGATCCGAGGTTAAATGAATAAGGAAGAGAAGGAAAGTCTTGTCTTGATATCAAGGCTGCACTAGCTTTTAAAGCTCTAACGGCTCGGCCACGGATACGATAGCGTTTTTCCTAATCATTGCGTGTGTTCCCAACCACCGCGTTTTACCTGTTCATTTCAGTACATTACAATAATCTGATCGTAATCTGTCTTACTTGTTGCACAGTATTGTACTATGTTTTGTGATTTATTGTGCGTATAAGTGTTCAAGGTTTTCGAAAAACAGAGGTGTGTTCATTATAATATATTCGTAAGCACCTTGATCCTTTTATTACATAGGTACGATGGGTGTCTAAAAATGAAAACCTTGGCATTATTAAAAGCAAAAAATAACGCTTAAACCGTTAAATGTCATTGATTGCTTCCTATTTCTATGTTGTTTGAATTAAGATAGATCTTTATTCTATGCGTGGTGAACATAATCTATATCGTAACTGAGTATGCTACGTCCTTTGGGTCGAAATTCTTTTCGTTGTCTTGTTTCATACCACTTTGTCACGCTTTTAAGTAATTGCTGTTTCGGCTCAGTATATAAATAATCCGGTGCACTTGTATTTCTTTTTCGTTAGATTTTAATCCATAAAATCAAAAATTGGAAACAAAACATCATCTCATACAAAAATCCCAACTGTGTCACGTTTTTTAAGGACACAAAATAAGACAACGAAAAGAATTTTGACCCCTTTATCGGATAGCTAGTTTTTGTAATAAATTTGGCATGTATTGTATTTTTCCATAGAGACATGAGTTATCTATATATATAAACGGCAATGTCCTGACTGACTGACTGACTGACTTAAATCAACGCCCAGCCCAAACCGCTGGACCTAGAGAGTTCAAACTTGGCATGTAGATTCTTTATAATGTCTAGAGGCGCACTAAGAACGGATTTTTGAAAATTCATCCCTTAAAAGGGTTAAGTGGGGGGTTAAAGTTTGTATGGGGAAACAAGATTAGTTGGGCTATTTTATTGGAAACTTCACAGGAATGTTTTTAATAATAAATAAGTAAACACGTGTTTCAGTTCTTTTGAAAATTCATTCCCTATGGGGATTAAATGGAGGGGTAAAGTTTGTATGGGGAAATAATATTAGTTGGGCTATTTTATTCGAAACTTCACATGAATGTTTTTAACAATAAATAAGTAAACACGTGTTTCAGGTTTTTTGAAAATTCATTGCCTATGGGGGTTAAATGGGGGGTTAAAGTTTGTATGGGGAAACAAGATTAGTTGGGCTATTTTATTCGAAACTTCACAGGAATGTTTTTAATAATAAATAAGTAAACACATATTTCAGGATTTTTGAAAATTCATTCCCTATGGGGGTTAAATGGAGGGTTAAAGTTTGTATGGGGGAATAAGATTATTTGGGCTATTTTATTCGAAACTTCACATGAATGTTTTTAACAATAAATAAGTAAACACGTGTTTCAGGTTTTTTGAAAATTCATTCCCTATGGGGGTTAAATTGAGGGTTAAAGTTTGTATGGGGAAATAAGATTATTTGGGTTATTTTATTCGAAACTTCACATGAATGTTTTTAACAATAAATAAGTAAACACGTGTTTCAGCTTTTTTGAAAATTCATTCCCTATGGGGGTTAAATGGAAGGTTAAAGTTTGTAAGGAGGAACCAGATTCGTTGGGCTATTTAATTCAACACTTCATAGACAAGATTAGTTGGACTAATTTATCCGAAATTTCGCAGGAGTATTCTGTAAATTAAATGAGCGAAGACGTGTTTCAGGGTTTTCTTTTTAATGCAACCCTTGAAAGAGGTAAAAATGGTACATAACTAAGTGAAAAAATCAGGATAGGTATCGTTTTTATGATTTATCGGGTCGTAGATCACGAAAACATTAACCATTTTAAAATCTAACGTAGAAGACGTTAAATACTATGTACCCTGTTATGGCATGATGGGGTAGATTTCGAAAAATATAAATAAAGGTTAATTATTTATGTCCACTTCTGGTTCTA
Source organism: Thaumatotibia leucotreta (assembly GCA_025490895.1). Taxonomy (NCBI): domain Eukaryota; kingdom Metazoa; phylum Arthropoda; class Insecta; order Lepidoptera; family Tortricidae; genus Thaumatotibia; species Thaumatotibia leucotreta. The sequence continues at coordinate 405,662 of JALPQI010000224.1, read as the reverse complement.
GAGATTCCAAATTTATCACGTAGGCTAAGGGTTTAGGAGTAGTTTAAATAAATGTAAGTCAAAATCCCCTAAGGGGTGCAATGACGGGGGTCCTGAGTTTGTATGGGAAAACTTGATGATTTAAACTATTTTACTTATCCGAAACTTTACAGGAGTATTCCTAAACATAAAAGGATAAAGACAAAGTCAAAGGGGTGAAAAGGTTAAACAGTAAAAAAACAACATGCATATATTATAGTTTATATGGTTTATCGAGTCACTGTGATGAGGGTCCCGATTGACTGACTCATCACCGATTTAAATATTTTGGCTTGACTATTCTAGCATAAGACAAAAGGACGAAGCCTGTTGCGGATTACATTATTGTTTTGTAGGAGGGTGAATATCTGAGCGTTTCAACCGCCTAATTTTGGTCGCATCATTTTTGACAAGGTTTCTAAACGTTTCAATGTTATCCTTCGCCATTTGTATAAGGTACCGTGCCTCCTTAAAATGACAAAGTAGCACATTGTAATTGGTAACGAATAGAAACTTCGACAAAAATAATGCCACCAAAATTAGGCGGTTGAAATGTTTAGATATTCACCCAGGAAATGACGATGCCTGCGTTGCTAATTTGAATTCGTGTAGTTTATTTGCAATTAATTATTTAATCATGTCATACTAATATGTTGTTCAATGAAACAGACTTCAGACAGAATGTAATAAAGTAAGATTATACTTTGGTTAAGGAAAAGTTAGAACTGCGATCCCACACAGAAACGAACGGCTATCAAAGTAGTATCAAGTCAAACGAAATCAAACAAAAAAATCTATAAATTTAAACTTATTTTGGCTACTTTTGAATCTCCTGAGAAAAAAACAAGATGGATTCATTGTTCGCAGGAAACCGTGTAACATGCATAGGTACCTATCTTTTTTGAAATCGGTTGAAAACATTTTTTTTTTTTCATATAAGTCCAAAATCTACGCGTGCGAAGCCGCGGGCAAAAGCTAGTATTATATATATATATATATATATATTTTATTTACGTTACGTTAGGTCGGAAATGTCAGGATCAATAAACTCGCTTGATGATTCTCCTAGCACTGCTATAGGTGAAAAACTTAAGAAATTCACCTGTTGTACGTGTGAGTGGCGTATTCGAATAGAGAACACATATTTGAAATTAGTAACACAAACAAAACAAATGCCTATTCGAACACGTCACTCACACATACAACAGGTGACTTTATTAAGTTTTTCACCTATAACGTTTTGTACTATGTTGCAATCATCTAGCTTGTATGCACCCAAGGTAAATTAACAGAAATGTGTTAAATTACAGGCTGCATAACAGTAAACTTCGTTAGCGCAGAGTGCAAGGCAATGACCGCAGCTTTCTGATTTTTCGATTGTCCATCATGTGTGGTTGACGGTTACACAGTATAAATAAATATAAGCAGTAGCTACCTTCATTGAAACAAATAAGCAGAGCTTAATTCATGATTTTTTTTGCCGAATTACATCAACGCTTGCTTCATGTGATTACGTTTACGTTTCTTAAAATATGTTGACATTTTTGGTATAAAATAAAGTCGCTGTTTGCATGCTTTTAAATCTTTGAAGCGGCTTTTATATATAGATAGATTTCAAGATTACATAAGATTCAAGAGCTAATTTGCATCCCTATGAAAGTATCAGTATTGTACCCGTGCAGAGCCGGCAGGGCTGGTCGCTTGTTACAATATAAAATTTACCTCTAAATATGTTAGTGCCAAAACTCTTTAGAACTCTTTTGAACACGCGTTAGTCGTGTTCACTAATAATATCAAGATGAGTTTTACGTAATCGCGTTGATTTTTTATTTATTGTTTACAAGTATTCAGGAAAGTTAACGTACTGGTCACGATGATCATATTGTGTTGCCTCTATTAGTGCGGTAGGCATGTATGCTTAAAGTTCAAGTGCGCCGACTTTGTATGATTTCTATGTAACGGTAAACCTGAAGGTGCCAAGTTAAAAGTCTCGTTGATTTTGCATGGACATTATGATTGATCATTCATTAGTGTACATTTAGACAGATATAATCGTAAAAAATATTTCTATTGGTGTTTTAATACCACCATGTTTAATTAATAGTACTAATAATAACTTGATTACTACTAATAATACTTAATATTAACTAAGATTGAAGTTTAATATAGTGTTTTTCAGTGTAGGTACTGTATACTGGATATCATTAGGTAGGTACTGTATATCACTTGAATTTTATAAAATAGATTTAAAGACTAATTAAAAGTACTGAAGTAAATATATTTAATCAAATATAGATGGATATTGAACGATTGGAATTTTACAATCATTTCATGCAAATTAAATTATAAACGAAAATAGTACTAGTATGGATATAATTCATATAATCATATTTTTAACTAGAATTTAATTGGAATCGAATCATTTAAATTAACCTCTCGTGTGCTGCGCCAGTCTTAGCCAAGTTGCCAAACGCTAACGCTTAGTAGCGTATCGTAGTTTTCCTTCTCTGTCACTCTTTCATATTAGTGCGACAAATACAGTTAGCTGCGTTTCGCTTATGATTGACGATTAAGCGTTAGCAATTGGCAACTTGTCTAAGCACCCTTTGCTTAGACCAGGAATCGGATACCGGTTTTTTCTCCATATAAAGTAACGTTAGACATGCCAAGGGTTACATCATGATCAATTATACTTACATCAAACCAATATAATCATGAAGATTACAATGTCGTAAAAGTAATAGGTACTTATGTTAGTTTATTTTAGATTTATGTGAATAATTTTCATATAATCACAACATATCTAGTTCACGACCTCGGAATGATTTCTTGCTATCATGTAGTGCCTAGTTGGTTGTTGTGGGTAAATTCAGCATCTGCTCGCGTGTTTACTATAAATAAATATCAACTCTAACCCCTACAATGCGGTCAATTAATGAAATGTAATTATCGCTTTTTGCGTACTATTTCAATTTTATATTACACATAAGATGAAGCGAACTGCAATTCGCTTAGTGTGGTTTTTGATGCTGGCTATAAGAATAACGCCAAATTAAGGGGAATAGAGAAAACCGAATGATAGCAAATCGTAACACGCTATATTTTTATGATACAGTTTCAAGTTTGGTTTGGCGAGCAACTGATAAAGAAATTAAATATTTTTTGTGGTATTTAAATGGGAAACAGAGGCTTAATAAGAATAAGAATGACGATTTTTGAGACTTTTTCTGCCACAATGGGGCGGCGAAATGGCAGCACTGTGGCGCAAGGTCCAACGAACTGTCAAATTAAATACGCGAATTTAATTTTCTGTATATTTTTGGTTTATTTATTCTTAAAACAATTACTTTAAGAATATTGTTTACTAGAATAAATAAAACAAACCAGTTCCAAGTCAATTTCCAAGAAATTAACAGAGATTTAGTAATTTTCTTTAGTACCAGTGAATTTACGCCCCTGTTTTAGAGATCAATCTTCATTTCGGTGATCGTTTTCTAATCGTAATCTATTACGAAATCAATTCACTTCCCAATAAATTTTGATATTTTGTTTGGTACCTATGAATCAGACAGCTGTTTGGATGTCACGCCTACGTAGCGCTGCCTAGTGGCAGAAACAATATCGAAACCCCTCATTAAAAAAACAATTAAATCATTTACTAAGATTTTAAGGAAATTATATTTTAAAGGCTAACGACGCTAGTTTCCCCAAACAAAATTATATAGGTCTCGGATTACGTAGGTTATGTAGTTATGTTGTAGCACATACTTTAGGTAGTCATTTGGTAGTCCACTCCCGAGATTATGTATTTTCCATTTAACCATCGAGGTTTCGAAATAATATTTAAATTTGATTAAGTATTTACTCCTCAAAATAAATAAGGGCAACTGAGTTTTTAACTGTAGCCTAAAAAAATCTTATTTTATATACCTATATATTTTTTAAATAAATAAAAGCATTCCTTTGTACGGTTTAAGTTCATTGATCTAACAATTACCGAATTTAAAACTCACTTATTTAGATACGCATAATAAACAGAACTTAAATAAAGTAGTAATCGCGAATAGGCCCTTATTTTCTTTTGAGTAGCTATTCTACAATACAAACATCATGTGAGACTGCCAGTGGGGAGCGGTTTTGCTGGCCTGCGAAATTGTCGTTACTTGTACCTACCTGTTATACCTAAACATAAATAAGCTGGAGAAACGCAGCAGACTGGTACTAGTACCTTGTTGAGAAACTGGGTGATGGAGTGAGCGTGTCCAAATAAGTCCATCTGTCAGTCTTGTGTCTTGTTCACGTTTCACTTACCTATGATCTTAAAATCAATTCGAATTAGACTGTATAGCGGTTTATACAACACACATTCTTACCAAATTTCATTACTGTAGCATTTAAAGTTTCCGAGTAAATCGGCTGTGACAGACGGACCCACGGACATGACGAATCTATAAGGGTTCCGTTTTTGCCATTTAGGCTACGGTATCCTAAAAACAGACTTTCATAGAAAAATGTTTTAATATAAAAATATACCTAACTATAATTCCACACGGTTTTTTTAAAAGATCCGCTGTGCCAGGTGCCTTCGCTGCACCATAGGACCCAAACACGTGTTTGGTCAACAAACACGTGTTTGAGAGATTCAGGTCAAAACCCTAAAACAATACCGACGCTTAATACTTATTCTACAACCCTTATTCATAAAAGAGGCGCTATAGAGTTTTGGCTACAAACGAGTCTCGTTAAGATTTGCTCAACCGTGGGTGAACGCGATAGTACAAAATATGTACCTAACGTAATGTTCACATAGCTATTCTATATATAAAATTAGCTCTAAACTTCTCATGTTTATCCATGAACCCTATCTATTATTTGGTTTTATCTGGATTCTGAACACTTTTTTTATTATTTTTTGTTAAAGTCTTGTTGTTTTCTTACTTGTCAGTATGTGATTGACCTGAAATTAAGAAATAAAAAAATTCCGACTTATTTACGTGTCACACGTCGTTATTCACATATCAAATAGTACGAATATTAGGACTGTAAGATCTAAGCGGTAGTCCAAAACCATAGCTGGTATAAGATATTATGTCCCTTAATTTGAAAAATATAGGTTCTCTTCCTATCTCTAATTAATATTGTGCGGTTTTTTAGTACCTAGCTACTGGTTTACCGTGCTATATTTATTCATTACAGACGCATGCAAACATTTTGCAAAACAAAACTATTACATCTAAAATATAATTATTAGATCTCATAATATGACATTATTTTCATTATATAGGTATTATACGAAACGAAAAAGACAAATTTCACCAACGTCCAAGGTGTCAAAATCAGATGTCACTAAAACATGGTGAGAATTTTTAAAAAGAATTTGTCACTTTTTCCTCCTACATTTCTCAATTTTGCCACTTTCTACTGACGGATGTAATTTCTGTTTTTAGAAAAAGGACTATAAAATTTTATATAATTGGCATTGAAGTCTACAAAGCAAGTCATCGCCCGCTGTCCAGTGGCGCGCAACCCACCGGGAACGGGTTCATCGCAAGTTTTTACATTATTATAACATTCCATTCCCCACAAATAAGCCTACTTCACCCATTGCGCCTTCATTAGGTACAACTCAAAAAGATGCCAAATCGAAGCTTGAAAGCACAGCAATGGAAATGGTGTAGATTGATACGATTGCTGGGGAACATAACAGGTTGAAGTCATGCCAATTAACTTTTTTTGGTATTAATCAAATGACGTGATACTTTTAGGTACCGATGAGTTCATGATGCCGGGTTACTGGGAAATGATGAGTCGGTTTTAGATTTCGCAGGGTGCACGATATTAATATCACGTTCTTACTATTACCTACCTAATTCATGTTAAACTTAATTTTTATAGATCTCTGCAAATGTTCAATGACCATAAATAAAAAACTGATATTAGATTGTTATGCGTTATGACCTTATGCGTTGCATTCAACTTTCGGGCTCGATAGAGTCCGAAAACAGTTACATTTTTTAAGTGGTTTTTGATGACCGCGTTTTTTTATTTTTTTTAGGTTGTTTAAAGATAACGGACCTGAAAATTGCTAGCGATGCTCTGGCCACGATAACTTAAGAGCACATTGACCTAAGTGAGACTAGGTTACCGCCAATTACTTTCATGCATGCCGATTAAGTCCGGTTTCTCGATCTGACATTTAGAGGTTGAATCATTGCTATGACTCAAATCTACCCATGTCAGATTCATTAGTCGAAAAGGAACTTTTTTTCTATTAATTTATCATATTGTTATTTGTATTTCGATTATTGCTTAGTCATATTTTTTATTTAAATCATGTTTATTCAATAAAATGAAACAAAAATTACTAGGTAGGTAGCTAACCGGAATATTCAATAAACAATTAATTTTTTGCTCGAGACTGCGGGTTCGATCGAATTGTTGTGTTATGTTTTAGAATAAGATTGATTCGCCGGCACGATCGCGGAAAAGATGCGCAAGAGATCCACGCTCGTGATTCATTGCCGAATAAATTATAAGGTATTGGCCATTAATTACCGTGTCAACTAGTTTTTGTTTCAGCACTTTGCTTAATTGTGCCGGCTTGAGAAGGTACAAAGCTCTTTAATTGATGCGATCTTTTTAAGGGGATCCTTGCCTCAGGATTGTTACCTCAAAGCTTTTAAATCACGATAGCTCAAATAATAAAGGTTGTAATTAAGCGCTACTTCAAAAGATTATCAACAGATGTTGATGGCAACTTTTAAGAATACTACTCATAATAATAATTAAGCCGGGTCACTATGATTTTTTTTACACAAACAGATAAAATATCAATGTACATATTTTTATAATTACAAAAAATCTTAAAACTACTGCATTTTTTTTTCAATAGAGGCATTACATACTTTCTTTTTCACTGTAATTTTAACACAATAAAAAAAATCTGCACTCACCAATGACAACACAGAAAACAACACACAACAGGACCAAGGACTTGTACATCGTTGACAGTTCTATTTACTATTAATAGTGTAATTAGCAATGTGGCCAGCGCGGGCGGCGGCGAGCGGCGGAATGATGCGCGGGCGCAGCCGGCCGGGTTAAAAGCGGTAAAACCTGCGCCGCCCTCGCCAGCCCCCTTCCCGCTGGGCTTTCCTCCACTGGGAACATTTCTGGGACCTTATTTAACCTTATTAATAAGGTCCCAGAAATGTAACTTAGAATGTCAATGTAGAACTTGTGTCCAGTTTCAATCTCAGACATGTTTGCAAATGACATGATTTGTATGAGTATCTACCATCGATTAAGATTAATTTAAATACCACCAATAACATACATTATCCTTTCGCTGCATTTATTAGTTTTTAGTGTTCATTAAAATTACTTAATTGAGCATCCAACTCAGAGGGAAACACTTATGTTAAGGCTTACCTTATTACGTGAATTCCGATTCCTCCGAAGGTCTTGCTTCTTCGAACGGGAATAATTAATAGGCCAACAATAGCTTATACTAGAGTACCCCAGAGTTACCTGTTAAATATCAAATGTTACTTCATTTCACTCGTTGGTAAGACTCAAAAAAGTTGATGTTAGATAAACCATAGAGAAAAGGATAAACAGTAAAACGCTAAGATACAAAAATAGCAATCTACGCTTTTATTTTATTTATTAATAGTTTTCCTTATACAATTCGTCGTATCGCATTCGCTCAATTGTTAAGCTAGTTGTATCGTTATCCCTAGTTAGTGATAGCTTCCTGCAATTGCTAAGTCAAGTGATCACGTGAGTTGTGAGCTGGTCGCAGATTCGAGATCTACCTTTGAATTGTATCATATATGACTTACGTAACAACAGGCATGGAAAGAGCTGCACTTGCGTATTGTTATTAAGGAGAATATGTGGTGATAAAAAAATCAATACCCCTGTTTAGATATTTCATAGATTTTCCATGGGGCGGGAAGGTTCTCGAGTGGCAGCCACGTACTGGAAGGCTCAGCGTGGGTAGGCCCCCACAAGGTGGATTGATGACCTGGTGAAGGTCGCAGGAGTCCCTGGAGACGGGTGGCACAGGACCGGTCATTGTGGCAATCTTTGGGGGAGGCCTATGTTCAGCAGTGGACATCTTTCCGCTGATATGATGATGATGATGAGATTTGCTAATATTATCCGTTAAGTAGTGTTTATTATTAGGGACCAGTATTTGATATTATATAACTGTTAGCTAGTTGTCTGGCCACAGGATTGTAAACCATGCAGCAGATTTTTGTAATTCAAAAGTGACTTTTAGTTTAAAGATTAACCCCCTTATTCATAAATTAACTTAAACTTTTCAATATGTCAATTAGAACCGAAAGGGAAAAACGATTGGCTTGCTAAGCTATTAGACAAATTAATAAAGGGGTATAAGTAATAAGTATATATCTGTGTTTTGGATTCAGCAAAATGTTTTCATCAACCTTGTATAAATGTCTTAAAACTTAAATTTACTCTGGTGATATAAACTACAGACAACAAGACTTTCAATCTCCTGACGATTTTCGGTCGAAGTCCGAATACCGTACTAGAAAAATCTAGTCCTTTTATTGTCACCCTCAATACTGTACGTCAATAGCCAGTGTGCGTGTTATCCTTGCCTGTTCCGTAGTGTGTAGTTTGAACTTTAGTTACCGCCATTATATTAATAAAGTCACTTGATACTGGTTCTACCAGGATTGCGTATCAGGCAGACGTACTTAGGCTAGTTCAATATATTTTGTAATTAGGTTCTTAACACAGTCTTTATTGCGCGCTTATTGATAAAGGACGAAAGATTTATGGAGTATAGAAGTTATACGATAAAATATTATATTCAACATTTAGGGCCATATTTAATCCTTTGAGTGATATGGTCTATTCGATATTTCAAATAATAAAAAATTGGCCTTAATGTGACAAGTGTTTTCAGTTTAGGTTTCAATAACAAGACATAGTAAAGTAACTAATGTCTATTACATCATCATCAGCCAGCCTATCTCTGTCCACTGCTGGACGTAGGCCTCTCCTACTAACTATGCGTATAGACGCATTAGGAGGTAAATGCCCATAATCACCACGCTGGGCAAACGGATTGGCGATCGCAGTAATGTGTCCACTATCATAACGCTGCTGCCCGTCATCAATCAAATCAAAGAATGATCAGTGACACTTCAATCCCTTAGTCGACTCTTACGACTCCCGCGGGAAAAGTTGGGGTGGTGACATTTCTTACTGCCGTCACCACGCGGCAAAAATAAATGTCTATTTACTGTTAGGTTTTCCTACGACACTCAAAATATGGAAAATTCTTGATAAACCAAAGTTAGGTCATAGGGTTCATGGGGAAGGTATTAAATAGTTTGTTCCAAGACAAGAAAAGAAGGCACTACAATATTGTTATGCCCGCGCTAATCACATTCAAAACATCTTATTCCTGTTACTGCCATATCTTTGCATTTCCAAGAATTTGATATCTCTATAGCAACATGCAAGATTTATTACAAGGAGAGTCTAGCCAGGCAAAATACTAAAAAGTATGTAAATAACTACCAGAGATAAAAAATATAATGAACGTAAGTAATAAAGGATACAAAGGCACTACAAGGCGTTCTTTCATATTCTCTAGAGAGAAAGAATAACTAGTTACCGTGGATTCCGTTTAGGGGACTTAGTGTTTTTTTCGTTTCAATATTCTGATATTGAATTTGAGTATGTCGCAACAATATTGAATAGATCACGTCCTCACGTCTAAGTCTTGGATATAACCCAAGACATGGATAAATCTGTACAATTTATTTACATAAATAAAACCAATCTAACAAACCTAACCTTTATCTAAGATTGACCCTTGTGGCATTGTACCGACGATGCTCGCGGTAAACTTAACGTCAAACGGTATACTTAACTCAATTTCGACATTTTGGTGGTTATATTAATTCATATTTCAACCGAAGATATATAATTACATGCATTTTTTTCAGTAAGTAGTGTTTTAGTTTTACAATTTAGCTAAAACGATGAATCGCCACACGTCCTGTCGATGTAGGCAGGGTCTAATAAAATATTCTGTTTCGGAGATTAAACATATACAACAAATCTAATTAAAAATTAGTTACTCTCTCTGTCACCTTTCAACTTTTCTCACCGATACCACCTTCGGGTGGAAGCTAATTATACTATACTATATTTCACGTTTTAATTAATTTCAAATTGTGAAAAATAAAACAAGTTCTTTTTTTCTGAACTGAGCTTAATTTGTAGGTTATTTCTGAAATCAGGTTGGCTCATTTTAAATTAGTCGTGCACCTACTATAAATCGGATGTGCAGTAAACATTGTACTTAACAAGCTTTAGCTTTATCCATCAATGTTCGACACAAAACTGAACGTGACGAGAGTCTCAAGCGGCGGCGATGGCAAATACGGAATCATGAGTTGGAAGTTCGCACGATATTATCTTTGCATGATGAGCGTGATTATATACAATTCAATTATAATGTACATCATTGATGGTGAATAATGGTTTTACATGAGGTAGACAAACCTTCCTGCTGATTAATAACGATTTATAGTAATGCGTTACAAATTAAATATAGCATGACGGATTTAATAGTTAAAGATATCACAATCAATGAATACTACTTCAAACTAACAATAAAAGTGAACATCAAAGTTATTAAAAATAAAGTTGTATGAAAAGTAGAGAAAGAAGTATAGGAAATTCCATGTTTCTAGCTTGATCTTGATTTTTTTTAAGTAAATTTATGTGTATAGAAATAAGGTAAATACTTACTGAAATCCTTTTCCATCTTCGAAGCAGAAATGCAATATTTATTTTGGGAAAAATATGGAACATATTGACCCTTCCTTCATTTGATTATACATGCCATTGATAATGATCACAGCTTTTCTCGTACTTGCATAAGGACACTGGTCCTTCCATATTTTTTTTTACTTAAAATATACAAGTTCAAACTTTGACTGGTTGGATTTCACAACCCAGATTCTATGTTTACAAAATGAAAAATGTTTCTTCCATTGCTTTACAAAATGAGACTCATGTTTAAGATAGACACAAACAAATTAAAGTAAAAAATTAATAACATCAAACATTTGTCTATGTAATTGTAGAATTAGTAAATTCTTTTTGAGATTATGAAAAATTTTATGTATTTTGTAGAAAAACAGGAAAATCTCGAGTCGCTACTGTAGTAGCTGTAGTAACTGTCTGAAGTAAAATTTATTCCATAAATATTTAACGGTAAAATCATTGAAAGCGCGAGAAAGTTGTACTTGACCATTGAATAGCGGTCCATGTAACAATATTATGGGCGGATGTCCAGGCTTTCTACGTCTGTTAGGTTTTATACTAAATAGCTGTTTCAACATATCTGGTCGGAAACACTGATCTCACAGTTTATAAGCAGTCAAATTATATCGTAGGATTTCTTTAACGTTAATTAACTAGACCTTAGTTGATCTTTAATGATTGTGATGTACCCGAGATAAAGTAGGGCAGGTCCATAGTAATTTTCCATTCTGATTTACTCTAGAGATCGTGAGTTAGGTGCTGGTATCTTTTGAACGAAATTATTGATTATTCAAGGGAAAATCATGAGCTGCCCCTTTACAGGTCACGCCTGCATCGTTTAAAAGTTGTTCAGTGTGTGATGCCTTAAAAGATCCGCGACTAATTTGTTAGTATCATACTCGTATATACAGCTCAGCTCGTGTAATTTTTTCATAGCTCTGCTTCCATTCAGGCCGGTTGAGTCGCAGCTAGTTATGGGTCGTTCCCAATTTCGCAATCTTACTAAGGGGAAAGTGTCCATTTGGGAATATTCCTCATACTGTGTTGGGCAAGTTACCGGGAACGACCCATCACTAGTCGCAACCTTACCATTAGGGTTGCACCACCGAGCTTCGTATTCATGCTTTCGAGGCTAGTTGGACGTAATTATGCAAAAGGGAACCAACCCACATGAATTTTTCATTCTAATGAATACTTTAAATCACAAAGAAACAAAGTCAATCTTTAAAATGACAGATTCGTGTGGATTGGCTCCCTTTTACATAATTACGTCCAGTTGTTTGTGACAAATTGATCGAAACAGGTGATCATTTTGATCAAGGCCGCCACAAGGCCAGGACAGTGCATTGACCCGAACGTTGACCGCATCTAGTGCTACTGTTTACTTGTTTGCATTTCCGTCGGTCTGTTTTTTACTTTTGAAATTTATTAGGCATTACCTTTCCATCCGTGACTTCGTGCGCGTATGATAAAATAGGTGAAGTTTTTAAACTGAGTTCGACCCCCTATTTCCTCTACAAAGCTTAAAAAAAGAAGTTTCTCAATACAAAGTTTGTTCAGGTCTATTTTTCATCATGGGTTAATTTTCCAAGGCCAATTCTAGTTATATTCGTTTTTTATTTAGTATGTTTTCTACAATGTCTTATGTTTATGTCTCTATTCTAAGAAAATGTTTTCCCATTAAAAACTTTCAAGCTCTTTTAAAGGATATAGTAAATATCAGAGAGATTAATGATGATTTTGATGATAATTTGATGGAGACCACATGGATATTAAGTATGACAGCCTCATGCAGGTGAGAAATATGTTGAATTATTAAAAAAATTACACGTTATGCTCTATTAGTGATATACTTCTCATCTTCCCTGATCCCGAAAGCAATCATAACATGATCATATCTGGATAAGCTCTCAAAGTGCAAGCCACATTGAGAAGATAGTGGTGTCGTATCAAATGCCTAACCATTTTTCTCCGTCGATCTTAAAGTATCAGAATACGAACAGTATCAGGATCACTCTTCTTTCATTGACTTTTCCTAACACCTCTTCATCCGTGATTATTTTGATCTCTCCGTCCTTATGCCTTCCGTGCGTGCATGTGTTTTATTTATACAATACATAAATATTTGCCGTCATATTTTGATTACATTTCAGACACCTATATGTTAATGTCGTTTGAACATAACGGACTTATAAATCTTATAATAGTTATAACACTTATAACTACATGCACAATGGCTAATTAGAGCAATTAGGTACACATCGGGAGCAATAAATTAAACAAATGATTGAATGTAATAGCGGCTTCTCCTTTGATACCAATGTTTATAGTTAATAATAGTTTAGAAATTGTAGGTTCGAGTAATTATTTTAAAGATACGAACATTATGAACAATAGTATTTATTAATAGTTATATTATACCATATTATTTTATATATCGCAATTAGATATTGTTAGCGGACCACCGCTATTACTGTTTTTATGGGAAATTGCTGCGATGCGAAATGCTGGTAGCTTCCAATTACAGAACATATTTTATTAATAATTATATAATAAGTGCTATTCCGTGGTAAAAAATAATGGAAAAAGTGATGAATTAAAGGGAAACGTTGACAACTATTTTTGAGATAATACAATTTTTCTTACGGAATGTATCATAGAAATATACCGAGATAGTAATCGATAGTAATAAATTAGGTGCTTGACCTAATCAAGATAATTTTTTTTTAAATATACCTAATTACGTTCAGTGTACTTTTTTATATATAGTTACATTAATTACTAGAGGTGTGCGCCGATGGCCAAACCATCGGCGGCGGCCGCCGGTCTGAAAATGGCCGGCGGCGGCGGCGTAATCGGCGTGATCGGCGTAATGAAAGAGACAAGTTAAAATTCTAACAAGAACGGTTTTATTCAAAATTTCTAAATAAAACATAAAGGAACTAAACATTTTTTCTCGCCGCCGGCGGTAAAAAACTCGCGCCGCCGCCGCCAACGCCGCCACCGGCGTGGAATCGGCGTGACCTTGACGAGGCATCACAAAATTACGCATCTTTTAATACCGACAATTCAATGTTTTTAGATAGCTAAAATCGTTGTTAACATCACCTTTGGAAAAGGTTTAACAAATATTATGGTTGTACAGTCGAGTACAAAGATGTATACGCCTAGAAGTTACAAAATTATGTATCTATTCTATTTACTTTATTAACCATGTAGTATTATTAATTATTAAAACCAATAGATATACCTAATACCTCTACCTCTACCTCTTAATACCTATACCTCTTAATATTTCTTCCTGACGACGGAAACCACAGCGGACGCTAACCAGAACCTTCAAGATGTGGTTTGAAATGTTTGAATCCTCAGGGAGGAAGGTACGAGATTTTGTGAAATTCAGCGCTGGGGCAGGAAGTCAAAATTTTCGGGGGAGACCTTAGAGCATTTAGGGCTAATGTAGTAGCGCCGTGAAAACCCAGCCGTCTCTTCGTCAGAGAAACGGGCTCTAAACCAAAATCAGTAAGCGCGTACGACACGACCTCTGGTGTACCAATACTCTTTCGATTGAAAGAACGATCATCAGAACCGGAGGACAAAGGTTTTCGTACAATCTTTAGGACTCTAGGAAGAAGCCACCTGACGAAGATGACTACAGCTCGTGGAGAAGTCGTTACTTCGAAGCTGGCAGTCTTTTCCGAAGTAGAAGACTTCTATGGCCCATTATACGCTTCGCATAAATCTCGACCTGATCTCGAAAATGAGGATTCTAGACCCACTTTGATACGCCACTACACCGAAGACCTGCTAGAAGTCAGTATCGGAGAAATCGAGCTCCAACACTCCATCCAAGCTTTTCAACGCTGTCCGATTTGAAGGGAGAACTTCGGAGGCATGGAGTAGAAGGGTGGTAGTCCTGTTCTTCAAAAAAGGAGACAAACCCCTAATGAAGAAAGCATGTCTATTAGGGTGGATCACTCTTGTATGAAAAAAATTTTTTTTTTTAATTTTGGAATCGCGGGCATTTATTTAGATTCTCTAATTTATTAGCATTAAATATATGTAAAAATAATTAGTATTTTCTTTATAGAAGTACTGCCCCAACTCCAATAAAGTTTTAAAAAAGTTAATAATATTTTGTTACTTCATGACCAACTATTTTATATTTACAAACTACATATTTTACAAATTTTAACCTAACTTTGTAAAAAGAATTGATGAACGAAACAAAAATGTCACCGCTTTTACTTTTTAGGGTTCCGTAGCCAAAATGGCAAAAACGAAACCCTTATAGATTCGTCATGTCCGTCTGTCCGTCTGTCCGTCTGTCACAGCCGATTTTCTCGTAAACTATAAATGCTACAGTAACGAAATTTGGTAAGGATATGTGTTGTATGAACCGCTACAGGATTATGATACTAAATCTTAAAAAAAACCATTGGGGTGGGGGCCCTCCATACATATAACTGAAGGTTAGAAATTTTTTTTTAGTTGTATATAAGCGTGTGGGGTATCAATCGAAAGGTCTTTGAAAATGATATGAAGGTTTATAAATCTCATTTTTATTTAAGCAAATCGTTTTCGAGATATCAGCTCTCAAAGTCTGAAAAATGTGTCCCCCCCCCTCTATTTTTTAAACTACGCGATATAAAATTCTAAAAAAAATATATGTTATGCACATTAATAAACTCTATCAACGATTTTTAGTTTGATTAAATTATCTCCTATAGTTTTTGAGGTAAGCTGATTTAACTGTATTTTTTTAATAATAAATTGATAATGGTACGGAACCCTTCGCGCGCGAGTCCGACTCGCACTTGGCCGGTTTTTTTTTTTTAAACTACCTCCAAAATTAGTTGTCAAAACTACCTTGTATTACGTATTACCCATAGTAAAAATCATAGTCACACTTTAACGTTTCCTTGTGAAGTACTGATACTCCTTATTTTCTTTCTGATGCTGAAGTTTTACAGTGTTAAGGTAACTGAAATTATATTAAAATAATTCACAATGAGCTTACGTAGTAATGACAAAGTTTGTCCTATTTTTGGTTCTGGAAAAGAACTACCAAACCAGTTGTTACCAACGTACTGTGACATGATGCGATATTTCATTTACATTTCGCAATCTATAGATGGTTTTCAAGATTTGGTAAAGGACGTATCAGAAATTGTGGCTATTGATATCGAAAATATTTGGATAAGAGCGTCCTTACCAATAGTGGAACACCGTACAACATTGGCGCGTATACGATCTTATTATGGAAAATATCGTACCATTCTCAAGCCATATCAAGGAAGAAAAAAAAACTCGGCCTACATAAATAAGTTACAAGTATTCAAAGCAGAAAGCAACAAGCTGTTTGATATTGCAACCTGTAAATGCGAGACTTTCAATACATGTTCTTGTGAGAAAACTCGAAAAATACCTATGATGGAAAGGCAGTTTTTATTTGATCAGCGGAGTGACAGAAAAATGATGATCGGCCCCGTAGATAAGAAAACTACAAAGCGAAATATTGAAAACACATCCAGAAAGTTGAAACGGAAACTATACGAAGACAAAAATATTGTACCTGTTACTAAAATAGAACCCAAAATCAGGAATCCCCCTCGACAAACTGGCACGTGTAAAGAAGAACTTGCAATTCCATCTTCTTCTACAGAAACTGTCAATCCAGCAGATAGTACATTGTCTGTTGTAGCGAGAACGTTGGATCGATTTGGGATATCTGATAGAGCAGGGGCAGCTATTGTTTCAGCCACATTAGAAGATATTGGTTTGGTTAATGAACAAGATATGTCGAACGTTATTGATCGCAACAAAATTCGTCGGGCTCGAACAATCACAAGGAACGCACCTGCTAAAAATATGAACAGCTACGATGATTCGTTTATTTGTGTATCTTTTGATGGTCGTAAAGATAAAACTATGGTTTATGAGGACAATCGCAGAAAAATAGTGACAGAAGAACATATAACTTTGCTAAAAGAACCTGGCTCACATTACATCGGTCACATTGCAGTAAAGTCAGGAGACGCAAAAACCATCGCAAACAGTTTTCATTCCTATTTGCAAGAAAAGTCCTTGGATTTAAATCGCCTTGTGGCTATTGGATGTGACGGAACTGCAGTGAATACTGGGAATAAGGCAGGTGTTATTAAGCTACTTGAAAATAAACTGGGACGTCCTCTCCAATGGTTGGTTTGCCTACTGCATTGCAATGAGTTGCCTTTAAGACATTTATTCCAACACCTGGATGGGACCACTACTGGGCCTAAAAGTTTTACTGGCCCGTTAGGTAAAGCGTTAAGTAATTGCGAAAAACTTCCCGTAATTCAATTTTGTCAAATTGAATGTAACTTGCCGCATATAACAACATCTCGTGATGATTTTAGCACAGATCAATTATATTTAATGGAAATGTGTCGTGCAATTAATGCGGGCTTCTGCGATGTTAATCTAGCCAAACGAAACCCAGGTAAAATTTGCCATTCCCGTTGGTTAACGACAGCAAATCGGATCCTGCGTCTTTATATTTCCATGGAGTCGCCGTCGGAGAATTTAAAAATTCTAACCGAGTTTGTCTTGAAGGTATACGCTCCGATGTGGTTTAAGATCAAAACACGTCCATCGTGCGTTTATGGAGCTAGGCATCTTCACGAAATGATCAAATTATCCCGATATCTTCCAGACAGGCTAAGAAAGGTAGTTGATCCCGTGATTCAACGCAATGGCTACTTTGGCCATTCTGAAAATATTTTATTAGCGATGCTAGCCGAAGACCGATTTCATGTGCGAAATTTAGCTCTGAAACGAATTATCGAGTCTCGTTCTTCGGGCGCGGAGATGAGAAAAACGTTCAAAGTGCCTAAATTCAATTTTGAAGCAGATGAATATTATAACATGATTGACTGGAGCGATATTTCAGAACCACCAGTAATGAAACAAGTATCCGAAGAGGTAATTTTTGAAGCCAGATCGAATTTGAAATTGACTGAAACTAACATCATGCCCAAATTCTGTCTGATGCCATGTCACTCTCAAGCTACAGAGAGAGGTATTAAATTGGTGACAGAATCATGTTTCGCTGTGTGTGGACCAGAAAGGCGTGAAGGATGGATCAAAAATAAACTCGAGTCGCGTCATATTATGCCAGTCTTTAACTCGAAAAAAGACTATACTTTTGTCTAACTTGCGTTTATGAAAAAAAACTATTTTCTTGGCTAAAATCGTTTAATATCGACATGTTATACTTGTAGTAAATGTTAACTATATTCTTACAATTCAATAAAATTAATAAAACTATGTCTTAAATGTTTTATTCCTGGTAAAAAAGTTCCATAATTATATCTTTTTTTTTAATTTTCAATGTGTTTGGGGCAGTACTTCTGCTGAAAATTTTTAATTGCTGTAATATAACATTTTATTGCTTTGTGTTACCAGCAACTTTTCCACTAACCGCCTATCCCAAAATAGTAAAAAAAAAATTTCGATCCACCCTAATGTCTATAAGCTGTTCCCAAGAGTGATCACGACTCGTCTTGCGCGGAGACTCGGCGAATTCCAACCTCCGGAACAGGCTGGATTTTGGAGCAGATACGGCACCATAGACCACATCCACACAGTGCGGAAAATTATACAGAAGACCGAGGAGTATAATCAGCCTTTGTGTGTAGCATTTGTGAACAATCAGAAAGCCTTTGACTCGATTGAGATCTGGTCTGTTCTGGAGTCCTTGCAGCAATGTCAAGTAGATTGGCGATACTTTCAAGCGATAAGATGTCTCTACGAGGCCACCACCATGTCCATCCAAGTACACAATCAGCTAACAAATCCTATACAATTGATTGCATAAAGGCGTGACACAAAGGGACGTTATCTCCCCGAAATTGTTCTCAAATGCAATGAAGGACATGTTTAAGACGCTGATCTGGAAAGGACGTGGCATCAACATTGATGGCAAGTACGAGAGGTAGTATGTATACCTCGGGCAAACATTGCAGATGGGCAGGAACAACTTCGAGGATGAGGTGAATAGAAGAATTAAGCTAGGTTGGGCAGCATTTGGGAAGCTACTTCGAGTCTTTACATCATCGATCTCAATTTCAAAAGTCTTCAATCAGTGCGTCCCACCCGTCATGACGTACAGAGCCGAAACGTGGACACTGACGGTACGGCTGATCCACAAGTTCAAGGTCACTCAGCGCGCTTTGCAAAAGGGCTCTATGCTCGGCTTCTCTCTGCAGGATCGAATCAGAAATGAGGTTTATTCAAGGAGGAACCAAAGTGATCGATATAGCGTGGAGCGACGATTTGGCAGGATTGAAGACGGTTGCGAGAAACTAAGGAGGCCTATGTCCAGCAGTGGACTACGATAGGCTGATGATTATGTATTGTTAAGTGTGAATTGAATATCTCACGATAGTTAAAGAGCATTTAAGTCAATCCCACTGACAATTTGAGTTTTGCTATGGAAAATTTCGGTCCTTGCTATTTAACTCTATGAACAACTGTTTTCAAGGCCACGCCGCCGATCAATTTTGACCGGCGCGCCGCCGCCGGCTATTTGGCCATCGGCGCTCATATCAACTGCTGCGTATCATTAAGCGTGCGTTCCGCGTCCACTCAAAATGGCTGACTGACTCCCCGCGCTTATGGTGCCGGGCTGTCACCTGCTCGGCGTACAGACGTCCCGCACCCCCCAGCCCCCGCACCTTGCACTCTTGCGCCGTTGACAACGTTTATATTGCCTGTATCGCACACGTTATTTATTGTTATCTGGTTATAACTACAAAACAAACCACGGAAAGTGTTCGCTTCTTAATTTGTTTGGCATGCAGGTAAATTTGCTTTATATTAAATAAATTTTAGGGTAATGATGCGTGATCTACCTAAGTACCTACGCGAAGTGTGAGAAATATAATCTACGATACTTCTATTGACGTGTTGCAATGTACGCACACAAAACAGATTAAAAAATCAAGAATTATTGTCACGCCGATTTCACGCCGGTGAAAACATCGGCGGCGGCGGCGTGGCTAAAATGACCGGCGGCGGACGCCACGCCGATCGGCGCACACCTCTATTAATTACGTCCAGGTAGGTGTATGTGTAAAAACAAACAAAGTGTTATTTTTTGACTTTATTTTTTCTTCATTTTTTATTATTTACCGACTGTAAAAAATGTTTTGTTAAAAATGTAGAAACATTTCTTTTTGGAGCGATATTCGATACCAAACCGAAAAATAGAATATAATCCCAAGTAAACATTTATTTTTGATTATTGCCTGAAATAGACATAATTATAATTAAATAATTCATACATTATATATGTCGAATCGCACAGAGAATAAACATTAAAATAAAATTACCTATATTAGGTACCTCTTTAGGAAAAAACTATGCATTTTTTTTTGTATAATTCGAAAAATTTGTAATAGTACTAAAAATGTACATCGCCTTAAATCCATCGTGACGCATTTATAAAGGGTAATTGCATCATGTCAACAATAGTCTGCGACTTAGTGAGCTAGGGTCAGCCAAGTGCGCATGCTGCATCCACTGACGTTTCTGATAACTGCAAGGTGAAGGATCAACCGTTTACACCGGCTCCTACTAACCAAAGGATATCATGCGAAAAACTTTTTCAAATGATTCGAGAATATCACAAAACATATTGTTTTGATTCGCGAATGACTTAACTTGTGATTTCATTACATGTTAATCTACGAGATCTAGGTATTAAAGAGTTTTTGGGGTTTACAGTTGCATTAATAACATTTTCATAATTATATACATTAAAACCTAACCTATAAGTTGGGACCTTTAAACGAAGCGTGAAGAAGCATCTAGCGGGCCAGCAAGGCGGTGGCAACTACAGTAGAGGCATCGTAAGAAGTCGTTTTTGACGTTTGTTTGCACATGAAGTTCTGTAAAAATTTGACAGTTGGTATAATAGAGCAAATGTCAATCTTCATTGTTGCCTGAACGGAATAGTGATGTTACTGCTGTTGCTGCAATTTACCGATACGTCAATCGAAATAAATAAGTAAACCTTTTTTTATGGAGGTACGAATAATTGCTATAATAGTAGGTACGCACATATTTTCTAAAAGTTTGTCATGGTTTCGACAGGTCCTCGCGAGCCCGTGTGCCCGGTGGATACGCGGCTTTACAGACTGTGTGGAACTTGACAACCAGATAAATGTCATAATTGTTATTCAATTCAATGTATTTATTCACATAAGCTAGTATTAACACCAAATCACTTACTAGTTACATCATAAAAATAAATAAAAAATTTAAATTATGTTAAAATAATAGTAAGCACATAATAATTACAAATTCAATTATAAAATCACGTACAATTTTATTTTTCGTAGAATAATAATTTATATACCACTACGTTATTTATCACCTAGATGTGCTCTGATTTTAATAAATGGTTTTAGTGAGTTTATATACTGTATTTACGGCATTTCTCTATTTGGCATATCTACATTGCACTCTGAGCTAGCAGCACGCAAGTTTGCCAACGTGGGTTGGGAGTGGTTTGCTATGAATTTTGCTTATAGAGGTCACGTCCTCACGTCCTATCCGTCCTATAAAACATCTTTTACCTAAATGCGACTTTACGTCATTATGACGTCACCGGCTCCAAAGTTTCGCTGCCTGCTAATGATTCTAAGTAAGATTACCAAACACTTTTTTAATTCGGATTACCTAACACTTTTTTAATTAAACTTTTTCAATGGCAAGTACCAGATCTAACGCCCTTTCGCACTTGACTGAAAATTTTACGACGGTAAAATCGAGCGTTTCACAACACTATTGTGAGCTGTCAAAAACGACTTCTTACGATGCCGCTACTTTAACAGGTTACTGGTTGTCTCGTGTTCGTTGCCGTCGCGATTTGGGCTCTACTTTTCACTTACGATCAGGTGGAGTGGAGCCACCTTGTTGTGCCAGCGTAAAAAAAAAAAAAAATTCGCGTTAAAATATTCCTCGAGTAAATTGTTCTCTTATTACTCGTATCTGCTTTATTCGATTATAAAATGCCTATTTTTTATGTTATTCGCATTTTCGGTTGATTTTTATTCTTATTCTGGTATTCGTTATTCGAATAAAAGTTTAATGTTAGTACTGTACCAACCTCATTTAAATTATAACTATTTATAGTCAGTTACCCCATCAACATCATGATCATTTTATACTTTAAGCAAACTTGATGTAACGCAGAATTGATAATGTCATATGAATATCTAATAGGTAGTTTGTGTACAAATAGGGAGTACTTACTTTTAAATATATTGTTAGTAGAATGACGACGAAAAATAAATGTTTTTTTCATCAAACGAACCTTTATCTTAGCGTTTTATAAAATTATGGGAAGCCCGGCCTACAACATTTCGTAGAATTGGGAAGTCCGTCGCTGATATGCGATAAGGCAATAACCAAAACCTATATATTTGTATGTATAAAGTCAGTAGTTCGACCTTAACTATCTTGGTCACGTTTGAAAAAAATAATATTTGATAATTGATTCACAATTCTCGGAGATATCTATTAACAAACAAGCAAAAAATCTCCTTTTTTGAAGTCAGTTAAATTTTCTTACATACATTTACTTAACTCAATAAAAAAAACAAACGTCTTGTAAGCACTCACTAAACCAGATCTATCATTAAGTATACTGTCCCGATTCGACCAACAGTGTTGAGTTTGCATAATATCTCCAGCATTTGCCTCCGTCATTGTCACTTCAATAAAGGCAGCATGCCAGAAATACATTTGATTTTCTTGTATTGCTTGAGTTGCTTGTAGTAATCCCGCGACTGTATTCACTGCCGTTTTACTATTGAAGGAATTTTGCACGCTAATGTCGAAACGAGGCGAAAGATAAGATGTTCGTGCTTCGGAGCGGAACTGCATGTTTTGTTAAGAAATTTAATTATTTTACAGCCATTTGCTCACAACTAATTTGATAGCGTGATACGGTAAGTTCTTGTAGTTTTATCTTATACATTTAAACGAGCAACTCTTATATATAATCTGTATACCGGTCGACTTAGCCATTTTTGTGATCACCGAATTCACCGAAATAAATGCAGATCAGATCCATCTTACTACCTAAATGAAAATAGCTGTATAGAGTTCGGGGTCGGATAACCAATTGAGGATCTAGCTTAGTCTTATTTCTTCAAAAGTTGAATTGTTTTAAGTAAGATAGCGAAGCATAGTCACCCAAGCTCTGCTTATTTATTCTTTATTTTTTAAGAATAACAAATATTTATTTTTATATACGTATTTTCTATTAATAAGTTTTGTCAGCCTCCGTAGCCTAGTTGGCAGTGACCCTGCTTACGAAGCTGGAGGTTCCGGGTTCGAATCCCGGCGAGGGCATTATTTGTGTATTTATTTATCACAAATATTTGTTCCTTGGTCATGGCTGTCTATGTATTTAAGTATCTACATGTATATATCTATTATATATATCGTCGCCTGGTACCCACATCACAAGCCTTAATTGAGCTTACCGTGGGACTAGGTCGATTTGTGTAAAGATGTCCAAAAATATTTATTTAAATATTTATTTAAGTTCAATACCGTTGGAGCTTAACACAGGCAAAAATACAGAATGATGCTTTGGGCACTGGGCTTTCGTTGTTAATTTCTTAATCTCTTGAACGGATTAAACTAGCTAGTTTCCCTAAATCATCCCAAGGTCCAGGAGAGTTTGGTCTGCCACTTTATGCACCCAATCACAGCCGGACCTCTTTTTAGTTACAGATCATTCCGTCATCAGAGGGTAACTCACACTACGTTGGTCCAGTCGCAGTCTTCACTCCAAAATACGTTTACTCCAATAGATAGCGGTCCTACTTAAGACCTAATATGCCCAGCCTTTTGCCTCATACTTTTCATAGCTACATAATGCCAGTCACTTTGAGTGTCTGACAATTCCTTTTCCTACAGATAACGGCTTCACTGTTTTAGATACCAGTCTCTGTAACATCCGACTGAGATCACTTCACGTCTTCAAAATGTATCACGTTATTAGTGCAAAAAAATATGTAAGTACCTATCCCAATGTGAGTCATCTTTGTTGTTCGGTCTGCCCAGTACCTAATGTTTCTTACATAAATTTATAATGTTATATTTAGGGTTCTGTTTACCCGTAAGTCAGAGATTTTGTTTGCAGCAGTTCATTATTAATATTCCGATATTTTTTTCTCATCTAACTTTGCTTAAGTAGTATTATTTGCTGAATAGTAATATAATATTTTTTTATATTAATCTATGCTCGAATTATCACATCTGAATCATGATTTTACAAATCTCAAAATTATAAAATCTCTAGGTACTCTTTCTTCCCTATTTAGGCAACAAACGACAAAGGATTTCTCTTGTCACATTTTTCTTGACTACGAGTGTCAAGGCATCATAAGCACTGAATAAAAAATATTTTTAAATCTGTTTAAATTGGTAATCACTTCAGTAAGTATATCCCGCCATATTTAATATTTCACACTTGTCCAGTTTTTTTGCATCCCCACAAGATCATCACGACCGCCAATTAAATTAATTGTGTTCGATCAAAGCATGACGGCTGTTTGAACAGGCGTCAGACTCGTTAAGTACGAGTTATTCTTGTATTAAATATCTTTAAATAACAAGTGTATACAACATATTTTTAGGAATCCGTCTCTTAAATAAAAATGCTGAACTCTTATCTTATTTTTCGCCAGTTGCTTTGTCTGTCCGTTTGTCTAGGCCCTGTATTTTGGGAATGCGTATCGAGTTGTGATTAAAATCAAATTACCTTACCCACAGTGCTATGCTTGTGAACTATAAAAAAATAGATAATTTACATTTCCCATATATTAGCAAAGGAAATCAAAAATATATCTCATTAACTCATGAAAATCTGGAATTTGAAGTTAGTCGTAGCACGCGTCATTGATCAACGTATGTGAAGGTGCTGCCAGATTGGTACTTATTACAAAATATTAGGTATATAATGTTATAATGTCTCTCGTTGACATTCTAGTATTGTATATTGGCCTTGTTACACTTAGTTTTATAACGTTATATAACCAAGAATAGCATCCAAAGTGGGAGAATGATGATTATACTCAAAATATTGCTACACCCTTTTGCTTCGACATATGTGATGGTATTAGAAAAAGGCACATTGGTATTACAAGATTTTATAATAATATAACTACCTAATGCAATGATTCTTCTTCCTACCTATTATTTTGACAGATGAACGAATACGGAACCATAATATCACCATGGCCTGATATGCACTTATCTGGTTTTATTGGAATTAATTATTTGAAAAGACCGTTTTTAATTGGTTTGAAATGTTAATCCCTTTGAACGACAGCAAATAATTTGTGGTAAAGTAATTTGAATTCATAAATCCGATGTTAATTGAATATCTTTTAATAGAACTTCTCTTTAAAAATACCAAGAAATATAGGTAGGTAAATACTTACTAGGTATGTAAGCGTATTACGAAACATAATTTGTTATTGTTATTGAGATACATTTATTGGAATAAAACAAAGTTTATCAGTTTTCACCTTTAACTACAACTCGAATCTTGTTAAGTTCAAAGGTTACCAGAAACAGATGCTTTCCGCGACTGCAGACATTCCATTGCAATAATACTTATGTGTGTACCTATATTATTTACTATCTACAGTGTGTAGGTAAGATAATTTTGGCATACACTTGTGTTGAATCCCACTACTCATTTTGGCCCCCCGGTGCAACTGATTTAAAAAATATAAAGAATAAAATCTTGTGTATTTTTTAAAAATGCATTCATTATAGTACTTATTACAGTGCATTGGTTTATATAGTATGATTGTATATTCGTATATGTATATTATATTATAAATTATAATAGTGGGTTTGTTTTCGAACCCCCTCATTCATATAAATATTGTTTGTCGACAGATTTTGGCCTTATCAATAAGTCTATAAGAGCAAAAGAGACAAATAATACTTAGCGCCTTGCTAAGCTAGGAGACTTTTATGAATAAGGGGGTAAGTATGTCAATGAATTCCATGTAAATAATCCTAGAGAGGGCAGGATATTCGTTATTAGATGGTATAATAATCACTGTATAAAAATACTTCAATCGATTTCTCCGAAATTCTACCATCAGACCCCGACTTGGCGCCAATGGGACCATCTCGGAGTTAAACACGTTAAATATATAAAAAAAAAATGAATATCGGTTCATGATTCTCGGAGATATCGAGTAACACACATACTAACAAAAAAACTGTCGAACCTGTCGGTTCTTAACCTCCTCCTTTTTTGAAGTCGGCTAAAAAGTCGATGTAAAAGATCCCATTGTAGAAACTAAACAAACCACCGTACTTAATTATCTTAATGCCAGATAGGTAACTGTCTATAGAAAAGTCACGCGATTTGCAAGCGTAGAGCCACATACATACAGTGTGTTACCATGACCCAGGCTTTTACGAAAATGGGTAATAATACGCATTACTGGCAATCGTTTTCAAGTATTAAGAGTTGACAAATATTTAAATTAACTGTACAATTATTTTTATTTCATTCGAACGATCAATGCAACGCGTGTACTGCTTAGTTGTCAAACGTTGCGAGTGGCTGCGATCTGTCATTGTCAAGTGCCAATTAACGATTTATTTTGAAGTACATTGCTTCTCAATTAACTTTTCTTAGAAAGTTAATTACTTTTAAAATTAGGATTTTTAAACAAATAATGCACATGGTTTGGCTAAGAATCTGCATCTCAATCCTCGGTTCAAATAAAAGCCTGCATCATGTTAACACACTGTATATAAAAGCTGTTTGACTTTGGTCTTGTTATATTAAAAAATATTCATGAGGAAAATTGGTAAAATACTCTAAATTACCTTTATTATTTTATCTCAAGTCCTGAGTGATATTTTTAAACATTAATCATCCAATTAAATGATTATCTAGCAAGCTGACCTCAAGTTACGTTACGATTACACATTTTAAGGCCTCACATTCGATTTTTTGCTCACTCTCGTTATAAAAGAACGTAACCAGTTCTTTATAAATATTTTTGGGGTTCCTTACCAAAAAGGCACAAAATTAAGAACCCTTATATAGGTATTAATTATGAACACCGTTCTGACATTACAATTTACTTTGTTTAAATTAACTACTGAAAAATGGTGTTGTACACGGAATGCTCATATTCCATGCCAGCTCATGACTTGTTTGAATAAGAATCTACTCGTAGTGCTATTTTATTATTAGTTAGGTACCTAAAACAACTAAAGATGCATTAAATATGCAAAGTCAAGGAATAGTACATATTTATTCGTTAAAATTAAACTTTAACACCTATTTATTTGAAGAAAGTATTTAATGGTAGTTATTTGTGGTAGGTTTTTATTGTATGGTGCAGTAACAATCAATACTATATGAAAGCCGATGCGGTTTTAATATTATTGGCTATGATAATACCCATTCGTGCTCCTAACTGCTTGATAAAACAAATGGTATGATTACGTTGATGGGGCGGTATTAACATTAAGAATCTAATATAATATATGTACACGCTATGAAATTGAGTAGCGGTTAGTTTTGTGACGAGAATTATCATTAAGCCAAAAAAATATTATTTTCGCAATTTATTAATAAGTGGCATTTTCATAAAATCCCACTACCTACTGAGGTATTCTGGAATAGATTTCATATTTTTTGTACTTTAACTGTCGTATATTAAGTGAATTATTAATAGGTACTGAGAACCAGGGACCCAACCTCAATAAAGCCCCATTTACATGGTACGAGTTTCTCGCCCATTTTGGGGCGAGAAATCGTATGACATTATCGTACGCAATAATCGCCGGGCGAGAATCGTATAAAATTGGTTACATTAATACGAGAAATAAAAACTCGTTTACGATTATGTCATTCGATACTCGTACGGAGATTATCGCCAGGCGACATAGTTTACACGAGACGCTGCATTTTACGGAGATATTTGCTGACGATGTCTCGACTCATCTAAACTCGTTCTCGTATGACATTTTTTCACGTACATGCGAGTATCGCACGAATCGGTCAGAACCGATTTTCATACGAGTTTTACCTGTCAATTTACGTGATTCGCTGCTAATAAATAGACACTTGTTACATAATATTCGCAAAATAGAATCTAATTATATTTTTGATTGCCATATTTTTTAAGATAATGTAACTTGCTAATTAATTGCTCCTGGCTGAATGACACGGGACGTTGCCAAATATTTTAATCTGATCTCCAATTTTGTACGGGCGGTTATAGCTTCCCGCATGTTTGTGTCTTTTTTTTGTATTGAAGGACCAATCTTATCAAGTAAGTATGCAAATTGTGCTTTCGTGACACGAAACATGGTTCTGAAGGATTACTCATCTTCTAATTCCAACTCACGACACAACGTATTAGATGCACCTAAAGCAGATCTCCTTTGTATCCATTTTTTTACCCAGATACGTTTTTTTTTCGTTTTCTTTAATAACAATTCTTGTTTTAAAAGTGCCGACACAATCAGAACAGCCTTTCGCAATGAACTCATACTGACGACTTACATAAACTCGTAATACGATTCTCGCATTGCATTTATGTTTACACGGGAGTCTGCAACCATGTAAGGCGAGGCGATTTTCGCCCCTTGCCATACGATATCGTACGTGTAGTTTATATGATGACATTTTTTTTCTCGTTCCACGATAATCGTACATTCGAGGCGAGAAACTCGTACCATGTAAATGGGGCTTAAGAATACTTTTTTATTTATTTATAGTCATATTACCTGTAAGGATATACACGGGATCGCGAGCATTGCGAAAGATTTTAACTGTGCATTCTAGGCATCAAAATAAACATAAAATATTATGAGACCAAAAGTCAATTCCACCAAAAAAATTTTTTTTTTCTTTTTTTTAGTCTTTTTGAATACTTCTTAACATTTCCAGTACTTTTTATCATAACAACAATTTGTTTAAATTATTTATTTCAATTGTTTTTTTAGATACAGGTTATTTCGTCAAGTCTATTCGTATTTTTTGATTGTCAGGCAAAAGGTGTGGTAATATTAGAACACATTGTGGTGGCATTGTAATCATAAAGAAGTTAAATGACGAGTTACGTCGAAAAACTTATTTCGAAAAAAGGTTGATTATCTCTGAAACCAAGCCGAATCCAGGAAATTTTATATAACATTAAAGACTCTAAATGTGGTCAGGAATCCAGCATTAAAATCTTTCGGAATGCTCACGAGCACCGTGTATGTAAGTGTGGAAAAAAAAATGCAGTCACTTTGCTAGTTTTCCAGACATAACAGATATTTTATTTCCAAATTTTCCTAAATAAAATATTTACATGAGAAAACAATAGGTACACACAAGTATTTAAAGGTGACAATTTATGTTTTATTTCCCTTTCTCATATTTTATTATTCACGATCATGTGTATTCATCACCATGCTATCTAGCCGGAATCTTAGCGTTCTGCGTAATTTTCTTGATAACTTAATTGCAAAGCCTAGGTCATAATTATTAATATGCAAAGACTGTGAATCATATACCTACACAAATTACTTAGTTGTGCATAAGTCAATATACAGGGTGTAAGTCTAATACGGGCGAAGCTCTTAATGGGTATTAGTTTAGGATATAATAAGTAAATTTAGATAACTTTTACTTAAAATTAGAGCAACATAATTATTTATACAAAATAATTCATCGCGCAATGTAGAGCAACACACTCAGGTTAAATGCTCGTTGACAGCTAATTTCAAAAGCAGATGACATAACTGCCATACCAATAATAACAAATGTTTATATTATATACATTGCTGCTCGGTAAATTTTAAAAAAAATCTGTGGAGTTGTAATTAAGTGTAACTTAAAAAAAAAACTCGTAATCCATGATTACTCTGATGTATTCC
Organism: Thaumatotibia leucotreta; assembly: GCA_025490895.1. NCBI lineage: Eukaryota > Metazoa > Arthropoda > Insecta > Lepidoptera > Tortricidae > Thaumatotibia > Thaumatotibia leucotreta. Next base: position 375,842 of record JALPQI010000224.1, on the reverse strand, counting down.
ATGCCTGTTTAATTGATCGCCCGTATTAGATTTACACGCGGTATATTAAGTGTGGTATTATTTTATCGGGTTATCTTCATCATCGCAGGCCACTCTGGACGTAGGCCTCTCCTGATAATATGCACATGGATGTACTAGGAGGTAAATAGGTATCCTTAATCCCCACGCTGGGCAAGTGGATTTGTGATTGCAGTAATGTGTCGTGGGTGATGCTGCTGCGTGCTGCCTATCATCTAACAATAAACAAATGGCCAGTGGCACTACAATCGAATCCCTTAAAAGGCTCAATTTCACCGAACTTTTATTCGAAGAATAAAGCTTACTCTCATATACGAAATCGAGCCTTATAGTTGCCGATTTCTAAGAATAATAAGAATGTTATTGAGAAGATATAAGCGCCTGATGTTAGTACGAAATAAAATCAGTGAATGTAGTGTACGAACATTGTCAGGCGCTTTTATGGAAGACTAATGGTGAAGTTAGTTTAAGAAAATTATTTTTGTTTTTTGTGCGGTCGGTCGTACAAAAAAATAGAATTCTTTTTTCTCAGACTTTATCCTTCTTAAAACAGGATACCGGATGGGCTCTCACACGGATCACCACTATTTTTATTATCTTCTCTCTATTTGGAAAAGTAGATTTTGACATGCATTAAGATAGCCAGGTTGAAAAATTAGTGAAAAGTTGCAAAAACATAAGTACAGTCGAAGTCCGCTTTTCTCATGAGTTCACGAAGAACGAGTCGTGTTCATAAATATGTGTTTTTTTTTTACTTTATTCCGTTCAAATATGGTACAAAATTGTGTATATATTTATGAACTCGACTATACGTTATTTAATATATTTTGTTTTAAAACTTAGTTTTGTTCTTAAGTGTGATGAAAAACTTTGTAATACAAACTAGTACAACAAATATTTTTTGTGCTACCTATGCCAGACTATGCAGATTACTGAACCTAGATATTTACAGACCAATGACGCAATGACAGTACAATTCATGGGGCCATTTGAGCTTCGGAAAATCCTGTTGTGGTTTTGTTTGCATTAATTAGGTACCTGTTTATTGTGTTTCACTCTTGTATCATCATGTGTTCTGAGAATCCAACTTAATTACCGCTGTTTGATTGAGTAAGATATATGATCTGAATTAAAGTCACATACAATGTTGTTTTCATTGTTTCTAGGAGCGACCGTTTAACTTCAACAAATTGATCTCACTTTGATGTTCTCATTAACCATCATTACCTCGCTCGTAGATACTCACCTACGAACAAATAAAACATGGAAGCTTCATGCCATACTAAAACGGTCCTGAATTATATTTATTTTATTTTTACATATTTGGAGAACCAACGGCTAAAAAAACAATAATGACATTTTAACTGGAAACAGGAAGCCAATTATAGGGACTCACCACAGAACTAAGATGACAAAGAATGATCGACAACGATTAAAAGCATAACCAAAAACGAAACGTAAGTGTGTGAGTAAATTTGTTTATGTGTGGTCACTGGTCAGGAATAGGGTTGCCTATTACAACAGGAGCAATTATCTATCGATGTTTGACTGTTTTATCGACAACATGGTATTTTTATCTTCGTTTTTTGCTATAAGTTTTATAGTACAATGTGAATTGAGGGTGTCGAATTACAAATTGCAAACGTGTGTGAACTTAGCATCTGGCGTATCCCTTAAATTTAACAGAAATAATAAAAATCGTATAGTATCAAAAAATCTCACAAAACATAGTAAGGTCCTTCAAGTTTGTTAAATACACATTTGTACTTAAAATCTGGGAATATGACGGCATTGTAATGTAATAGACTGATTAGGTATGTTTATCGAACGAATATCGATATTGATAGTTCAACGTTTAGTCAAGCTCTAGCGTAGCGTGACCATTTTTATTTTTACTCAAAATATCCTTTAATATTAACTATTGTGATAAATTATTAGCACACCGTGATAGGACAACTAACAATTAATGCTAGAAAGTGATAACTTACACGATTTATGCTACTAAATCGACAAAATATCGTTTGAAAACAATCAACCGGCAAATCAGATTTACCTGTGAAACAAGTGTTTGCCGTCATTTCTTCGGTGAGTAACAGGGCAATCCTTTACACTACACGATACCACATCGGTTTAATTATTTGTCTAAATTGACTTCTTACTAGAATTAAATATAAAATCACTTTTAAATAACAGTCTCCGTCGAGAAGGCTGATACGGCTGATATGTCACTTCGAAAGTGGGTACGCTTTTGGGATTGTTTTCTATCTCTCTTGCACCCGTGTAAAAGTCATATGACTGGTGGCTTCCCTTTCACACGCTTCCTTTCTCTATTAAGCGCTAGCGCGGATTCTAACTTTGTGGGACTCGCAGATAGTTTCAATTTTAGTTGACAAGTGCCACCCCTTCTTCAATGCGTCACGGTAATGAATTTCAATATCACCTCATTAAAAGATGGCATTATTCAATGTCTTAAAAATATTTTATTATTAGTGTTGGGACAAATACTAGTTAACATATATTTTTTAAACAAATGTTCGCATAAGCTTTTTAAATGTGCTCTTGATCCGCACTCGTAGCGTTGTTATAGAAATAATATTGTGTGTATTAAATACTGTATTTAATCTTGGTCATTAAATAATTTTTGTTAGTTAGCACAATTAAAAACCCAGAGGATAATAGTATATATAGTATGCGGAATATTTCACTAATTCGATTATTTCTCACTCATAAAATATATTAAGTATTGCTACGTCAATGTTTGCTTTCCTTTAATTTTAGTTCTACCGTTTTCTACGTATTTAAAAAAAGTTAGGTAAAATGGAATAATAAATAATTTGAAATAATAAAATATTCGCAAACGTAATCCAAAATAAATGTTTTTTTTTTAATGAACAAATTTACGCAGGTAGGTACCAACAGTAAAACATTGGACAGATAAATACATCGGTGGACATGTTTCGATTATTATGATCGCCAAAATAAATGTCATTATAATAAGGTAAAATAAAACATAAGGCAGGTAAAAATACTAGTCTCTAATCATTGTACAAATTCTTCCATAGCTTGTTCACTAACTATGTACTCTTAAATTAGGTAACATTAATTTATAACTAAAATGTAATTTATTCTACTCGTTCCGCTACGGCTTTTCACATTTGAAATGTTCTTGTTATCTCTCATGATCACAGATTGTCACACAAACTACAAGTGTCATAGTGTCTAGGTTTAGCGTTTTTTACCGTACCTGAAAAAGAAAAACAAATGTAATTAAAATGATTTTACACGCAAACACCTATGTACATTTTATTAATTGTATTCAGGGTTATCAAAATGATGCCAAAAAATATTATGAGTAGACCCCGGTATCGGAGGTGCAAAATGATAGCTGTCAAGTTCTTACTTAGGGATAGGTAAATCCATTTTGTGATGTCGATATCGATTCTCGATTTTTTGTACATTTTTTTATGTACAAAGGCGTTCAGAATTGCATGGACAATTTATGAATGAATTCATTCATAAACTGTCCATGCAATTTTGAACCCTACTGTACAAGGACCATTTATCTGTAGGTATCCCTTTTTTGGGATCTATGATAATAATTAACATTTAATATATAAATCATTACTATTACAATACAAATCTCTGTTTGCTATTACATTTATTATGTTTCGAATTGCACAACATTGAATAAAAACTTTTGAGATATTAAATACTTATAATAAATTATTTATGTCAATAGACAGTCAAAGTCATCTTACAACGATGTCTTCGCGTATTTAGCCGTGTTTACGAGTCTATTCGCCTAATATATTTTATACAATAGAAAGTGGAGTCACTTCTTGCTGAACACCCTGAATTTCAAAAATGAATGAAAAACATTTAATATACAATTTGCAGAATACACATCATTTCCAGATGTTGTAATAATAAAAAAGCACATGGAGTCGAATTGCTATCAAGAGAAAATCAACAACGTATGTTCTACTAATATTGATTATTTAATAAAGGATATTCCATTCCAATATTTATAATCTTGCATAAGTATCTTGCATTGCAACTCAATCTTGTATGAAAACACTTATGAAAAAAGAAAAAAAAATTAAAACCAATTAAACTGTAACCGAGATCTGCTTAAGTTTTTCGTCAGTTGTAACATACTTTGGACCAAATTCGAAAACCCAAACTTCAGAAGGTTCATCGACAATTGCCTCAATAAAAAGTATGGCGATGTTTCAAAACATTAAATAAATATTTTGTTGATTTTGTAATTACATAGTCCTAGTTTATATCGTAAATAGGTGAGTTTAATTAAAGTCTTAGCTTATTATTACGTTAAGGGATAATTATCGATATGTAACTTTAATTATCGACATCACAAATATTTTTACCCCATCCCTAAGAACTTGACAGCTACCATTTTGCACCTCCGATACCGGGGTCTAATTATGTGCCAGTAATAATCAGAAGGTTGACAATTCGACAAAAAGTCTTGCTACGAGTATAATATATCACTAAAAATACAGAAAATAAAAATAAACTTGTAAAATCTGGTTTGTGGTACCTAAAGATCAACGAACCAAATGTTCGGTAGACGTCCCAGGTCAAACTAATATGGAACAAAGATATTGTAAGATCTTATGACACATGGCTAAATTGGATAATATGAAATGAATGCATATTGAAAGTATACAGGTACGTTTTAGTTTTAGGACTTTCAACTGCAGTACAGAAGGTTATTGAATATTTGCATTAGCAACTACTTATCGCCAAAACTGCTAAAGGTCTTCTTCCGATGTGAATTATCATTTAGCTAAGAAAACGTTTTCATTAAAATAAAACAACTGCAAATGTAGGTATAAATATTATTATGTATAGGTATTATTCATTTACCGAGCGGATTTATGTAGCTATAGATTTTTTTTATCGTATCGTTAAAATAAGTGACATAACGATAACTAAACTAAAACTTTAACTTATTTCGAATGTAGGTTGGTGATTGCTTTTTTGATTAAAATCTACTGCATCTAAAATAAACATTTGCCAGCAAGAGTTAACCTACTCTCTGAGTATGTAAAGGTTGTCTTGAAGAGATCGTCCTTTAGCGATAAGACCGCATTTTGTTTACCTCTTTCAAACACGTATTTTTATTATTTGGTCTGGATTTGTCTTTGAGGTGCAATAAAGATCGTATTGTATAACAAAATCAGTAGTACATTATACATACCCGCCGCCGTAAGAGCTAGAGTGAGCAGTAGCTGTAGCAGTGGCAGTGGCGGTAGCACTGCTACTTTGGTAACCGCCTCCATTCCCCCCGCAACCGCCTGCACAGCCGCCTTGGTTCCCGTAGCCACCGTGACCAACATGGTTATCGCCGTAGCCACCGCCGCCTCCATAACCGCCTCCGCCGCCTCCGCCGCCGCCGCCACCGCCGCCATAGCCTCCGCCGTAACCGCCGCCGTAACCACCCCCGCCGCCGTAACCACCCCCGCCGCCGTAACCGCCCCCGCCTCCGTAACCACCGCCGCCTTGGTAACCGCCACCACCGTGACCGTGGTGTCCACCGCCGTGACCTGTAATCAAAAAGAAAATATGCCAAAATTAATTACAGATAATTGAATCCGCTTTGCAAAAAAATGGTAAAGGATGTAGGAGGTATGGATAGGTACAGTCAAGGGCATTAATATATATACACTTCTCCATACTGATCCCTTACAAATGTGTCTATATATTAATGCACTTGACTGTACATACATATGTATGGAGTGTATTCATGTAATTTATATCGATTAATTTCTAGTTTGTTAAACTGACAGTTCTCTTATACAGTCGCCTTCAGATATACCGTTAAAAATTTCTGAAAGCGCCTTTATTGCCATTACGATAGTGGCGTTTTCAGGTATTTTTGAGTGCATCGGACTGACGCTACCATATATCTCATGACGGCTTTACAACATGTTGAAGGAATTAGAGCTACAATTAAATATTCTTACCTTGATTTTCATGAATGACTTTCACAACTATCGTCTTGGATGGCTCCTGGTAACCACCGCCATAGCCGCCGCCGTAGCCACCTCCGTAACCACCTCCATAACCACCTCCGTAACTGCCTCCTCCATGTTCATAACCGCCACCTCCTCCGAAGAATATTTTCTTGAGTAAATGTCGCTTTTGGCGATTAGTTTGACTCTTTCTGGTTTCTTGATGTTCTGTTTGGTCTTCAAGTTTCTGAAGTATAAAATTATAATTGAGTATCAAATTTCATTGAACTTACCCAATTAATTTTAGCTGAACTATTATCGTTTTCATTTTGTAGTCTTTCAAAAACATTAGAGGGGGGAAATTCTTCAAGTGCTTACAATAGGTACTATATTTAAAACATTCTCATATTTAACTTTGATTCGCACTTGTTGATATAAGAAGTTAATAAATATTGTAATGTGCAACACAACAAACGCAAAAGCAACTTGATGGACCGGTCCAGACGTCGTTAAACTGGTAGCGCATCTCAATTACGGGTAGACTAACAAAACAAGAGCCGTATAATAAGTCTCAAGGCTGAGCTTAAAGGCACCAATAATTCGTAAAAAATGTAATGATAGGATATGCTATTATTAGCAGACAGTAGTACAAGTTTTAAAATAAACAGATGAGTTCATGTTATACACTTTTTTGACAGGTGGAACTGGAACATATTTTTGAATGGGAAGTTCCGACATAACCTAAGTAGGTATTGCAAATAAAAAAAATAGCTATCTAAGGAAACTTTGCTAGTGATGCTGGCCTACCACTGCGAACATCGAAATTCGTAAAATTCGAAGCTTTGTCTCTGTTACTCCAACGAAGGTATCATCATCACTATTCACCTGAACATAAATTGGCTTGGGTGGTCCGCCCAAAGATTTGGCTGACGGCTCGGAGCGGCCCTGTGGCACATTCTTCTGAGCGAGAAGCACTAGCACAGGGAACTGCCGCGCGCGGTCGTTGCTGTGGGTCCTCGAGTCCCTCGGAGGGGCAAGCACGGGGGCCACTAGCACCACCCGCTCTCCGCCGTCCAGGGTGTTGTCCCCCACACTAGCCGCGGCCAGCGCGGCCAGCGCCAGAAAACTCGCTACCTCACCAACGCGTCCCATTGTGATCACTGGCGCTGGACCCACAACGCCAACCTATTTATATGACCAGTTTTTTCTGCAGACTCCGTGCGACGTCACAGCCGTTTCGTATGAAGCGTTGCGTCTGATTCCCACAATGACGTTATCGTTAACAAATGAGATAATCTCAGCTTTGCTTCCATATTAATGTCTTTCGTGAATTAATTTATGATATCAATCTAGTAGACCGGTATTTGAGTTTGTTGTAAACAAAACAAAAGATGATACTCATACTGTGCGGCCGAGCAAAACGTGATATAACACGCCTGGTAATTTGCACAGTCCACGCACGTATATAGCTGGTTATTCCCTTAAACCGGATGCCGGCTTGGAATGTATCTATATTATACGTACGCCTCATATGTGGTGAGAGCCTTTTTATATTTTTATGCGAGATTAAGATAGTTTATTTACATATATTTACAAAGCTGTATAGGTTTAGCTTACGCCTGGTTTTCTCCTTTTTTAAACGCGTTTGCGTGCAAGAGCTTAGCGATTGTTATTTTGTATTTGTTGCGCATCTTGACTCAGGTTACATTATGTTACAGGTTCTCCAAGCTATAAATAAAATACGTATTTATTTTTATCAAGGAACATTTTCCTTGTACAACACCGTTATGGATATTACATCGTCGTTGCCGCACGTAGGATTTTTAGATTAAATCTAGAGTAGTGTAGTAATGGTATTTTGACTCATCATAAGTGCCTAACAAAAACAGCAAAGTTCAAATCGCCGTTTTTTTCGTTAAAAAGTGTCTCAAACTTTCTATTATTTTCCCGCCATCGTTAAAATACAAAATTTTATTAAATGGTTACGTTTAATAAAATTTTGTATTTTAACAATAGAAGGAATATTTCTAGAAATATTTTATACATAATTATCAAATATCCAAGTTATTAAAAATACACAAAATATAAAATATCGAAGTTGTTAAGATTACACGGAAGACTGAAAAGAAGACTTTCCAGTTTGTGCAAAAAATGTTTCCCAGTCCGGTTGGTTTCTATATCTTTTATGATTCGAGAATACGAAAGATTTTATGGCCTAATTTTAATAGATAAATGGAGGATTTTTTTTCTTAGTTGTGAAATGTTAAATCGTGTGTGTATGGCCGTGTGGTGACGGCATTAAGAATACATTTGTCACCACCCCAATTCCTCCTGCGGGTGTCGTAAGAGTCGACTAAGGGATCGAAGTGTCGCTAATCATCATTTGATAAAAGATTGATGACGGGCAGCAGCGTCATCATAGTGGACACATTACTGCGATCGCAAATCCGCTTGCCCAGCGTGGCGATTATGGGCATTTACCTCCTAATGCGTCTATACGCATAGTTAATAGGAGAGGCCTACGTCCAGCAGTGGACTATCATTGGCTGATGATGATGATGAAATACTAAATGCTACTCCCCATAATTGCATGTATCATCGTTTACAATATATAGAATCGTTTCATCTGTGCATGGTTCATCGCAATTAAAGCCCGACTCGAGCAATTAATCTACTCTAATGAACGATTCCGAGTAATGTGGAAAAGGTACAACCATTGTTTATCGTTTAATAAACCCATAAGGTGACACTAGTGTAGGTAAGTAGTTATTCTTTTTTTAATCCTTCGGATCTATGATTCTTAAACAAAATCGATGCCAAAGTTTTGATTTAGATAAAAATACTTGCCATTTCCCCAACGAAATAAAAACCCACCTGTGTGAATAAAATGGGACTTACCTTTTATGGGTCTATAAACAAATTTTTATGCTAATTATTAATTAAGAGACCGTTAACCTCAAGTCACCGTTCGGTTAACAAGTCCGTTTGTCTGTGATTCCCAGTCGAGTAAGTATCAAGTTCTTCGGATGACAGGTATTATCTCCATAGAATTTATAACCTATGTACGTTGCTGCCCACGGCTGCGTAAGATTCGGCTAACGCTCTCGGGGAACTATTATTCCAGGATGAACTATCCTATTATAGTTTTCCAAGCCTTAAACTATGAATGGTGGTATGTTTCAGTAGCTTAGGCATAATTTTTCAATTATGAGTTAGGTTATAAATCTTTCCTGTGTACATAATTATGAAAGGAATGGGTCCTAGAACCCCAATAGAATTTTATTGTTTGACGAATACAAGCCGGCAGATGGCTTCTGATTCTTAAGAATTACCTGGCCAAAACTTAACTTCTATGTCCCAGAACTGTTAATATTCGCAATGTCCACAGGAAAGACGCCCGTTTTCACGAATACTGTATGACCCGTATACTGGTTACTCGTCAATCCTGTCTGAAAAGTACTATAACATGGTAGTAGCTGTATTTCTTAGAAACTGTACCCATGAAAAGTATGCTGTAGGTACAAAAACTCATAACAGTCCTCATCAGGTTATTGGCAGGTAGTCAGGTAGGTAGTACTCACGCAGTAAGTACGTGACACAACATGCAAATGGTAAAGTTTAACTTTTCGACGACGAAAGATAACGTCATTATTGGTATACGTTCAGATCAAAACTTCATTGTTTAAATGTTACGAAAAATAATCGTAGGTTATGTGAGGATAATAAATCAAAAAATATGTGTCGTTATGTTTTAATGGTAAAGTAAAAAAATAAAAATATTCGATAACACTGACAAAAAATAGTCAAACGAAAAGCTTTTCTGAATTAACGGAATAAATTTTCTGCCATAGTCGTTTCATCTCATAATAGTCATAATACCTACAGTGATGAATGACTACAATGCATATTATTTTTTATATCCGGGATTTACTGGTAAAACACCGTAGGTTCGACCAATGCCGTTGTAATTATATTCTGCAACAAGAGAAAACCTAGTTTATTAGTTATTACTTTACAACATGTTTATGTCGATAAATACAATATAATAAAGATGCCGTATAAAAAATATTCATCGACATGCCAGATTATACTTTTACTGTAGGTGGGCATTTCTCCGAGAGTTTCAATCGCTGTGAATTCGGTGGCAGCCTTATCACACAAGATCCTGTCAGAGATGCATGCATTTTTGGATATGTTGGTAGACGTAGTTGACTTGTACCAAGATATCCAAAAAATGAGATACCTACCCACGGAAATCGGGTAATAATGTTGCCACCGAAGCCACAGCGGTTGAAACACTCGGAGAAAGTGTTTAAGGAAAGAAGGAACTATCTACAGTTCATAATCATTAACTAATTTTAGATGAAAATGGCGGGTAGTATGAAATACTAGTATAAATAAATAGGTTTATAAATAATATTGTTGCCATTTCATACTTATATAGTAACCTTAGATTGTAGTAGTGCCATGCTTCAACACCTTGCAAATATTTGTTCTGATATTTTCCCTGTATCTGTAGGTGTAAATACTTCGAAGTTGAAATGTTGCATCCATAAAATTTAATGGCCAAGATGATGATTTCTCATATATAAGTCACATATAGCTACAATACCTATTTGAACGTACTCAAGGAACGTACTACTGGCAATTTAACTCTTGATTGTAGAAAATAATAATAGTTTGTATAATAAAAAATATTAGAAAAAAACTTAATCGCGATGTGTCTTCCATAAAATAACTGTCAAAAACTGACAAGCCGAACCTAAACTGAATCGCATTTAAGAGATATTATGGTAACCCTGATGACTTAAAGCCTGCCATAAGAATGTTGACAGATACCTATATTACTTACTGCTCCGAAAATTGCTTTGGGGTCATAATTAAGTGTAACTTGAAAAACTTTTTCATTAATATTTTTTTACTCTAATGAATCTTATACCTGGTTAAACTTAACACCCGTTTTGGATTTATACACAATATATATGAATACTCTGTAAAAGAGGAGCTTTACTTTTATTTTTTACTTAAACAAACATAAATTCGCTAGTGAGAGATACCTAATTTGGGGCCCGCTTACCAATCGATCGTACCTTGTAATATTAGTGGGAGTATCTTTTTATCGCCATTAATTAGAGAAAAACTTCCGCTTGTATTACTAGCTTATGATAAACAGGCCCCTGAGGGCTACCACGAACTATTAATGCGATTCAATTTAGGACCTAATCTGAATCGCGATGTGTCAGTAACATAGGATAACTGTCAAGAACTGACAGGCCGAACCTAAACTGAATCACATTTAAGAGATCACGACAGCCCCCCTCTTGATAAAAATAATAATAGTTATTGATGGTGTATGGTGACGGTTAGCCGTGTGGTCGCCGGTCAAGAATAGCACCAACCTATGTCTTCCTTAGGTGTCGTAAGAGCCGACTAAGGGATTCTACTGTGGCAGATCTAAAATAAGCCTGTGGTCAGTCACTGCATTCCTTGTCTCCATCAGTCGTATCGGTCTTCCGATCCACTGATGCCAGGAGGCAAGGGACGAGAGAGTGGGTTTGCAGTAGCGCAAGTGCTTATTCACTTTAATCTCTTCACGCGCAGATGACCCTTGCGAAGAATAATGGACACCGAGACTTAAAGTCCTGCGGCGATGGAGTGTTGGCGGTGGGGTTCTGGACTTCGATGTGTCCGGACCTTAGTTGACACTCTGCACGTAGGCGGTCAGACGAGAGTGGTCGCTCCTTGGACTCGACAGAGGCGGGAGGACAGGTTCGGCAGCACGTCTGATGCCAAAGCAGCCCTATTTAGGATCGCTCTGCTTTCCCTAATCAAGGGAAGGGCCTAGAAAAGGTGGCCTAAAAATAGCCCGTCTCACCCCCAACCGAAACGTCAAACCGCGGGCGTTTGGGCATCGAACCTACGCGGTCGAAATAAGAAACACAAAGATAATTATAAAGATCTGTGTATTGGAGCATGGAATGTCCGAACACTCTTAGACGCTGATGCTAACTTGTGCCCTGAGAGAAAAACTGCTATTATAGCGAGGGAACTGGGCCGGTATAACATAGATATTGCGGCATTGAGCGAAACTCATCTCAGCGATAGTGGAGAGCTTTGTGAGCAACTAGGAGGATACACTTATTACTGGTATGGAAAGCCTGCTCATGAGAGGGCATCCAGTGGTGTGGGCTTTGCAATACGTAACCAAATAGCTAGATCACTCCAAGAACTACCTGTAGGTATCAATGATCGTTTGATGACACTTCGTATTCCCATTTTGCCAACGAAATATCTCCACATCATTAGTATATATGCTCCAACACTGCCCTCTCCGGACGAAGACAAGTGCAGGTTTTACCAAGATCTTCGTGATGTCCTCACTAAAATCCCCCCAGATGACAAGATCGTATTGTTGGGAGACTTTAATGCTCGGGTGGGTGCTGAGTTTGAGGTTTGGAAGGGTATTCTCGGACGTCATGTTGTTGGGAGGTGTAATTCTAACGGATTGGACCTTCTAACACTATGTGCAGAGTTTAACCTGTGCATTACAAATACTTACTTTCGCCTACCCGAAAAATATAAGACCTCGTGGATGCATCCAAGATCAAAACACTGGCATCTTTTGGATTACATCATAGTTCGCAAGAGGGACATCAAAGACGTCCTGATCACGAGATCTATGAGAGGTGCCCAGGGCTGGACCGACCACCGCTTGATCCGTTCGAAGTTAAGGATGACTTTCAAAGCCCCACGTAGATCAGGCCTGAACATTCCAGGAAGACTCGACATCGCTAAACTTGTGCACAACAAGCAACTCGGGGAAACTCTTGATGCAGCCTTTGGCAGTCAACCTTTCGTGTCTTCAGTGGAACCGATTGACATGCAGTGGAGTGATTATGCCAACAAATTGTATGAGGTCTCATTCAATACCATCGGTAGACCTGCCAAAAAGAACCAAGACTGGTTTGACAACTCGGATCCAGAAATAATGAAACTCATTGAGGAATATAGACACCTACTCAAAACTAGACCGAACGTTGATGATGTCAGGGTTGCTCAAAGGCTTCTAAAAGTAAAAGTGCGCGATCAAAAGGATAAATGGTGGACTGATCGGGCTGAGGAGTTGCAGCTACTTGCTGACACAAATCAGATGGGCAAATTCTTTCAGAACATACAGGCTGCTTTCGGGCCGAAGTGTAGGAAAATTGCACCGATCTATTCGCGTGATAAGGACAGACGTCTCACAAATAAGCACGAAGTACTGGCTCGGTGGGCGGAACATTTCAAAGACGTATTAAACCCTGAAACGCACCGTGCTGATATTTCCTTTATGCAATCTCTGGAAAACCGGCCCCCTGTTGATAATCTTGCGGATCCACCAGATTTTGTTGAGTATATGTCGGCGGTGAAGAAGCTTAAAAATAATAAGACACCAGGATCAGATAGCCTACCATCCGAAATTTATAAGTACAGTGGACCGAATGTTAATAACAAGCTATTTGAACTGATACTGCGGATATGGGATTCGGAAAATGTTCCTCAAGACTGGAAGGATGCTGCAATTTGCAAACTGTACAAAGGTAAGGGACAGATTTCTGACTGCAGTTCATATAGAGGGATCTCGCTTCTTTCCACCGCTGGTAAGGTCCTAGCTCATATGCTGAACAAACGTCTAAGCAGTCTGGCAGAGCCCATTTTACCAGAAAGTCAGTGTGGTTTTCGACCTTATAGGGGCACTGTTGACGCTATATTTGTTGTGAAACAAATCCAAGAAAAATGCCTAGAACAGAATCGGCCCCTATATATGTGCTTCGTGGATCTCGAAAAAGCTTTTGACCGCGTGCCACGCGAAGCACTCTGGCTCGTTCTGCGAAAAACTGGATGTCCTGAGAAATTCATTAATTTAATAAAACAGTTTCACGATAACATGATGGCCAAAGTTCAGCATGACAATGAATTCTCAGTGGAGTTTCCAGTTACCAGCGGCGTAAAGCAAGGCTGCGTAATGGCTCCAGCTCTCTTTGCTCTGTATTTCTCTGCCATTCTTGAAGATGCGCGTCAAGAATGCTGCGGACAAATAGAACTAAATGTCCGGACTGACAAAAGTGTATTTGACTTATCGCGCTTTAAATCAAGAACGAAAGTGAAAAAGCTCTCAGTGCTCGAGATTCTCTATGCCGACGACGTGTGCCTAATGGCCGATAGCATGGAAAGGCTCCAGTCCTACATGGATGCTCTGCAACAGTCGTGCCTTAAATTTGGAATGGTGATTAGCATCACTAAGACTCAAGTGCTCAAGCAACCAGCTCGCAATTGCGAAGAAGACTCCACTAACTTGAGTATCCAAGGAAGGCCACTTACGGAAGTGTCCTCTTTTAAGTACCTTGGAAGCCAGATAAGGAAAGACAACAGACTGACTTCGGAGGTCCCATCTAGGATAGCTAAAGCTGCTGCTACCTTTGGTCGATTGGCACATCGTGTTTGGGGATCGCACGATATAAAGCTGCATACAAAACTGGCGGTGTACAAAGCCATGGTTCTCCCTATACTTCTGTATGCTTCGGAAACCTGGTGCTTGTACAAGAATGACATTCGCCTACTACACAAATTTCACTTGCGCTGTTTACGGTCCATCCTGCAAATAAAGTGGCAGGACCGTATCCCCAATACGGAAATACTACGTCGTTGTAAGATGACTGGCATGGAGGCTCTGCTGATGAAGAGCCAATTAAGGTGGTGTGGGCATGTCTGGCGTATGGATGACTGTAGACTACCGAAGGCCGTTCTGTATTCTGAGTTATCTCATGGCAAGCGGAATCGAGGTGGGCAGCATCTGCGTTATAAAGACGTGCTTAAGCGCCACTTAACTGCCAGTAGCATTGCTACGCACAGGTGGGAGGAGTATGCGTCTCTGCGTCCCGAATGGCGTTCGCTTGTCAAGACGCGAGTCAATCATTTTGAGGAGACCCGTCTTACTGAACTGGACGCTAAACGTCTAGCTCAAAAATCTCGCCCCAAGCCCACATATAACTACACCTATAATAGCTCTGGTGAACTTTACTGTGTTCCATGTGATCGGGTGTTTAAGAGTAAGTTCGGCTTCGCAAGCCACATTAGGGCTCACGCTCGCAAGTAGGGTCGCCGTCGCCGATTACGGCGTGGATAACTATATATATATATGGTGACGGTAGTAAGAATAAATTTCATGTCATCGCCCCAACTCTTCCCGTGGGTGTCGCAAGAGTCGACTAAGGTATTGAAGTGTCACTGACTATTTATTTATTGATGATTGATGATCGGCAACAGCATCATCATAGTGGACACACTACTGCGATCATGAACCTGCTCGACCCGCGTGACGATTGTGGGTATTTATCTTCTAATGCGTCCATACGCAGCATAAGAGTAGGAGAGGCCGTTGTCCCGGCGGTGGACTGATCAGGCTGATGATGGGATTGTACTCGTATACTGGCCATTTTTTCCGCAAATCGACATCAAACGTGCCTATTTGGCGTATGATGATGAGATTATTATTTGATTAGATGGATTATTTACACAGTTTACCTGGTACTTGACTGACGACCACCGTCGTGCCTCGGTTGGGTGAGTTGACGGTGTACGGGGAAATGGGATTGCCGTATGTTGGGATGGAAGCGGTACCTGAAACAAAGTTTTTTTTCTCAAGCAGCAATATAATATATACATATATCTTTTTAAGAAAGGTGCCTAAGTAACTCTGATTCAAATTACCGTGGTTAAGTAAATTACTTGGCCACGGTAATTTGTAAATGGATGGATTTACATATGTACCTTTTCTATATTTGTTTACAAATAATGTACATCCACATAGGTATAGGTATAATTAGTACACCGGTTTTCAATTACAACTCTCTTAAATAGCACTGATTTTTATACTAGCAACATGCAAATGTTTTTGATAAACTTTCTTGTCTATTACGCGTGTTTAGGTAGGTAATGACAAGGTGGAGCGACGATTTGCGCGGGATGGCTGGCAGGAGCTGGATGCGAGCAGCCGAAGATCGAGAACGGTGGCGTGAAATTGGGGAGGCCTATGTCCAGCAGTGGACTGCGATAGGCTGATGATGATGATGATGATGAGGTAGGTAATATTATGTGAACAATATATTAAGCATAATTTACAAAATACTTGTGCTCACCTCTTTCAGGCACCACGATCACTGTTGGTGCCCGTGACTGGACTCTAGCTGCAGGAAAACCTAAGAAAAGATTTATTTTATAATATAGTCCTAAAAACATAATTTAAAGCAAAATATATAGGTACGTGAACAACTAATATACCTGGTCTATAAATCTGTCTTTTTATTCTTTGTAGCACCAGGCTGCCTTCTCTATCTGAATTCTGAAATAATAAAAGGATAGGAATACTTTTTCATCTCTGATTTAGCAGATACATTTAATCATTCATAAATCATATGCGTGCCAATAAACTTTTTTGTTACTTCGAATAATTACGTGGGTTAAATAGGCCCTGAATAATCGAAAAGAGTCTATCGAATCTGACCTCAGCGATGCTGGTTGGTGCCTTGGTGACCTCATCTTGAAAACTTATTGCTGTGGCAAACAACGATGTAACAAATAATAATACAACACTTGATCCCATTTTCATTAACATTTCGACTTGAAGGTGTTTAAGTTTTGTTATGTGTATGAACACTGTTAAGCGTTATCTGGATGTGTATGTGTCGTGTCGTTCCTTTTTATATTCTTCGAGGGAAATTATATTTTTCTTATCTCTTCCAATTATGTTCTGTATTTTTCTAATTGCGTCTTCGTAATGAGAGTTATCATATTACGTCAGTACATTTTGCAGTCAGTCATTAAGTCATATGCACATACTGAAGGTAGCTGAAGTGGAAAATTTATCCCAGAACTCAACCAATTCAAGAAAAAATCTTAATTTTGTCAGCTTCTGTAGTTGGTAGTGGTAGTGACTGCCTACGAAGCTGGAGGTTCCGGATTCAAATCCCGGCGAGGGCATTATTTGTGTATTTACTTATCACAAATATTTGTTCCTTGGTCGTGGCTGTGTATGTATTAAAAAGTATCTTTATGTATTTAAGTATCTATCTAACTATGTATTATATATTTATTCTTATCTATCGTCGCGTGGGACTAGGTTTGTGTAAGATATTTATTTAATGTAGTTAGCGAAAATGCAAGAAAAATAAATAATAAAATAAATGATTGGAAATTGAAAAAAAAAAATAGTTTCTATATATATTATTGTGAATTACGGTAAAAAATCATATCTTACCAATTCTGTACTACGCTGCCTTCTTGTTGCGGTTGATATTTATCTTATTGCTAATTATTCTAAAGAAATACATTGAATTAAATCCATTATGGTTTTTTCTCCTTTTGCTGACGAATCGGATCACGGGATTGCTCTTCTAGTTTCTGAAATATCAAATAATAAAATCAAAACCCAAGTGTACTACTTAATGAAAAATATTTTGATGTATCACTTACTTTCACATAAATGGGCTTCAGATCACCATCGTTCTTAGGCTCTTCATCTGGAGTAGTATTAGCCTCACCAGCTAATACCATTAAACGAGGGAAATCCTTTGCTGTTCTTGATACTTTATCATTAGCGCGAGAAGTTGGTGCAAGCACTGGTGCTACAAGTATTACTTTCTCATTTTCTCCGTAAACGAGTGATACACTTAACAAAACGATTAATGCTGCGATGATTTCAGATGTATTTTTCATCGTGTCTGGTGTGGAATGTTTTAGGATACATCGGTTCCGTATTTATAAGGTTTGTTCAATGACACCAGGGTTCATATCGTGACGGGTGAGGCATGGAGTGATCTAATGCACGCATTAAGCAGGTAATGTTGTCAGCCGCCGTCGGTCGTGCAGTTATTTAATTTTATTTACAATCTGTATTTGGTTAAATATTTGTTGCAGAGTATATTGGCCGATTGTTAGCCAGTGTAACGCAAAAATCTCAGCCGTGTAGTGATACATCATCATCATCATTTCAGCCGAAAGACGTCCACTGCGGAACATACTTTGGCGTCCCCCAAAGATTGCCACAATGATGGGTCCTGCCCCACCCGCATCCAGCGGACTCCGGCGACAACCATCAGTTCACCTTGTGGGGGCCTACCCACGCTGCGCCTTCCGGTACGTGGCCGCCACTCGAGTTAACATCAGTTATTTTTTCGAAGTGTCGATTCAGTTAAAGCGTAAGCACGATATGTGAGATGAAATAACGAAAATTAAAAAAATAAATAAAAAAAATATGAAAATGGTCGTGTTATAAAAAATCAAACCGGTAAGCAAATTCTCTTGTGGATTGCGGTCAATGATCTTTATGTATTTCCTTAGCCTTTATTTTATATGCGGGGAACAGTTTTCAGGTATATTTTTATTTTATTGAAAGGCACAATAACAAATTACAGATATAGAATAAATTGTCATACAGTAGTATAGCTCAGTTTAATCGTACACAGTCTGCAACACAAAAAAGTTTTTCAAAAAAAAAGACCGGTTTCGATCCCTGCACAAGACAAAGAAGATAAGAAAAGATATAAACTTATACATAGTTCTACATCAAGCTTATTCCTTACTGAGATTACACGGTGCATAAAATAAATGTGAAGTGACTTTTTTTAATACGGGTAGGGACAAAGCAAAGATATCACACTAAATAATATGCAAGTTATTTATTCATTCAAGTCAGTATATAAATAAATTAGGCTGTACCCAAGTTACTTCAACGACCATCAACATTTCTTAATATTTGCTATTACAAATGTAGGTACCGACCCATACTTCGAAACACATGCTTGCTCTATGTAAAAACAGCTAAGTTAAAATAATGTATGTAGGTATATTATATTTCACAGATGCAAGATGCATAGACCAACTATTTGCCTTCTAATAGTTTAGACTACCTACTTCGACTTCTACGAAATGGGTAAACTGGTAATGTCTATTTCGTCACATTTGATTGCATCTTTCAGGCTGTGTGGTGACGGCAGTAAAAATACATTTGTCACCACCCTAACTCCTCCGGCGGGTGTCATAAGAATCGACTAATGGATTGAAGTGTCACTGACCATTCTTTGATAAAAGATTGATGATGGAATGGGCAGCAGCGTCATCACAGTGGACAGTGGACACATTACTGCGATCGCCAATCCGCTTGCCCAGCATGGCGATTATGGGTACTTACCTCCTAATGCGTCTATACGCATAGTTAATAGGAGAGCGTCCTACGTCCTGCAGTGGACTATCATAGGCTGATGATGTGATGATGTGATTGCATCTAAAAATTCTAGGTAAAATATCTAAATGAAACTAAGTTTAGGTGCCCGATGGACTATACCTTTAGTTTGCGACACAGTAGTTTCAGAGACGCAGTACGGCGTAGGTAATCATGTAATCATTAACCGGTATTGTCTATGAAAGTGGGCGTGGTCCGACTGGTTACGGGGATTCCACAGATGTATTATTCCATAATGTAGTAGGTAATGTTACACGTCAACATTTTTTTTGTTTCGCTGAGTTGTAATCTCTTATTCTAATTTAATGTGAACTTAATTTACCTGGGTAAGTTGTAATTGTTAAAGTCCATTACCTGATTACATACATATCATATACCTACTTAAATTACATCAAACAAAATGTATAAAATGTTGAAAGACGTGCCTACGATACCTCCAACTCATCCATTCATAATATATGTTATTTCATTCGTTTTATTGTATGTAAAAATGCAACCAGTTATTTAAACGATAATTATATCCTATCACTTTTAATATTTAATGTAACTTGCAAGATAATAACATATTTCAACATTTATTATTATTATAAGTAAGTAGCCCTTTTTGAATTGCGAAAAGGAACAATAATACACCTATAAATACGTTATCAATTTAAACTTATTTATTTTAATTGCTTTGGAACATCTTTTGATCAAATAAGCTTTTAACATTCATACAGATTAAACGAATGATAATATATTTTTTATAATTAAAGTAACCGGATGGACAGCACCGAACAAAAACGTGTTTATGGTAGTTTATGAACTTAATGTTGTGGGAATTTTATTTGCCAAATATTTATTTGAAGACGTTAAAAATAAAATAGTATTCTTATAATTTCTTACCTCGTCGGCAATGGTAGGATAAAAATAGACATGTAGCCTAGGTATATTTGAGCGTTTCTCTAAGTTTGTATATTTCGACCAAGTCTTTGATATAGATAAAAGTTGGTATGCTGGTAGAGTCAATGATCCTGAGCAAGATCCACCACATTTCCCAAAATGACCTAACGATTTGGCGTGTATTCGGTTATATTTGCGTTAGCACACCGCTGGACCAGGGAGAGCCTAGCCGGAATGTCGATCATAAAGTCAAAGTAAATGTATGAAAACAAGAAATTTTGCGAAAACTCACTTTATCTTTAAGTTCTCATACACTATATGAATTATGAACACAACGATATTTATGCTATACCTACATACTCGTATAAGTATATTCAGTGTATTGAAGATGCTTTTGGTGGAAGTAAATCATTGAATGGAGTTTTAACTGTCAGTTTGGGTATCATTGTGGTAGAGGTAGTGGTAGTAGTCGATTGCTGTGTTTGAAAGGCGGTTGTAGAATCCTGAAACAAACGGAGACACATTGTTTAGTGAATAATAAATAAACGGAATGAGTAAATATTTAGTACGTTTTGGTGCCAAATACTGTATTGAAAAGAAGTATCGCGTTGGAGGTTTTTGAATGAGACCCATTTTCTTTATTTTACTTTGTTAATGATTGTTTACAAGTATGTAACGTATTGTGTAACTGAAGGAGTAACGCCGCAGTAGTTAAAATATGGACATAAGAAAGGCAAATAATAAATAAGAAATGCTGTTGAATTTTTACTAAACACAAAATAAACACAAACCTTCACTTCGCCAAGAGGTGGTAGTAAATCCTTTGCAGGTTGCTCAACTGCTGTTCTTAGAGTGGTGATAGTTTGTGGCTTTTGAACTAAGCTCCCGAATGACGAAGATTGGTTTTCTAAACTTGTATTTTTTGCAAAGTTCAACGTTTGAAGCGCTGATGATTGGCCGATGGTTGATGGAGGAGCTGTGCTAGGGCGTTCATTATTTATATATCTTGCTGTTGATACAGTAATAGATGGTGATCTAATTGGAGTTGTCCGGCTGGTAATCAAAGGATGGGCCACATTTCCATTCTCAGCTCTCACTTCTTGACTCTGCGTCATCTGAAACTGTGCAGATTGAACGGAAAATAATGGAGGTAGTGTGGCGCTCAACAATCTTGAGTTGACTGCTGCATTTGTTGATGCCTGTACCAAATTTGAATTATCAAAACGACCAAATTTAGAGTTATTGGGCACATTTTGACCTGGCAAAGGAAATATTCTAATTCCATTTACAGAACAGAAGACAATAAACACAATTAAAAAATTTAAACTCTTCATTTTTGAAATGAATGGTGCGAACCATACGAATGAATATTTTGTGAACTGATGAAGTTGCATGGCGGGTTCCCATCTTATACAAACGCTGTGATGAGATTTCCATATACAGAAGCCTGGTTAACCCTGAATCGATAATTTGCCAATAAACCTTTTGGGAACAAGTTTGGAAGGCGAAGTTTGTTCAAAATAGGAGCTGCCTTCGTAACATTTGACCTACAATTTGGTGAATTTCTCATTTTAAGATAACTTAAGAATTATGGAAATGTAAACGGCTCTTTCTACGAAGCGAACTAGTTTTTGATGTGAACTGTAACGGAGGTGAGAATAACAACAATATTTTTTATTGTATGTGCCTGCTTCGTTTAAGTATACTTAAGACATAAGTACTTATACTCTCTACAGTAGTTTAGTCTTCGGTAAATATAATACGTGGGTATTGAAACAGACTTCAATGTATGTACGAGTATTATTCATTAGCAATGTTTTTTTTGGATTTCCTATTTAATGTTTTTTGCAAGGAGTTACGTTCCTATTGTATATCAGTTTTTCGTCGATACATTAAGATCTTCGGTAAAATCATAATGTAACTATTTACGTAGTAAAATCAGAGTTATTATATTAGTCAGTCACAAATTTGTTTTTTTTTATTGTTTTTCACAATGATGAAGTTCGTATTTCGAGTATATTCATTTTGCGTTGATACAGCGCGTAGGTACTTAGGGGGTAATTTGTAATCATAAAGAGTGGCTGACAGGGCATATCGTGAATAATTGGGAATTCCTCCTTGACAACTTGATGTATTTTTTATAGGATTATGCAATGCCTGCGCTGGCGCAACCACGGCTTAAACAAGGATGTTTATAGCGGGGTGATAAATAATCACGTCTTCTTATGGAAATGAGTGATAATAACGATTATTAAAGGTCGCATCATACGTAATGGACGTAACACGATTTGTACCTACCGTTTTGCCTATCAATTTGCGCATCAAGTCGAAGCCATGATGTTATTGTAGGGTTACAAATGTTTTCCCCTCACTAGCTCGTAAAGCGCTCGTTTATCCTTTAATACGAGCGGGTAAAAACGCTTTTTACACACTTGTGAATAAAGTAATTTGACATTTCTCTAATTCCTATAGCCCCCTACTGCCTAGTATAAGTGGATCTGTATGACCGTAGTAAACATGCGCAATCGGAGCTCACATTTTAAATTGGTCGTTTCTCATGTGACTTTGTAAGCCATTGGCAATATTTAAATTCCATAAGTAACTCTATTCTACGATACGTTTCGACATTGAGTTTTCAATAGTTTCTTTAAGTTAATTTACATTTGGATGAGATTTGTAATCATATTTCCTCGCGATAGTGAGGGGAAAAAAGTTGTATTACACTTGGCGGCAAAGTTTGTTCAACTCTCGTGCCTTGAGACCTTCGCAATGCTCAAGATTCCAGTTTTTGAACCACTCGCTACGCTCGTGGCTCAATTTTGGAATCTTTCGCTAGCTCAGGTCTCAATATTGGCACGACAGTTAAACAACAACTTTGCCCCCTTGTATAATAAATAACTATTGTTGGGGTGGAATTCCTAAAACCTCAATTTTCTTTAAATATCTTAAATTTCAACGATATCCCACACTATAGGCTTACACCAAATAAAAAATCATCCCCACTTTACTCCTAGGGGAGGTATCCGAAAAAACATTTTATTCTACCACTTTGTCGGCGTGATTAATATGTACCTTATGGTAGTTATAGTACCTGTACTAAAATTCAAATATCTAATCTCCAAACTGGAGTTCGAGGCCAAAAAAACTGCGAAAATGTTGCCACAACAATAAAATGTTCTTACAATAGTAAGTAAATCCTTATTTTCTAAAAACAGACGTTGAGATAACTTATTTATTAGTAATTATAATTGTTTAATTTACATAAATAATAGTATTTACTTATCTTCACGTAGATATCAGATATTGTAATAAAAAAATAATTATCCGCAATTATTAGTAACAAAGTTGGTATTGCGCTTGTATCACCACAGGTGTTAATAACATTTGGTACAACAATTTAACTACACATGGATTATTAAAACCCTATTTCTGCCTATGTTTAGCTAATTACAGAATAATACTGTGTAGCGTGCTTTTATATAGACTTGTCACTGTTATTCCACAACTGACGTCTGTTCTGAGTGCTCGAATGCTTTCTGTTGCTCCGTGGTGATTTCTGCCTTGTTATGTATTTATTTTTTGATATCTTCAATCTGTTGTTATTTTTCTTGACTCGTTAATTTTGTGTGTTCTACTTATTTCAAAATAGCCTTTGAAAAATAGGCTCCTATCAATTTTTTTTAAGTTCTTTACAATAAAATTTTGACATATCAATGTTAGTTAAGAGAAAATAAAAGTTTGTAGGTATTTACTTGTTTTTAAGAAAATCCTAGTTGTGACAGCCATATTTAACAGGTAATGTTTTTATTAGGAATTATTTTAAATAAATTAATGAAATGACAAAAAGGTTGGTGAAGCCTGAAAACTTTATTTGACAATAACATAAGAGACTTTGATAGATTTGACAGTAACGCATCCGTCGTAGTTTCTTTGGCCTCGAACTCCAGTTTCGAGATTAGTAATAACGGCCACAGAGCTATTCTGCGAAGTGCGGACAGACAGACAGACGGACATGGCGAAATTATAGTTTTAGCTTGTTAATCATAATCAGATCAGTCTCGCCTTGGTTACGATTTAGTATTGATAAACTAGTCAAATATCCTATTTTCATTTCAGATTAAAGAGCATAAGTTTCAGGGGTTTCAAAGGTTGCAAACTTGCTGCATTTTACGATCAATAATACCTAACCATTGAAGTAATTGTGTACCTACTCTTATTTTTTCTCCAGCAGTCACACTACTTAATACTATATAAATTTTATTAAATGAAATTGTAACACATTTCAATAATTTCGTAAAAAACAGAATTCCTCTTTAACATACAACACGTATCAAGTAACTTAAAACAACAAATATAACTATACTATATAAATTATAAATATTGGGTGTCATATACCAAAGAAAAAGAAATAACGACCAAGATCACCAACGTCCGAGGTGGGACATTGGGATCCTCCCACCTCGGACGTTGGTGATCTTGGTCGTTTTTTCTTTGGTATCTGACATCCAACATTTATAATTTAACTAACCATCTAAGCACAAGCTCATGATTGGTTGGAATGGAAGGGAAACTTTACTCTTGCGAAATATGAAAAGCGCCTGTCAATGCCGAACGAGCCAATTAATTATTGTGGACGTCAAAGCCATCACTTAAAAGGCAGGCATTTGACCGTTGGCCGTGTTTAAGTTTAAGTTGGTGAAATAAGGTCAACAATGAATACAAACATTTTATTTCCAAAAAAGGTTAAGAAACGTTAAATTTATACTGACTCCCACACTAGGGGGTGCCTGTCCCGTGGGGAAGGTAAACGTTACATTTATACTGACCCCACCCAACGAAAGTATAAATAATAATTATGAATTAATTACGAAATAACTATTATGTACATTTCAACCATCGTGGTGTTTCCTTATGCAGTTCATGCATTACGATAAGAGGTATCCCATGCATAGCGGTAAGATCGCTGTTCAGCGTGGCAATGTGGCGAACGTGATGGGCTCCTATGTGAATATTTTTGTGTATGGCTTTTAGATTGTAATTCTTGATTTCGAAAACTTTCTTATTAATGGGTCATACAGATTTTTTTGCATGAGTTAGGTTACAAATCTTTCAAGTGGACATATGAAAGTTAAGGGCTCTAGAACCCTTATTTTCTTGTTGGACGAAATAAAGTGGCTTCTGGTTCTTAGAATTATTTCTTAAAAACCTAATTTGTGTATCGCAGAATCGTTAACTTTCGCAATGTCCACAGGAAAGACGCTAGTTTTCGTGAACGCTGTATGATGTAAACAACCCCCCCCCCCTCTAAATATTTAATAAAACCAGAAATTTTAAATTATTTTTATTAAACATAAAATTATTACAGTTACATAAATTTGATAACTTAATTATAAATTGAAAAGTTAATGATAAATTGAACTTGATGACTAAATTGAAGAACTTGATTATAAATTGGCCAGTGATCGTCTAGTCTAGGGTAGGATACCTATGTTGTGAACCGAATAGTAACAGAGATTCTTTAATGTGAAACAAGCTAAACCTTTGGACACAAAACAAACAGATATTTGAACATCTAATAATAAAGAGAAATGACTATTTATTTAAAGGAAAACGTGACATTGTTTTTATTGATTTTGAGGGAATATTAAGATAGATAGTTTAACATATTTAAGCACTGAAATTTAAGTATACTGGTTAGTTGAACAATAGATAAATACAGATAATAAAATATATAATGTGAAGAATGAAACATTAAAAATAAAATTCCTCAGAGAGGAAAATCCCCGACCATCTAAGTGACCTCTGTCAATTGACTGGAACTTCTAACAAATTTAGTACTTTTAACCTTAACACATCTGCTAGCTAAATTAACAATTCCAGCAATTTTGGGTGGGGTAAAGAGGTACGCTAAACCAATCAGTGTGAAGTTTACTTCGTCAATTGGGCTTCCTGACTACTCCTAGCTAAATTTGAAAAAAAGTGCTTCGGAACCAAACTGCAATGCAAACAAAGGAAAAGATGAAAAGAAGCACCAAGTATTCATACGCGTATCATTATATTGCAGTATAACCCCAAACTAAGCCTAGCTACAGCTACTACTCAAATTATCCAGGGTCTAAGGGTGAAAAGCAAGCACTTTTGTTAATAATAATGATAATTGATACATTCGTTTTCTCTGAATGATCAACCAAGATGAGCGTTCCTTCTGCTCTATAAGATCCAATGCACTGCTTCGCCTCGCAAATGGACCTTAAACAGTCTGCCCAAAACTCTTTGGATCAGCCTGTAGCTACTGGACTCAACTTGACAGAATCATTGTTACTTTTATATTATAGTGAACACCTTTAATAGTTGACACAGTGCATCGCTTGACGCCCCGCACACTAGAGAATTAGAGAACCTAGAAAACCAAAACAAGTTAACTAACAGCCCAGAATTGAATTATATTATTAGGCTTTGTTAGAGAATATAGATTTTAAAGTTACTTTAGAACGAAAGGTTTAATTACCCGTAACCCCGTGTATTGTGTGTAGTAGTCATATAACTAGCAATTACAAGGAATCAAGTTAACTTACCATAATTTCCAGTAAAATTAAATATAACACGTTAAAATATAGATACACAAGAATACTTGACAGAACATAATTTGGGCAGAGCTTCGCCCTCCAGAGATTCCATCACTGAAAAGACAGGGTCTTTACCCTTTCGCGACCAAAACGCAAGAACCCTTTTTATGGAAAACCCCAGCCTTATATACAGAAATTTCATGACAAAATATGTCGAAAATGCTTTCATAAATTTTGAATATTTGAATTTGATAAATAAAAATATGTGAAACCAGACATTTATATGAAAAGCCCGTATTAAACTGAATACAACAATTTACAACAAAGGTAAATTGTTGATAATTATTATAAATTAATTTAATATTTTGTGGAATAATATAATATAAATAAAATAAAAATGTGCATCAGATTTATCGCAGTACAATGTCGTGAAAGGTGAGGTACGGCTTTAACAACAAATGACGTAGCTATTTGCCATTAATGTCATAATCAACAAACATTAATATTTCATAACAAAATATTATTGTTTGTTTAATTTACGATAGAACAAACAATATTTATTTCAGGGTTCGGAAAATGCATAATCATAAAATGTATTTATTATACATCAAAGTGTCGTCAGAATGCAATTGTAATAAATTATGGATGAATAAGAAATCTATCTACAAATGGTAAGCTGCATTTGCATGATATTATAGGTATTAACTGTCCAAAACTGTTAATAGCAGTTTTGGGTCAGTCACAATGACCCTAATATGTGCATGTGTACAAGTATTTATTATCCAGACCAAGGAGGTTGGAACTCTTAGGGCGCCTATAGAGAGACGGCGTGACAGACAAAACCCGTGCCGCGCATATGCGTTTTACGCATATGTGCTGTCAGTACCTCTCGGGACGTCATGGGTATATAAACTACAAAAATATACCAAGAATGCCACATTGCTCTGTAATCTGGTGCAGGAACCAGTCTACGTACGTTAATAAACAAAATTCAAACGTTTCCTATCACAGGTAATTAAAAAAAGTTATATTAAATTCAATATAAAATTAGTATGGGCGAGGGACATAGTGAAAAGACACGACGCTGAATTTGTTATCGATAGTCTATGTAAACTCTTACAACTAAACGGTGTTAGTAGAAATTCAAAATTTGTTCCCGAGTTACGGACGTTTCCTATGTATAAGTAAGTATACTTATGTCTATTTCTCAATTTAAGTACATATATACACGGTGGAATTTAATCGGTGAACAGGAACCCATTTTTCTAATTCAGTAATCGATGGCGGTCACGTTTATGTAGTACTTAAGTGGAACCAAATTTTTTTTAGCATCATTTTTTTTTATGTTGAAATTAAAATTTATTGTCACCCTACTAATGGTTTTGTCTGAAAAGTTTAATACCTCTTTTCAAACTATCAGCCATAGAAACTTAAAACATAAATGAGCAATAACCACTCACATGCTTTAATTTTTGCGATAGACTCTATTCCTATGTAAAATAAGAGCGATGCATGGCTGATAGTTTGAAAAGAGGTATTCAACTTTTCAGACTAAACCATTAGTAGGGTGACAATAAATTTTAATTAAAGTTTGATTTCAACATAAAAATTTGTTATGCTAAAAAAAAAACTTGGTTCCACTTAAGTACTACATAAACGTGACCGCCATCGATTACTGAATTAGAAAAATGGGTTCCTGTTCACCGATTAAATTCCACCGTGTATATCGTTGCCTAGCACCCATAGTACAAGCTTTGCTTAGTTCGGGGCTAGGTTGATTTGTGTGAGACTGTCCCCCAAACATTTATTTATTTATTTATATTTAGCAATAATATAATATTTATCTAGAGTGCAGACAATGAAGCAACTATACAAAAACATATATGTAGTTAAGAAATTCTGACTTAATTTTTAGATTTCCTATAGAACCATGTGTCAAAGAACGCTGGATAACGGCGACTGGAAAGTTGAACTGGTTTCCGCAAAAAACACGACACAAATTGTTCGGACCACTTCCAAAATGTCTGTTTTGTAAAAACAAATCCGAGATCTATATTGTCACCCAATGCCTGTCCAACTTTAAAACTCCATCCTGCGTTTGACAAGGTAAGTTAGCTTTGCTAAATAATTTTATTATGTTTTAAAAGTAAAGTACCTTTTTAAAGGATTTTTGATGTTATCTGTTAATACATATTAATTTAAGTATGTAATTTCCAGGTGTTTCTTGTCTCAAGTAACCCATCTGATAATCTTTCAAGAAAACGTAAAACGGTACAATTTACGTATTTAAAAATATGTTTATACATTTATACATCTAGTTAATCTGTCCTCATATGTAATACCTAAATTACCTAACCATCTAAACTCCTTACAGTTGATCGTTTAATTTTAGTTCCCATTTAAAGTAACAATTTTCTTTTTGCGTTTTATAACGTAACATAAGTAGATATAGTTTGCACACCTTGAACAAACAAACCAATGCAAAGGTAACATATAATATAACTTGAGAGTCTAGCCTTACCCTTAACACTTGTTGTTTAACTTTAACCTTAAAGCTAACAACTTAATGTAAGTAGGTACTTATTGTAAATATAAACTCAAATAAATGTATAAATTTTACTGTTTTTATATCATTCATAACGACATCATTTTAGTGAGATTTTAAAAATGAGAATGTTTGAATAGCTTTTTTCAAGTAACATTTTTAGTCAAATAACTGTTGGTTTTGATCTATCGATAAAAATATCGAGCCATACCACAACACTATTTACATTTACATGTCAAAATTACCTGACACGGTCGATTTCTATGAAAATGACAGCCAAGACCGCCTCTATCTCTAAGGTTACACACTAAAGAGGTCCGTGCTCTGTGATCCAGACAATATTACTCCAGACATTATTATTATAATCAGAATTATCGTAAAAATTTGTCGATCGACTAAAGAAATATGCAAACAAATGTACACTCATTCAAAACTCTAGAACCGTTTCAAAATGGTAGGTAGGTACAGTCAAGGGCATTAATATATATCCACTTCTCCATACTGATCCCTTACAAATGTGTCTATATATTAATGCACACGATAGTAGGTACTACACAGGTCGTCCCAAAGTTATGACTGTTATGAGACATGAAGGGGAAGTACCTTAAATATCGTAGATAGTGTATTTTGCTGAAAGAAGTCTTAATGCTATTTTTAAAATTTTGTAATAGTGCATTCAAAGTTTTTCAAAAAATTACTTGCTTCACCCGGAAATCGAACCAACTACATTTTTTTTAGAATTTTGAACCAAACTTGTTTGGTTATTCTTTTAGTTTTAGATACTATGTTTCTTAAGAAAAAATGTTATTTTTTATCCATTCTTTAGAATGACGTCATAATATTACGAAAAAAATTTTTTTTCCTATTAAAGTAGGTTCGATGCCTAGAAAAAATCATTTTTTTTAATGCAGTATTATTTAATTTTCTAAATTAAATAAAGTCTTCTTTCAGTAAAATATCCTGTCTACGATATATGAGGTACTTCCCTTTCATGTCCCATAACCCATAACTTTGGGACGCTCTGTTTATTTGAACCTATTTTTTAAATGTTAGAATAGTACATTACGATACGAATGTTACGATACAAGTGCGAAAAAATAAAGTTCGAACCGAGTGGCGATAAATTAAAATACGACCGAAGGGAGTGTTTTAAATCGACGCGAGTCATTAATGTCCTTTTCGCACATGTATTGTGTGAAGTTTTTCAGAAGGTACATACAAAGGTCGCGGTAGTAGGCCAGATGGCCTTCCGTAGTTTCAATCCGACATGAAATGAACCACTGCTGGATATAGTGTGTAAAAAAGGACCATAAGTAATAAAAAAATAGATTTTTTGGCTGTATTGTATTTAGAAAATAAATAAGAAACAATAACTCTTTATTTTTTTATGATTCTTAGCTATTATGTACATGTATACTTAAAACGATAACATTATGCTTTTGAAATATTCCTGATTGACCTATTAAAATCATTTGAAAACAAAACAACGTTAAATACAATAAGTAATAACTATTAAAATAATTTCGACCAATTTATGTCAAATCTGATTGCTGTTAAATAGAACCTTAACTATTTATTTTAAATAAATAACAACAGTATGTCAACATGCCAGTTATTATTACTAAATATCGAATATATTTACCTATGTACAAAATTGCCATCTAAAGTTAAATAATTAAAGAGAGCTACATACAGAGTATACTTTGGAAAATGAACAAATTCTGGTACGATATAAAACGTTTCACCTGCCCTGCGTAAGGTGTAATTATTATAAATATTATGTAAAAATACTCAGTTTAATCATGAAGTTATTAAGTACCTACCTACTAACTAACTTGATTGGATTTTGTTCAGTTTATTGTGTTTTGTTAATTATTGAGCATTTATAATATATTATATTGAATGAATACCTATTATAAATGCTCAATAATTACAACATAACCCCAATTTCATGTAGATTATTGGAGTTATGTTGGACATTGATGCCTCTCATGATAAATCATTTAAAGAACATTTTTGTTAGGTAGGTAAAAGTGCATTCAGACCAAAAGAGCATTCGCTGTTCTATCCCCAACTCTACGAAATCAACGAATCACGTTTCGTGTAACGATCGAATTTCGTAGAGTAGGGGACAGAACAGCGAATGGTCTTTTGGTCTGAATGCACCATTACGAACATTTCGAAGTATTTATTTGTGGGTATTTCTATTTCAAAATATTCACACAGTTACTTAAATCTTTACAAGATAATTGTTAAGCATATTTACTTATTCACTTCGAAATTAAATTTATGTTTAAGTGTGAGAAGATGTTGCAACATTGTTGACTAACTGAGGCATTGCAGATTTTGCATAACTTTACATGCACTAGAGGTTTGTAACAGAAAATGGTTGTACACATCCATTATGCATAAATGTAAGTAGTACTGCGGTAGGTACTACTTTCTACTATATATGACCATAAACGTATTTCTATATTGATGATTATCAGGATAACAATATTTACCACGTTTGTTGCACATTACTCTCAACATTCTTCGTCAAGTTTATTGCCGAGGTTCTGCATACTTATACATCATAAAATAAGTTGCATGTTCTAGGCATAGTAGATTACATGTCAAGGCCGTTTAAGTGGGAAATGTCTCGGATGGCTTGTAATTGTACGACAAACATGTGATCCGAGGCTTTCCCATTTAACGGCCGAGGTGTGTATACTATTTTTCTGCTCAACGGAGCCGGCAGTCTGCAACTTAGTTTAGTGCAGCGGCCGGCAATGTGCTGTTCGGCGGCCGGAGCCCGGAGGGCAGAAAAAATATGTTCGTGTCATTGCTTCTTGAACCATAGACCACGTAAGATCTTTTTAAAATAGTAATATAAATACAATAATGGTCACATGTAGGTTTAACTGTTAGACACCAAAACTGCCAGGAAATCGTCACTGTCGGTACTCAAAGGTCTCGATTTTCTAAAGCTGGTGGCGCTTATGCCTTTGGTTCTGCCATTTCTGCCAATCAGTTCAGGGAATGGGAAGTTCGGGATCCCTCGGTGTCTCACGTCCAGTAGGCCCTCGCCGAAGGTCGCCTGAAAAAAAACAGTATGTATATTTTAATGCTTAATTTCTCCTCAATTCTAGTCATAACTATATTATACAGTTTCTGGTATGTAATGGACTATGACAGCATGAATTCTAAAATGTGATTTGAACTGTTCTGTTCCGTTCTCTTCGAGTCAAAAATAACTAGCTTTTTAAGAACGAATAATAATAACTCATTAGACATGGGTATTATGGAAGATTGATATATTCTGCTTAAAAGTATTTTTTTTTACACCACGTCGGTGGCAAACAAGCATACGGCCCGCCTGATGGAAAGCAGTTACCGTAGCCTATGGGCGCCTGCAACCTCAGGGTGTCACATGCGCGTTGCCGACCCAATAAAAATAACGTTGGCACAACAAAGTGGCTCCACTCCAGGTGGAGTCTTCCAGGTGGCGATCAGGTGATCGTAAGTGAAAAGTAGAGCCCAAATCGCGGCGGCAACGAACAGGAGACAATTAGTAACCTGTTAGTTGCCACCGCCTTGCTGGCCCGCTAGATGCTGGTAAATACACCGGCTGACCCCGAAACACGGCAAACACGAAGGTAAGTCATTTCACGGGCGTTTATACCGAATGTACGGTGGTAGCCAACCAGGCGGGTACTAGTAAAAAATACCCTACCAATGGCTGAGAAGCTGGCTACTCAGTATTTCCCTTAGTCGACTCCTACGACACCCACGGGAAGAGAGGGGCGGTGATTTTTGTATTCTTATTCCGTCACCGCACGGATAAAAATTAAATTCTCTATATTACCTACTCGTATATTATGTACACTTTTAATTACATGGAGGTGTAAAGGCCAGCGTGTTCAACAGATCGGACTTAAAGTAAATCAAGTAAGTAATTAATCTATTTGTAGTCGCCTGTACATACATGCCGTCCAATGTGTAGTACCTACATTGTTCAAATTTACTGTCCATTACTGCCCAGACATGAAAAAATAAATTTATATTAATAATTAAGGAGAACCAACAGCTTATATAACAAGGTAAGACAAATAATATAAATAGAGGTACTCATAGGTAGAAACAGAATCATACAAAATTAGAGCTGAACCATATGTAAATACATAGAAAGCTGTCAGTTGTACAGAATGCACATGCACACAATACACGGTGATGCGTTTCGCTGATCGTACTTTTTTCGAGGATGGCGCGACGGTATAGTGGCATGGTTTACCTTCAATTCACTTAAAATATATTATATTATCTGTATCATCAGCCTATGATAGTCCACTGCTGGACGTAGGCCTCTCCTATTAACTATGCGTATAGACGCATTAGGAGGTAAATGCCCATCCAATCCATATTATTATTATGTATCAAAATCATTTTATTAGTTACATCCTTAATGATTTCGTATAAACACATTTATGGATATCTATGTTAAT
Organism: Thaumatotibia leucotreta; assembly: GCA_025490895.1. Classification (NCBI taxonomy): domain Eukaryota; kingdom Metazoa; phylum Arthropoda; class Insecta; order Lepidoptera; family Tortricidae; genus Thaumatotibia; species Thaumatotibia leucotreta. Next base: position 342,090 of record JALPQI010000224.1, on the reverse strand, counting down.
AAATGCCACATTTTCAAACAATATCGTGACCCTCGCTCTCGCATAATGTGTGATTTCGAAACTATTTGTTTTCATTCAAATTGTATGAATGAATATTTAATATTGTGTCGTGGGAGAATTAATGTAGGTTCCGAAAACCATAAAAAACGAATCGTGTCTGAGACCACGTGACTAACGTCGTGCGACATAAAATGTTGCAACTTACACGTCAATTGACAACACTTGTGTAAATAACTAAGTATGTGTTGAATGTAAACTATGAAAAATACATATTCTGCAAAAGACTTGAAATATTGACACGTCACGTGGGTCGTGGATATTTAATGATATTAGATTTATAAGTACCTACACAGTCATATTTGTAAATTTTAACCGACTTCAAAAAAAGGAGGAGGTTCTCAATTCGGCTGTTTTTTTTTGTTATAATATGTATATGTTATCCGATATCTCCGAGAATCGCGAAACGATTTTATTTTTTTTTGTAATCGAACGTGTATAACCCCGAGATGGTCCCGTTGGCACCAAGTTGGGGTCTGATGATGGGATTGGTTCACCAAAGAAATTAAAATTTTCTTCAGCAATTCATCGTCAGTAGTTTAAGATGTGCACGTGGAGTCGAATATCCTGGTTCAAAAATATTTTATTTTCTGCATATATATGCATATATGTTACATGTTTTGTTTAGAATATTCCAGATGCATGCTACGCTCGATCGGTGTACATATATTATGTACATGCAATTTTTGTACTCTTTGCGAAAATGTAGGGGACATTGTAAGTGTTACGGACCGCAACAAAACTTACACTAGTCCCTGGCAAAATATACGAAGTCATTTGACACATGTCATGTACATTTACTATCCCAAATGTGACTGACGTATACTTATACAGGGTGTAACAAAAATAGTTGTGTTCCGTTTATGCTCATTCGGTACGGTAATCGTATTCTAAAGGTGTGTTCAAACTAAAAGAGCATTCGCTATTCTAACCCCCCACTCTACGAAATTCGATCGTTACACAAAACGTGATTGGTTGATTTCGTAGAACGGGGGATAGAACAGCGAATGCTCTTTTGGTTTGAACGCACCTTTAAGAAGTAGCAGATTTTTTAATGTTTTCTTCATCATAATTATCATACCTACACAATTTGTTTCCAATAGCCAATAAAGTTCGTACATGGAAAGCGGTCAGGATTATATTAGGTACGCAACACAGGAAAATGTAGGTATACCTACATAACTACGAGTAGGTGGCGTCCTCGCATAGCCATTTTAGCGAAGAGGAAAACCTTAGTCCTATTACTCTGAATAAATAGAGTGCGTAGCCAAGATGTTGGTTTATTCAAACGCAAACGCACAGCAGTCTTAGTTAATATGTCATTCTGCACTCGTATACGATAAGCGATAAGTCACGTGACCATAGTAATGTATGGAAATGGTCACAGATGTCATATATACCATAGATCAAGCAAACGTATCTACTTAGCGTGTCAAATGAACTCAGTAAAATCTACTGAGTTGTCCGTCTTTAATCGCAGCTTGCAGCTTTCGGGCGTCAAATTTTGTAAGTTGAAGTGAACAAAAACATTAACAATGCCTCCTTAAGGAATATTAATTGCAACAACATAAGAAAATATGAATACTCAAGGGCCTGAGACATATTTAAAATCATAGGCAAGTAACAACTTCAGTACAAAATCTGATACGCTCTGCCGCCATATAAATGAATGAACTTGTTTCATCTATCCAAATCTTTCTGTGGAAATGGTCATGTGACTTCGTCCGCATCTGTAATTGACATACATTTATTACTTATCGCTTATCGTATACGATTGTAGAATGGCATCTTGGCTAAGCCTGCAGTACTGTCTCGTAGTTTTCTCTCTTTGTCACTCTTTTTTATTAGAGCGACAGAGATAGTTGCGTTCACGATGAAGCATTAGCGAATGGCAACAATTTAGGTATTTGAAACTTAGTAAATACACCTTTTGAACCTAATTTTGTATGATCTTTATTCTTATGCTTTTTTACTGTTGTGTTAATTTAGTTAAGTAGGAAGGAAATTATTGAATTCGCAAAAGCGATTTTATGATATCGTCCTAAAGCGAAATAGTTAACTAAATGAGACCTTGACTTTTGTTAATTTGCCCTCAAAAGGGTACTTTGAAGCAATTTTCCTAACCATCGCGATGTTTGTCCCTATCTTTACCACGAATTTGTCTTGGCACTGCATGTTAGTTAGTTTTACGATTCTTATCAGTTATCACACGTAACAATGTGTCACTTTAAGATGCCTCCTAATCCTGTGACAATGCTCATCAATTTGGTCTAAACTCTATGAATTTCACTTGTATCTTTACATTTTTCAATGCACATGTCTAGCTGGCATTTTCGATGGATTTTTTAAAATACAATCTCGAGTTAAAAACGGATTGTAGTATTTTATTTTTTATTTTATCTCAAACAATTTTATTTCTTTCTTAATTCCAAACGCTATATGTATTGCATTTTTAAAATTTAACTGTTCGAAAGAAATAGTTACAAGATGTAAGTATTTTCATATATTGCTATCATAACTCATAAGATATACTACGTATGTTAGGTATGTAATGTATAGTATATTATACGTATTAATAAATAATTTAACTAGTCAAATGTTCATGTAATATATTTCATTTCATCGTTTTAAGTAGATAATGTCACCTCCATTGTATGAGCCGATTTTGGAAGCAATATTTTGTGACTTATAAGAGATAAGTGCAATTTATACCGTGCCTAAATTAAATATTATTCTATCTCTTAAGTATACATCCATTAGTTCATCGTACCGATTAATATTCAGACAGCAACCTCGTGGCAGACCACATTACAATAATCAGATCGTTAGCGGCGATGGCACTCGGTGGCCGGTTCCGTCAACGTGGGAATGCTAATGAATACCTAATCATCATAAATTTGCGAGGGAATTATATGCTTAATAAAAAACCACACCTGCAATATACTGGTAATCTGCGTAGTCATACATTTAACTAAAATTTTAAATTAAATTAAATTATAATTTAATGTATATTAAATTACAAGCAAATTTGAAGAAGACGTGGCTCTCCAATCAACTTTGATGTTTTGTAATTTCGTTCATTACTCACATTTTTTTTATAATATTTATGTACGTTATTATGTATTCTATGTATTGTACAATAAAATTTATACGTGTATTCTATTAGTTTACGGATAGTGTAAGTTAATTCATATTTGTGCATCTTGTCAGTTTGTCTATCTAAATTTTTATAAGTATCCACTCAGTTTCTCAAAGGTTAGCTGGAAGAGATCCCTTATAGGGATAAGTTCGCCTTTGTACCTATATATATGTACAATTGTGTTATAACTTGTTTGGTGTACAATAAAGTGATTTACTACTACTATTACATTAAATTAAATTACACAATGCACAATATAGGATGTCAAAGAATTGATAGTTATTTTATCTTCTTCTAATGTGGAGAGTAAAAACTAGGTAATCTAACATTTTACCAAGTACGAGTATATGCCCTTCATAGAATGATTAATTCTGATTAGAGAGTGTAGGTAATCTCGATGACGGGAGATCCGGATCTCAAATACATTCCAGATCTCAAAAATACCGTGATTAAATTTATAGTCCCTAGAGACTTGACTTAACGATCTCGTCTCGAGATTGCATTTTTATTATCGACTAGCGACTTAAAATCTTAAATTCCGGCATTAGCCCAGTCATAGTAAAAATCGCTCAGTATGACGGGACGACTGAGGTTTTCAGTAGTTGTGAAACGTCCTATACATAAATTAGTCAATGCATAATTTAAGATCTAATTAGTCAATACATAATTGCTCTTGACTTGCAACAAAACATGTCACACCAAGTATTGCGTGTACTAAGCGATCGATTTGGTTGAGCAAGCGGTCACTGAAGCTAACGCTATCATTTTTTGCTTGAAATCACATGTGGCTGTTTCGTAGGTCCTATTAGACCTAAGGTCATATTATAATTGTAGACCTGCACTGCCAACCTACTGAAAGTCCCTCTAGGCACCTCTTTATCAGGGCACATGTAGGTACTTGTACATGTAGGACTTAAAAGAGATGTATCCAATTTGAACCATGCAGTAAGGTGAACTTGTGGATGCATCGTATCTTTGGAGTTGACTTAAGCCTTATTTATGGTTTTCACTATGATTTTACGTTTCGTTTAATGTACATGTTGCATTTCTATGCAGTCATGCTTTTATATTACTTTTTTATCTAACCACAGCATATTTTCTGTTATAAAACATTCACACATCCAAAACTTGAAATATACCCGTATTTATGGTCCTTCGATCCAGATGTAAAATAACCCTAATTCAAGAATTTTAGGAGCTTGGTCCTAAAAGACCGAGTTTTGGGGACCCTCTGACCCAAAGGGGCAATAAAGCCTTTTTGGGATATTGTTTTCTAAGTATCATTTTCTTCACCGAAAAGCGATTGGTCAATATCAAATGTCTTTATCATTAATCACAAACCAGCCGTATGCCGTGTGGTGACGGCAGTAAGAATACATTTGTCTCCACCCCACGTCTTCCCATGGGTATCGTAAGTCGACTACGGGATTTGAAATGTCATTGACCATTTATTTATTGAAGATTGATGATGGCAGCAGCATCATCATAGTTGAGTGGAAACACAACCGCGATCGCCAACCCGCTATAGGCATTCTCCTACTGCGTCCATACGCTACGCTGGCCTTTGACCAGCAGAGGACTATTTATTGGCTGACGATGTAACAAACCATACCCTACCTCATGAGGCTGGAATCCGCCGAGAGAGTTCAAGCCATTGAGGCCGAAGGCCTGCGACGCGCTCTGGCTGCCCGAGCCCCCGTGGCCCCCGAAGGCCGAAGCTGAGGAGGCCGCGCCGGAGAGGGAGCCTCCCGAGCCGCCGAATGATGCCGCTTGGCTGCTGGCCTGGCTGCCGCCGAAGCCGCTGGAAATGTATTACGTACACGGTTATCACAAGCTTTTATTTAGTTATAATGAAGTTGGTCTGACGTTGGTGCCATGGGAGAGGGGGCGGTGTTTGGTGTGGGACGCTACATGTGTCAGCACTTTCGCGGCCTCCCACCTCAGTCGCACTACGCTCGCAGCTGGAGTGGCAGCCGAATTTCAGGCGGAGGTGAAGCGCCGAAAATATGCTCCCTTAGAGCCTGAGTACATTTTCGTCCCTATGGCAGTGGAAACGGCAGGCTGTTGGGGGCGGAGGCTAAGGCGTTTACACGCGAAATTGGACGTCGACTCAGGCAGAAAGGGAAAGACCCCCGCTCCGAGTCGTTTCTGGTGCAAAAGCTCTCTATTGTTATACAACGCGGCAACGCTGCTAGCGTTATGGGCACTTTTGCACCAGGAATGACATGAGGGGTAGGGGTCTAAATGTATTTTTATTTTTTATTTAATTGTGTGTTTTCTTGTAATGCAATAAAATAAATAAGTTATAATGATGTTTGTTTCGATTACCGGAATGGAAATTTCTGTATGATGATGGAGTCGGGAGGTGGTTACGGGAACTTGGGAATGAAACGACGTAGGTAACCCTATCAAGTTTGGGCTCGTTGTTAGACTCATCTTACTATTTTAACTCTCCTCGTCAGAATATGAGGGCCTAAGCGCCTTGGTCACGGTAGCTTATCTTTTTGTTTTATTGAAAATTGGTGTATACATTTTTACTAATGTAGGGATTGTCATTCGTTAATTTGCCTTAATCAAGGGGAACTTACAAAAATTGCAGCAAATAATAATAAAACTGTATTAGATGCACCTTCATCAATCAAGTTTGTTTTGCGACTTTTTAACCTACAGTATTAAATCATTATTTAGGTTCTGCTAGGTAATACGAACCCTCTTTATAATCTTTAATTACTTTCAAGGAGGTATCGAATACCCCTAGAATAAATCTCATTACACTATGATACTTTAAAAATAGGTACTTTCCTAAATCGTATTACATATTATTGCTTGCATCTAATAATAACATGCTTAAATGTAAATACCAAAGAAACTATAAAAGTTTAACTATCCATTGCATTAAGTTCCGGAATCCGGAGTCGGTTAACCATATACTATATTAACAAAAAAGTTCGTAATATAATATAACATCTCTGACCACAGTTATCTAAACGAGACCTAAAAATAACGGCGCATTTTATGTATGATATAACAGAATGACGATACCTTGATGACTATTTAGAAATCATGTGCTATAAGAAGAGATCGGATTAATTTCGCCAGATATTAGTTATACGATGAAGAGATACTTATAACTATGCATATGTCTACATTACAATGAACATGCACAGAAATACTGTTTTCATAATTTACGTTTGGTTAAGTTAAACAATTTATGAATAATTTGGAATCTAAAGAGAATCTATGTACGGAGAGGTACCTAAAACGTTCACGTGCGTTAACCTATTACGTTCAGGATTTAATGTCGCGCCCGTGACCTAAAACAGTACTTTATCCCCTTGGTGTATCATCGACTATTGTGTGCATTATTTGTTCAATTTCGAGTAAGTAATAAGTATTGTGCTGAGTTTTAATTATAATGAATAGGTATCCGTTTAATAAAAGTTCAGTTTGACGCTAGCTAGAATTTATTTGTATAACTAGGATTAATATGCATTACACATTTGTGCGCCTGGACTCAAAGTAATGACTCGTGACAAATGTTACTTTGACTGTCGAATAAAGGTTTGTCGCACTAACGTTCGTCGCACTTCCGCTCGTCGGTTAATAATTTGTCGCAGTCAAGTGGTTTCGAAGTAACATTTGTCGCGATAAACTTCTGTCGCACTAACGTTCATCGCAGTTCTGTTACTGAGCCGACGCTGACATTTTTATCACATCACACACATATCATCATCAGCCTATTACGGTTTACAGTCCACTGCCGGACAAAGGCCTCTCATAATTGTTGTTTTAATACAAGAAATTGTGCATGCAACTGTCGCAACTAGATTGATATGCATATCATTTTATAGGTAAGTACATGTATAGTACGGATTACCACATTAATGTCAATCTTTGTAACTGTACCGTAATGAGTCCGACACCTAATAATAAGATTAAGCTGTAACTTGTTTGTCAAGCTCTAAAAATCTGCAGGCAGTGAGCCAAAAATTTCTCAACTCGAAACAAATTCGCGCAACGAGATGTGTGTAACTGTTACATAGTATAACGGTGTCACTACTTGACCGGTCCACCATGCCTTGTCAGGTAAGTACAGGTTTACGGAGACAAGTTACAAAACATTGCCAAGGTCCAGACCATAATAAACTCCGGACTTTATTTAGGTTGAACTGCAAACATGCATTTTTAAGGACCTCTGACTGAGGTCCTCAGCTGACTTTACTTAAGACTCTATTTAACTTTTATGATGTTCCATTTGACTTATTCAGATTACATGTGGTACGTGATTTATTTTTGAAACTAGTGGCCTAGACCCATATTGAAGTCAAGTTCAAAACTTTGACAAACGAGCGTCACGACCTTCGGTCGCTGATAAGAACGCATAAAGAATTGGTAATTTATACCATAGACAAGTTTGGCTACTGGAAGAAGCACAACACTGCCGCAAACCATTGGTAAATATTTTGTTCTTATGTTTATATTAAAGTCATATCAATGTTGCCTTTTGGTTAAGAAGTAAAAGTAAACACTCACCTGCCAAATCCATTGAAAGAGGAGGCTTGGCTAGCCGAATGTGAAGCACTAAACCCTTCATTCAATCCAAAAGAGAATGACTGGGATGCCGAGTGGCTGCCACCAAATCCATTAGCGCTGCTGCTTATGCTCGCCGACAATCCACCATGTCCGGTAGGTGCCACATTAAAACCACCTCCAAATCCAAAACGAGGTTTAACTGAACCAGATGGAACGTTTCTTCCTTTCGTTTCGTTAGGAAGAAGCGTGCTTGGGTCACGCTCCAGATGCTCTATATAAGGTAGAACAGGAGGTGTGATGACAGGTTCCAGTTTTTTCTCCCGTCGCCGCTCGTCCGGGAACACGAATCCGTTAGCGGGAGCAGCAACTGCGCTGGCCAGCGCTCCCGCGAGGCACACGCACATACAGATGAACTTCATGGTTGGGGATATCGGAAACACTATGTCCGATCAGCGATGTTTTCTTGTTTTAATAGGGTCGCGCGAGGTCAACAGCGGAGTTGGCATGCGGCACGCGCCGTAGCCTTCAGAAAACCCACTGTGAGCCGGCCGCGCCGACGTCCTGCCAATACAGCATCCCCTCTACAAACCGGAGACTTCCATAAACCTCTTAGACCTTCTCCTATTAGGTTTGACGACGTTTTGTTCAGCAAATGTAACATCCAAAGACTGATGGAACGACGCGTAGGCAATAGGCATAATGTTATTGATTGGGAAATCCAGTCGTCCTACTTATGGCAGGTTGTTTGGAATCTATGCACGTAGGGACAGTTCATACATTTACATGTGTGACTAAGATTATGTCAGTTATATATAGAATGAACTTCCTTCTAGGTATTGGCCCCAATAGGGATAGCAATCCTTCTCTTTATCATATTTATGTGATTAATTTGACCATATTAATATTTAAAACCATCTTATAAAAAATACTCTGTAAAGTATGTAGAATAGGAATGTAGATTAATAATTAAACTAATAATTACTTACTTATTTTCTAAAACCTGATAGAAACAAAGAATGGTTGTTGAAGTGAAACCACCGAAGTCATAAGTTTCATTTAAAAAGATTTACGTTTTTGATATTTTCTTCGATTTTTTAAACATTAAATATGAATAATTTTGATATGTGTAGAAACTTAGCTGAATAGCAGGGGGCATTTCTCAAAAGGTCGTAACATGTAATACAATACATCTTCCGCTTGTACATTACAAGTTACAAGCTTTCGAGAAATGGGCCCCTGGCCACTTCCTCAGATATCGTACCAGCATTGCGATACAGCGAGTAAATGCCCTTAGGGTCCTTGGTACAATGCCACAAGGGTTTATTTTATTTAATAATTAATATAATGTTTATTATGTAGATATGTACATTGACAGATTTGTAAATAGACATTTAATCAAAAAATGTGTGGTAATATTATCGAGTAATGGTTACATGCTAGGTACTTAGTTACTTCTTCCAACATCACCAGCTGGTCAAGTGGGTTACGTTACATCGTCAATTAGGAGTCTAACTGCCTACCAATCAATCCATATACATAATAATTATAAAACAGGGTTATGCTCTACAGGTATGTCATACAATCCGTTGGGGTGCGTTGAGATACTTGGGATAAGATGAAAAGGATTGTTACGGGATACGACAAAAGTGCCCCTTAATATCATTATTCTACTAGCATAAATACTTAAAAGCTGTATTTTTGAGTTTTAAAAATACATATCAAATTATTTAAGCGCATCACAATATCATAGGTATCGTAACAACGGGTTATTGTTACACTACCAATAAACGCTCCTCCTCCAATCCTCTATGTTTATTAACCTTATAATACTATTATTGCATAATATACTATAATGGATTTAGTATAAGGTGCGTAAAATAAAAAAAATCTGATACGCATTTAATCTTACGAACTGATTGCTAATGTTCTCACATTTTAATTTCAAGTCCAGACTATTTCTTATCTTAGATTTTTTCCATTTCATTGTCTTTGCCAACCCTAAAAGTACGCCAGTGTAATTTGAGGCGGGGCCATTCGCCGTGTGTCACGGTCGTCATGCGTAAAGTACGCTAATGTAGTCTCTCTAGACGCGTGTCAAAGCACGTAGGTATGAACATGATCTACCTTTTGACAACCCCCACAGCCTTGTTGATAATAATCATGCAGAGGATGTCCTGAAGTTCTGGTAACTCAGAACTTACAGGATTTAAATAGTGTGTTTTGACAAATAATGATAACTAACTCTTATTCGGATTGGAAACAAAGAAACATAGACAAAATAATAAGATAAAAACCCTATGAGGAAATACAGGGTAATTGCAACTAATTGAAAATTCTCTTAATTTACTCGTAACGGGTTTTGTAAAAAGATCCTACTTACCATTCTGTTGCTTTTGACAAATCAAAAAATGTTCTATCTTCAGAAAGTATTTTTTAGAAATAGATAACGTAAGAGAAATTTTAATTAGTTGCATTTGCCCACATGACCTTAAACAACACTAAATTAAAACTAAATAAACCTAATATGTATATATAAAAAAATGGGCCCCTTTGGCATGGTGCCGAGAATGCTGGCAGCATTTCCCCGCAGTATTACAATACTAATCGTTGCGCGAGTAAGATGCCAGCTCTTCGGTCACCGGTGATCAGCTTTTTAGCGAGTTCTTTGTGGAGCTGAATAGCGTGTTATCTTATCTTATTGGTATCATAAATATAGGTATTCATAAAAACCCTGGACCGATAAATAAGACCCATACAAAAAAAGGCGACTTTCAAAAATTAGTCAGCGTTTATTTATAGCAACAACATTTGTAATGATTTGCTTAATCAAGTCACGTGGTGGTATCGTTATCAATGCTTTTTAAATGCTAATAAATATTAAATGAAACGCGAAACAGTAGCTGACCTAAGTGTCGGTTTTCGAAAGTTGTTAACATGTTTGGCCCGATTGCTGCAAGTTTTTTTAAATACCTTTCTCTGAATCAAATGAGGGCTTTGAGTTAGATTTCAACGAACATTTTGGTAAAAAAAAAGACGGAAATAATCGTTTAGTTTCAATCCTAAATACAGCGATCCTCACTGGGAGTATTTTGCTGAAAAGGACAAGTTAAATAATCTGACAGATATACTTTATTAGGATGGTTAATAAAATATATCTGTCACATAAATATTAGCTGTTATTTTCTTTTATACGTTTCGAGAAAAGGGTAGTGATAATTTTATTTGACGGATATTTATGAAGGCATTGCGAAACAAGCCATAAGTAAATCACGGGTTCATAGGCATGCGCTAAGATAAATAGTTTATTGGTCTATAAATTGTGTAAACAAAATTAGAAAGGGATTGAGACCTTCTAATTTAGACAAAATGGAATCATAATGGAATTCTTCTCTATGCGCTTCCTCATTTCCAATCTATTGGCCACCAAGATTTGGTCAGTCCATCTAGTTGACGCGAGATTTCGGGATTTTTCTGTCTTCAACTTTTCCAACTACGAATAATTTTCAGGCTCACATCACGCTCGCATCAATCCCCATACTATGCAAAGTATTAACAACAATATTTGTCGGTGGTGTAATGGACCAGCATAAATAATAGCGAATAGCCATTTGCCAGCCTCCGTAGCCTAGTTGGTAGCGACTCTGTCTACGAAGCTGGAGGTTTCGGGTTCAAATACTTCAAATCCCGGTGAGGGCATTATTTGTGCGTTTTGTTTATCACAGATATTTGTTCCTTGGTCGTGGCTCTCTATGTATGTATCTATTATACTACATAACGTCGATTGGTACGTAAATCACAAGTCTTCTTTGGGAGCCATATTTATTTTATTTATTTAATAGCAGCATAAGTAATACTAATGGTGCTCGCTATCGAAGCAATTATCACGTTGACAAATTGAGGTACCTATATTTGTTATTCATTAGCCGGCATTTTGGCGTGTATTATTCATACCATCGCTTTAGGCGAACCTGTATTACCTAAGTGTAATCTCTGATTAGTGATTACGTATAGTTGTTGCAAATATCTAGGTCAAATACGTCAATGTTCTCAAGGACATTTAGAGCAAGCTCACGTGAATCAATTTAACTCTTCGGAGACGATAATGCGAATTTTGATTTAAGGTTTCAAAAATAACTTTAAACTTTAAAGCCGTAGGCTTCCATTAGCATTATCCTCGTAAGGCCCATTCTATTTTTAGCACTAGTTAAATAATACCCCAGTGTCCTAAAAAAAGGACAATATATGTTTAATTTTGGGACCTACAATATAAAATTTTGTTGTCATGAAAATATTACTCTGGGCCATACGAGGTTATATAAGATTATCGAATTAGGTACGTCAATTACGCAAACATTACGAATATGGTCATTGTATTGTTACGATTCTGTAGGTATTTAGCTATCAAATTAGGTCTAGAAAACGTGGGTGAATAATCGTACATAATAATAATTATGTCGAAACAATTCCTACTCGTAAATAGGTAGTGGACTTTAATTTATTACTAGTACTACACAAGCTATTTTTTCTAGTTTAATTGTACAAATTTACAGTAAAAGTTACTGAAATAAGACTAAACCTTATGAATTTTCCTTCTTATTTTGTCTCTTTCATAATATAATACAAACAAATGAAATATATGGCCCTAACACAACGTATTAATAATATCAGACTAACGATGTGTCATATAAATTAGCAAAGCAAACACATAATACACTGAAAGATTCCGTACAGCCATTCAAAGTGGCCCATTTCTGTCGATCTTGAATGTTACAGTTGAGGACAGAGAGACCTGGGGTGTACAGACCTTATACAAACTTTGTATGCACGGGGATCAGGTAGCTGTCTTCGACTGTACATCAATATGGAATCTTCGTCGCGGTTACACAATCGCAATGCGTAGCAATGACATTGGACGGGTTGCCCAATCTGTAACGCGGTGTGCGCGTACGATCTTTGGGTGCCTATTTGTTGACATGTTTAGGACTATTATGTCACCGGCTGTTTTCAAGTTCAATTTTTCGTATAGCATATAACATGTAGTATTGACAACGTTTTTTTGTACATATTGGTTAATAATTGTTTTTTTTTTTGTGTGAGGTGTTTAATGTAATAATTTAAACCACATGCATTCAGTAGGTTGCTGGTTTATTATTATTAGTCAGTTGGTATATATAATTTTAGGTTCAATTATTATGGGGATTTTTTTAGTTGCTTCAGTCATTTTTCAGAGGTCGTTACTGTAAGGACACTAAAATCAATATTGATAATTTAGCAAAGGGAATGTCGTAAACCAAGGCAAGACTTTTCGGGGATGAATAGATCCAATGGTTAAAGTTAAGATAAAAATACAAAAATAGGGCTGAACGTTTTGTAGGTAAAATCTGGGAAACACTGTCAAATTAAGGGCTATCACAGTTTCAGTGGGGACGAAATTCGGAAGAGTAAAACTACGAGTAAACAATTACTAACTCGAAACAAACAAAGTCACACGCAAAACCTACTTTTACATAAAGAGAGTCATCACAAGGATCGCGGTGATGTCATTCTGGTAAAGCCAAATGAGAAGGTTTTGAAATTCTTTTGTAGCAATTTTACGAAATACAGATCCGGCATAAATAAGGATTATGTGTGACAAAAGATGAACACCTTGTGATACATTGCAGACGCTTGAAGCATTATGACATTTTAAAACATGGTGTATTTCAGTGTAACTTATAGTATCGGTACCTGAATATCCTGTAACAATCAACAATGGAACGGCATTATTTATAGCCCTAATGGGTTAGTCTAGAGGTGAGACTAAAAGCTCTATCAAGATAGCCTTAGAAATAAAAGTTCCAGAAAATAAAAATTAGTACATTACGCTACAAGTGCAAAAAAAAATAATTTCGATACGAGTGGAGATAAATTAAAGCACGACGGAGTGCTTTAAATCGACACAAGTTACGAATTTCGTTTTCACACGTGTATCGTACGACGTTCTTCAGTACATATGGCTCTCCGAAGATTTCGACCTGACGTAAAATGAACCACTTGAGGGTGAAACTTGGAGCCCGAGTGAAACGAGGGCGACAATCACCCGAGTAAAAAAAAAAGTTTTTGCACGACGGGACGAAGCGTGCGGAAAGTTATTTTCGCACTAGTTAAGAAATATTATTTTCCTAAAAGTTTTTGCACGTATAAGGGACGATTTTTTTCATAATAAGGGCGTCAAAAAGTGAAACTACCGCGCGCGAAGCGTGATCAAAGTTCGTTTTTGCGCACTAGTTAGGAAAAACATGTTTCTTATCCTGATGGTATATTTGGTCAACGTAGCGTATAATATGGGTATGCGTTTTGCCCACCCTTCAAAAATAAACCATATTCAATAACCTAAACACATCACTAGTGATATCGTCGGGGACAGTGCAATATTGCGTACGTAACTAACAAATTGAATAGGCATGATGACTGGCAAGTCAAATCAGCATCTTTTTTCGAACTGTCAAAACGATCCCCATTATGAAATAGTATGGAATTTTATATGAAATACTCAAAAGTGACGTCACGTTTGAGTACTGCCAAATGACCTACTCTTTTAAGTTCTTTTCAATTTATTAAATAGAAGTTCTGTACAAAAATTACTGCAATCTACATCTTAGTAATAATTTCTTAGTGTATTATGTCGTGCATAATGTTAAATAATTTATTTCCACTACAGTCATCATCCCTATTAGGATCAATTTAAGTGTCAATTGTTTGATATTTGAACTCTATCTGTTTTCGTAGTTATAGTTCGGGATCGGGAAATATTATTTGAACGACTCTTATCTTACTTACGACCTTTTGTTTTGCATCATTAACAATAGAAAAGTGCTAGACTGCTGATTGTCTAGTAAGTGTTAACGCAAAACAAAAGGTCGTAAGTAAGATAACAGTCGATCAAATAATATTTCCCGAACTATACGCGGTATTGCACGATCCCCGACGATATGCTATTGTTTACACTTTCATTTGTTTATTACTACCTTTTCTATATTTTTTATGGTAATCTCTATGATTAAATTTATGTAGGTATTGATAGCCCTGTCGTAAATCAATATTCGTTATACTCATGTAGTTATATATGACAAGTAACGCATCTAAAATGATGGATTCGATTTGAAATCATTTCTTATGCCTGGCTAGAATTCCGTTTCAATATCGTAGATCGTTGAATTCGAAGATTTTTTGAAGTATGCTAGAAATTAAGTGTGTCAGCTTATCAGGACATTTATTACCGTGCATTCCGCATTAGGCGTTCCTAGTAAGCATAATAATATTAGTTCCAAAGGAGAGGCCGCATGCCCTCAGACGTACTTAGACGTAGAACGCGAGTTATAAATCGTTGAAATTGTTTTATCAACAAGGAAGTGTTGGTGAAACAAAGATAATTTTTCTATGAGGTTTCAATTAAAACGTAGAAACATGTATATAAGTACCGCCTTGGGGCTCTGTATATCTTGAGATTACTGAGCACAAATATTTTTTTTATAACAAGGAGACACCCGGTCACCACGTCTACGAACTAGAAATAGATAATTCCTATTATTAATAACACAAAGCACACCTGTGACAGTGGATTTTACCAGTTCTTTAGTTACTTGTTTAATCAATATTCGTCAGTATTTTCTCCAGTCGCCTGATCATTGCTTTTATTCTTATTATATAAAGTGAGGGGTCGTGATCCCAACTGTGAAAAACGTAAGTCTTCTTGAATAAGGCTTCCCATGGGACCTATGTATATGAACAGACGTACTGTTTTACGACTAGTAAAGTGCGAGTTCAATAATATATGTGTCAGATTACATTGAAAAGTACCTTGTCACGACTCTTAAAATAAACCTTACGAGTTCTTTGATAAAGGCCATTTTAAACATCGTGACAAGGTACATTGCCATGTGCACTGACACGTATACATTTTCTCCATACTAATCCCTTACAAATGTGTTTACATAATTATGAAATGAGACTGAAAATTATATGAACACCATCGGTCGGTAAGTCGGTAGAAAATCAGTTTTTTTCGCTATTTCATATTTGTTCCATAGAAAAACTTGTACAGAAAGATCAAAAAAACGTGTTTATGTTAAAACACGTTTTTTTCACAATTGGGATCACGACTCCGTAATCCGTGACAGACCTACCTACTGTACAGGATCGGAGAATATAAAGGAAAAGGTACCATTTAAAGTTTATTCACTCCGCGTAACAGATAAGTTTTCTATTTGAATATGTATGTACAACTACGAAGTTTGCTCATACTACCAGGGTTGAAGATAATACATCCGATACTTAGGTATTTTCTAAAGAAGGTAATCGGACAGTGACTCAACTCTGCCCATGATCCAACTCGGCCCATTTTAATTTGAGTTTTCTCCTACTTCTCTAATTATGAAGGCAATCTTAAAAAACCTATCCAAGAAGCGTCAAGTGCAACAATTTTATGGAAGTGTACGAGAAAGACAATCCTGATTCGAGGTGCGATTGTAAAATCGCAATAAAACTAGCAAATAAAAATGATTCTCAGTATTTTTCAGTGTTCTGTCACGTTTCAGGGAATGGCTTATATTATTCAGTTGCTTATTCATGTTATTCAGTCGCCACAGTTGTGTCAATATCAAGCGATCGCATATAATTTTTATATTTATGTTTAATGCGTCACGAAGAAATAAAGAACGTTCCAAGAATTACGTGGTGAGCAGATTAGTCTTAAGACCTTATTAGCATAATGAGTTGTGGAATATAGCATCCCTGATTCGTTTCGCTTAAAATGTTTTAAGATTGGATCTACTTCGGCAGTTGGGCCACGTGGAACAAAGTTATTGTCTATATAATTATTGTTTCAGGAGCTATTGAGGGGCGTGAAACCTTCATTCGATACACTGTTTAATCAGCAGGTGTCTCGCTTTGTTATACTTAAAAGCGACGTTGGTGCACCGGTCTCCAGTGTGTTTTCGTGTCCCGGTAACCCGAGTACTGTCTGAAATAAGTTTTTTTAATAAGAGTTTTACGCCCAAGATGGCGTCCGTACGATTCGTCATTATTGCTGCAGTTCTCGTCGGATGTGCTAGCGGTGAGTCAGGTTAGGGTTGACAGTTTAGGGGCGGTTGCACCGAATCATCTGGAATCAGTGACGGGAAGTTTAGTTCAGTTTAAGAGCGACGTTTATCAGTCCGTCGCTCGTAGTCGGTGCCACCGGACCTTATTGCGTCACTTTGTCTTGCTTCCGGATTACATTGAGTTAGTCAGTGCATTTACATTTTTATATTTTTAATTCCAATTTGATATTTTTGTAAATTTGATTACTTCGACATTAGGTACAATTTTAAGAAGCTTTCAGTGTACTCAAGTGCTGCTACCTTAATTTTATACACAATTTTATATTAAGTTGAATTATTATTTTTTTAACTCTTATGTTTTGAATATTATATTCAAGTGAATTTTATATGCATGTCGCAAGTATTTCATATTATACCTTTTTAATTGTTTAATTGTTGACATGCACCTATGCCAAATTGCAGTAGTTTTGTGTTTCACGTTAATCCATGTTAATTTATTGGTCTATTCTTTATTTTTTTTATATGCAATGTATTTTAAAAATCTTACGTTAGGTAGGTACGGATAATTTATTTCATGATTTTTGTATTCCGCGTGTATACTATGTAACATTGACATTTTTTTACAGCAAAGTTCGTTTGGAAAGACGACGACGACTTCCCAGCGTAAGTATTTTTTTTATATTATTATCAGTACTATTTTTACAGTATCGTGAATTAACTTTTCGAATACGACATTGACCACTATTTATTTAGAATCGTAATTTCGGGGAATGACTGGCTAGTACAGGTCAGACACAGTTGGCATTATCATCTACTTACTAACTGTGTGAGTTTTTAGATCTGAAAGGTCTTAGATCGTATCGTTTAATAGAAAAATGTCATCGAAAATCAGTCTGTTGTGACGAGTAATGTACCTATGTCAACCGGCATCACTAGTGTGTATGACGTCCAAGCGTGTGAAAAAGATCAAGTGCGGGTAGTCCGAAAAACTCGCGCAGCTGAAACTTACACGAGACGTCAAAGGTCATTTTTGAAGCATATTTATGTATAATTATTTTCATCACACTTGCTGCCTAAGCGCGCCATTGTTTGCGCGCGCAGCGGGAGTAATAGAAAAGTGAAATTCCATGAAATTCTAGTAATAGAAATGTCAGTACGTCATTTAATAATGTTATGTCTTAAAACTTATTTTTTTGTTGGCAAGTGTGATGAAAAACATTGTATGCATCACGCAATACTAACTCGAGTAATAAAAGCCCTCCGCCTGACGGCGTCGGGCTTCTAACACTCTCGTTAGTAATACCGTACTTACCTCCCTTGATGCACAATGTACTATTATACGCGACTACGTCCCGTTTCAATAGTTGTATGTATTACTATTAGAATAAAGGGGTCCATATTGGCTCTCATAAAATTTTTATTCCTATTTACGATTGTACTACGGATTGGAGTTCATAATAATCACTCTTCATAATTTTTTTCTTCATGCATTTTATGTTTATACATTTTAATTCCTATGATCGGAGCTCATAACACACAGTCGTCATAATTTTTCTTTCTGGCAACATTTCGGTTCTGTGAGGGTCGCAGTTCTAACCTAATCTAAACCACCTTTCTGGCAGCATTTTGGTTCTGTGAGGGTCGCAGTTCTAACTTAACCTAACCCATCTTTCTGGCAGCATTTCGGTTCTGTGAGGGTCGCAGTTCTAACCTAACCCACCTTTCTGGCAGCATTTTAGTTCTGTAAAGGTCGCAGTTCTAACCTAACCTAACTCACCTTTCTGGCAGCATTTTGGTTCTGTGAGGGTCGCAGTTCTAACCTAACCTAACCCACCTTTCTGGCAGCATTTTAGTTCTGTGAAGGTTGCAGTTCTAACCTAACCTAACCCACCTTTCTGGCAGCATTTTGGTTTTGTGAGGGTCGCAGTTCTAACCTAACCTAACCCACCTTTCTGGCAGCATTTTAGTTCTGTGAAGGTCGCAGTTCTAACCTAAACTAACCCACCTGGCAGCATTAAATTATTATAAAAGAGATGTATGACTATTGACAGTATGAACTATGATCTACAACACTTATGATCAAGAAATATATGAAAACAAAAATTAGTATAAACAAATGTATGAACATTAACATTATGAAGTCGAATGATTAGGAGTTTCAATATTTTATTAAAATAAAAATTATGAAGAGTGATCATTATGATATAAAATTGTATGAGACTAATTTTCGGACTTCCGATATTAGGAGTTAAAAAGTTATGTGAATGAAAGCGCACCCAGAATAAAGATTATAATCGGTTACAATTCGAAAACATCTGATTAGTGTAAACTTGAAGAATTTCATTACTATTTTGTTTACAATTTTAATAGTAAATATATTATTCAAACAAAACTTGCAGTCAACACTAGCATATAAAACAAGCCTCAATATTTGAATTTATCGACATACATACTCTTACTCCCTCACTTTCAAGAAAATTTGCCTCACGGGTTCCTATGTCTGGAACAATTTTTGCTATGGTAGAAAACATATTTAAAAAATAAAACTTTTTGACAAAAATTTTAAAATGATCTTGAATGCAATACAAGTAATGCTTCATTGCACAATTTGCTCACAAATCCATTTTATGGGCACTTTGATGTAGAGCTCTATTGACGGATTGGCACAAATTTGTAACGCTTTTTTGTCAGTCTTATGCATTAAAGGGTAAAACTAACAATAAACTATTATTTGTTTCAGATTTAAACCATTCAAGGCAAGTATGGTTTCTTAAACACTCCTATCTATGAATATTAGAACAAAGCTTAACTAAACTAAACAGTTCGTCTTTGTTTCGCACTCTCAACTAAAACTAACTTTACAGATGCAAATGCCTGTACCGCCTACCCCTCCCAGGCTCCCATTTGCTCCTTTCCCCCCCTTCCAACCGTATGTTTTCCCCCCGATGCAACCGTTTGTGCCGTTCACCCCATTCCCCCCCAGCGCTATAAAAATCCCGATGCCGCATATGATCTCTGCTGACGAGATTAGGAAAGCGAAGCCAGGACAGAACGGCGTGTACAACGGGGTGATGGTGTCGTCCAGCAGTAGTTCCTACGTGGATCGGGACGGGAAGGTCGTCAGGAAGGGGGGCACTTCGGTCCTCACCAATCAGGATGGCGACGTGAAGGAGTGGAAGCGTGAGTACCAACCAAGGGAATTTAACGTTATTTGGTTTATGGTGCATTCAGACCAAACGAGCATTCGCTATTCTATCCCTCATTTTACTAAATCAACTAATCACGTTTTGTGTGACGATCGAATTTCGTAGAGTAAGGGGGTTTGAATAGCGAATGCTCGTTTGGTCTGAATGCACCTTTGGACAATTGCGAATAGTGTAATTCGTCAATCTTAGATAAAATACTAGGTGCTACATTATTTTTTACTTTAAATTCGTTGTCTGTAGATAGATTTTATTTGATTTTATACTATTGTATACCTAATTTCCTACGCAAGCTCTTTTACAAACATGAACATCAAAGCTCGTGAATCAATTGAACGGATGTTTACAAAAACAACATAACTACATTGAGCATAACTTTACAGGAGAGCGATAAAACTAAATTCATTTTTAAATAATATTCATCAAAGCTTAATATTCAGAAGCGGCATAGATAATTATATAACCACTAAGTTAAGATTACCCGTTTACTCGTATTTGTGTTTCGGCTCATTACTTTTTTTGGTAAAAATAAAATAAGCCTTGCCACTTACGTTGTTTTTGTAAAATTTTGAGTAGTTGGGTATCTTCGCGAGAAGAGATCCAAAAATTTATTTTTCTGAAACAGGTAAATTTAATGTTTTTCCTGCTCAGAATCACGAGCTCTTTCGATCCTACTAGAAGAAAAAAAGTGTCCCAACTTTTTGTTTCTATTACGTAACCGTTTTTCAAACAATTTGTACATCGGTTACAAAGTGGAGAGCATGTAAAATGTATGAAAAATGTGGGACCATTTTTTTCTTGTACTTTTTTTCTCCTAGATTGAAAGAGCTCGTTATTCTGAGTAGGAAAAACATTAAATTTACCTACCTTAAAAAAAATTTTTTTTGGATCTCTTCTCGCGAAAATGCCCAGTTACGTTGTTTTTGTGCAAAACTTGAAGCAAATTTTTGGAAAAATATTTTTTTCTTGTAAAAATATCGTCATATACGCTAATATTCCCCATTTTATAAGTCTATTTAGAATATGGTTTACTCTGAGTATTAATTAATGCTGTAGTTTTATTCAACACTTTTTAGTGCAGTTTAGTATAATTTTTTTTTCACATTCTGTAGCTCCTTTGATGACGAACAGTATGACATCAAAAACTTAAATTTGGAAAAAATGCTAATTATGTTGTTTTTGTGATACATGATTTAGAGATACCAACTTATTATACTTAGTTATGTTACAATGGGTACATATAAATCTGACTCACGTACCTAGGTCTAGACTTCTAGAGTCTTTGATGATAATGAATTATATGGTATTCCATAAGTGAAAAATGTTTAACATACTTACTTGAAAAATGAAATTTAACTAAACTTAACCTAAGATGATGTTTATTTCTACACTTGCTGTTAATTATAGAAGTTGCAAACAATGTAAAAAAAAAAACAGTTGAAAGACATCCTAAACTAGAAAAACAATCAATTATTATTTTGATACGTCGTAATGAAATTAAAAGCATTTTAAATACAAGATTTTGCTTTTGTTCACAACTTCTAAAAGGAAGTACAGTTTATCTATAATATGTATCAATTAGAAAAATAATTAAAATACTTACACTCTATTGTTTCACAGAAGGCAACGCTCCACCGGATCTCAACAAACCTATCAAGTAAGTAGTTTTGTCAGTTTTGACCTAATAATAATTACTTAAACATGAACAATGATTAGAATAAGAATTGACTATGTAAAGTTTTTTGAAGGTATGAATATTATAATTTTCCCTGATAGCCGTCGTCTTAAGGTTCAAGAAAATGAGGATTTTTTATTTTTATTTTCTATAAATTGTTAACAATCTTTATTTTAATGAGTGAGGGGTAACAATTTATAGGAAATAAAAATAAAAAAGCCGTATTTTTTGAACCTTAAACCGACGACTATCGGGGAAAAATATAATATTCATAACTTTGGAAAACTTTACATAGCCAATTAAAGTTGCTACAGTGACGTCAAATAATAGTAGTATACCTACTTGTATATCAAATTCAGATTGTTTGTTCGAGGCACAATGACCAAAATAGTTTAAGTAAGTACATATTTTGAGAACAGAGTGTGTACTTCTGTTCTAGAAAATAACAAAAACAAATGACGCACACCAATTTTATGAGTAAAACGTTATGTACTCAACTGTTTATTAACTTTTATTGTTCTCTAGTCATGTTTCACTGTCTTTTGTTAACGACCAAGTTATTTGTGCTGATTTACTTAGTTGAAAATGAAATCGTGTAATACCATGTTATGAGTACATCGTTGATTATTAAATTACATGAGATAGGAGATTTACTTGTCATGGAATTCTGAAATACATACCTAAAAATTGATAGCTGTTAAATATATTTTTTGTCATTTCGCTTCCAACATTATTAGGTTTCACTTCAGATTGAATAATTCTGTATTTTTTGGTTACCTGATTTTACGAAGTTACTACCTATCTCTATGAGAATAGGATGTATCGATAACTTGTCTGTTTAATTTTGTCCATCTCTACTTCGTGTTAGAAAAATATCGAGGTGTAGTTATTATTTACACTACGGAATATATGTACGTATCATTTCTGAATAGCCAGTGGGTACGTTCATAAATTCAAAGAATTGGAACTTTAGGCATCTGGACACTATGATGATTGATGATATGATGATACCTGGGTACTCAAACGGAGCGTTAAAGACCTAATTGTAAGAAATCTCAAAGGTACTACATTCTCAGTTCAATAATACGGATCAGGAGTAGTTTTTCATAAGAAATTTTGTAAGCACGCTTTTTTTGAATACCTAGATTTTTTTAAATGTTTACAGTAACTTGAATTTATACTAATAAAAATTGTATTGGAATTTCCTTGATTTTTCAATTGGGTCAAAAGTAGGGTTTCAATTGGTTGAGTGAGGTTTTTTTATATTTTATTATGTTATTTTATTTCTCAAAACCTATTTGTTTCAGGATCCCGCAGCCGTGGTGAAGCCCCCCCCTCCCCCACCACACAACTCCAATACCAACATGTTCAATATTTAAACTAACATTGTAAATTGCCGTTATACAAAGACGAACTTTATTCTGCGTATATTAATTACTGTTTTACTTGCTTGACTAACTTAGTTGAATTTCTATTTCTATAATAAATATTTTTATTCCAATCTTGAATTTTAATTGTTACAGATGGACTTCCCAGAGGTGATTTGATTTACCTACTTGCTTACTCTAAACATTATATATTTTTGCTGTGACACCTCTCAGACTACACACATAATATCAATCAAATAATGTCTTTATTATACAATACCTATCTTCTACCACATATGATCGGTTTTTATCGTGCCTCAAATGAATACAGAACATTTTCCATTCCGAAGTAATACAGGCACGGCGAAAACTGAAACCATGTTGTGTATGTTTGCGAAAATGGGCGTATTTCCTGTGGACATTGCGAAAGTTAACGGATCTATAATTAGGGTTTGACCAAACAATTCTTAGGAACCAGAAGAAAATTAGGGTTCTAAAGTCCTTAACTTGCATATGTCCACAGGAAAGATTTGTAACCTAACTCATACAAAAAAAATCTGTATGACCCGCTTGCCAAATCTCATAAAGACTCCTAACCTAAACCTTCTAATATATATTACACTATACAAGAGCTTAGGTAATATTACGAGTAAATAATCGCTTACTTAATTACTTAAAATTAATAGCAAAAGTGGCAACTAATTTACCCTGTCGGTTAACTTTTGGCTCATACTAAAAACATGGCTTTCACTTGCTTTTACCTATAACAATAACAAGCAAAATGGTTTAACTCATTTTGTAGAGCTAGTCAGATCGAATATATTAACAGAAAATAGCCTTACGGCCTGTTTCATACTCCTCGGATAAATATTAAATCCGCCAGATAAAATTATCACTATCCATTTCCCCATGCATATGCAATGCAGGCATGGAAGACAGCTAACATTTATGTGACATACAAATTTTATTTGGTGTTGGAGACACAGCAGGCCTAGGCAAGCTGCCATTCTGCAATCGTAAACGATAAACGATAAGTCATAAATGTATGAGGATGACAGATTCGAACGAAAAGTCGCGTGACCATTTCCATACGATATGATGGTCATGTGACTTATCGCTTATCGTATACGATTGCAGCATGGTATCTTGGCTAGGCCTGCAGGCCCTTAGAATGTAAAAGAACTAGGTAATAAGAGTATATATTATGTTATAATGTCTCTCTGAAAATAAAATCTTGCCTTCTGAGCAATACAATAGCTTAGCCATTTTTTAATTTGTAAAATATGTTTATATATGAGTGGTGCTGGTGCCGAACTTATCTTAACCAACGGAACGTTTGTGTAATTTCCAATATTTATTTTGTAAGCCTAAATAAAATTTAAATATTGTACGAATCAATAAGTAAAACATTTATGAGTGGGATAATTGGAAAACCAGTCATAAGTAAAATACCTATGTAGTTTTTTCTATCCGAAAATTTTACAGAGACTTAAAATATGAAAGTCTTCTAAATCTAAGTTTACCCTATAAAGTAGTAATAATAGCAAATAACAGACAAGTTATATTAGTAAATAAAGAAATATAAAATATACAGTGATAGCGGCGATTATAATTAGGTACTCATATCGGAAACGAAAACGTTAAACGTTAATTTAATTTCCAGTTTCCTAAATTCCCAAAAATGGAAAAGATAAAGGTAAATATATTTTTTTAAGACTTCATTGACTTGTTAGTGCATTACTAGAATAAAGGTCGAATTTATCATACGTCAAAGAAAATACCTAGTTCAGCAATGTCCGAAGTAGGATTTGAACCCAAGTAAGTCAGCTTTTGCGGCTGATACCTAAACCACTCGGCCACTCGACGACATATTTGATAAATTAATTTGATTTGTTCCATACAATTTATAGAGGCATAGAGGCAAAATATTTGTAGACTGATTTTCTGAAAATTTTGATTACTGCGGGGTATAATGTGTGACGAAATATGTGACGGAACAATGCAAATCAAAATAAATTCACCCGCAGGTTTATTTTTTTATGTTACCTATTCTTAAAACTATACCAGATAGATTCGAATATTCCAATATCAGGAAATAACTGTATAATAACCGAATATATAGAAAACGTGAAATGAGTAGGTATTTGAATTTCCGAAACTCTCGAATATTTGTAAACCCTACTATAGAGTAGTCTTCATTAATTTCAGTTTTTTTAGGCTCGATTTTACCAAACTTTAAAGTAATTTCAAAACTCCATGTTAATTTGACACTAGTATCTGATAGTAAGTTTGGTGAAATCGAGCCTAAAACGATCAACTCCTGCACTTTATACACAAGCAATAAAACTAGACGTAATCAACTAGGAGCTTGCAGAGTGACTTACCAAACATTCATGTTCGCAAACAATTACCGAAACTTATACTCCTAATCAATCTAATCATCCTGCGGCCTCCGTAGGGTACTTGGCAGTGCCTCGTCTGCAAAGCTAGACGTCTGGGGTTCAAATCTCGATGAGGGTATCTCTTTAATTGTTTATCACCAATAGTATAGTCCATTAGACTTGGTTGTTACCAAAGTATCTTAGTACTTCTAATATAAATCGTCGCTTAGTTTAATCAATATTTTTATTCCTATCTCGTATTTCAATTGTTGCAGATGGACTTCCCAGAGGTACATTTTATTTACCTTATACTTTACACTAAACACATACCCTTTTATTTATAAACATCTCCGAACCTAGCAAACTGATTATGTATCGTTTTGTCCCTTTCCGTTTTATAGAAATATTGTAAAGACAAACTATACTCATCACATAGATAGGTTAAGAGACTTTATGAACAAGGGGGTTACTCTTTGTACACCTTCGATATAATACAATACAATATATAGGTAGGTACTTAATATGACTTCAAGTTGACTCAAATGAATACAGCAAATTGTAGGTATTGTATTAATACAGGCACAAGAACTGAAAACATCTTTGACAGTTGTTACGAGAAAAAACACACCTACCTAACACTTATTTTTAACAACAGCAAAACATTAAATTTCTAGTAAAAGTTGCATTTAACTAATTTACTCTGTATATATAACTAATAACTTGGTCCATACTAGAACGCTAAGCAAAATGAGCTACCACACTTGAGTCTTAGTCGAAAAATGGCCGTAAAAATGCAGTAGCATCAGCAGAACGATGACAAGCAAATTCTAAGGCCTCTTGAACAATGTCAAAAGCTAAAAATTCGTAAATACCAAAGAAAAAAATACCGACTTTAACAATGCCGGAGGTGTATAATTTATACAGGGTGGAAAGGGACGACGTTCCTTCCCGCTACCAACCGAGTCCACCAACCATTACGATGAACTTTCAGTATGGGACCAACATCGAAAGCGTACATGAAAAATTGACTTTTCCATACAACTTTATCTAATCACTCACTTTGTATGAAAGGTTATTTTTTTTTATTTATATTTCGATGTTGGTCCCATACTGAAAGTTGATCGTAATGGTTGGTAGACTCGGTCGATAGCGGAAAGGAACGTCATCCCTTTCCACCCTGTATACACATGAGTAGATGTTACTACTTAAAAAAAACAATTCAAAAATATTCAATAAAACAATTGTTTTATCGATTGTTTCAAAAAAAGTAATTCGTTTTTTTGCTCAGTACAGCACAAACCTTTGATTGAGCTAACCATGGCAGTGGAAGTAGGCCGAATTATGTAAGATTGTCCTATTCTTATATTGTTAATTTGGATTAATTGGCCTCCTTCAATTTCAGATGCCGAAATTCGAACCAATAAAATTCGATCCCATAGAACCCATTAACTTGGACGATTTAAAAAACATCAAGCCTGGGAAGACTTCCAGCTTTTCTGCATTTTCATCGTCGTCGTCGTCTAGCAAAGTCGTCGTCGACGGCAAAACAATTGAAGACAAGGCGTCCAGCGTCTACTCCAATGTTAATGGCAAGGTGGATGAACAGCGCGCCGGGTTCCACAGAGGTGACAAGGCCTAATAAAGGACATACGAAATGGTCTCATCGCGAGCTACTAAGCTATGAACTGTCGACTATATGTATAAACACGAACAAAAGATTTGCACTCTCGTGCAAAACAAGAGACACGGCGATACTCGCCCGGCGGTGACTGCTGATAACTGCGAGCATCGCCGTGTCTCTTTTATTTGCACGGCAGTGCGCATCTTTTGTTCGTGTTTATAGCCGATAGTTCATAGCTTAGTAGCTCGCGGTGAAACCAGCGCCTAAAAATACACCAAAACTTCACTTCACTTGACAACCAAAACTCCCTAAGTAACAAATACTTACTTCAAATAAAGTTCGTATCTTAGTTCTAATACAATACCGACATACGAGGTTGCTAAGAGTATTGATAGTTTTTATAGTGAGTTTTGCTTGACAGGCGACGATATGACTAGGTAAACACGGGTGGATGAAATGTTACGAAGTGCTGCTCGTGTTGTTATTGCTTTAAGCTAGTATCTGACAAATTGAAAACATTGTTTGCAATAATATGGACATGACTCAAAGATTGGTTAAATGATTAATAAATTTCTTCAAGTTTAATTTCGATTCCTGGAGATAATTGTTTACAAAAAGTTTCATGCCAATAACATATACTTAATGAATTTGGAAAAAAAAATCAGTCAATCGTCTAATCATTTTTGGAGTCATGTTCAATCTCCTGCTACAGGTCAAAATATTTTAACTTAAAAAAATCCAATAATTTTCATCCACTTTCTTATCTACCCGGTTTGGTATAAAAAAAAAACTAATAAAAATATTTTTACTAAGAAAAAAACAATTTGGCCAATCAATTTCACAAATCATGTTCTGTTTTAAATTTTGTCTAAAAATTACAAATTAAAGGAATAAAATATCGCCCAAGCAAGGCTTGAATTTGCAACCAGAAAATGCTTGTTGAAATTTTCTTAACTCTTTATCTCATTAAACTTCCCTCTTTACCTACCTTAAAATGACGCAATTTAACTTTTTAATTTGTCGCATATAATTTTGTAGTTTTTTTTATAAGATTTAAGTTGTATTGCTGGCTGCTATATCAATTACCGGGCAATAATTTTCCCTTTAATTTAAAGTTTTTATTGTTAGCGAACTTTGTTTAACGTCTACCAACTTAATTAATTTATCCAAAACTTGACAAATATTTTCATTTGGTAGTCAAACTTCTGTTAGACAATAAGTTGATTTGCCTTTCTGAATAATTATCACATTGTTTAATTTATAGCCGATAGTAATTGTTTAATTTAAGTTTTCAAGATAAATTAACTTCGATCATTTTATTTTCAGAGTTCTGAAAAATCTTAAATATAAATTAAACGTCAATAAACTGTAAGTACTGATGTAAGTGTTTTATTTAAATATTCCTTTCTTCATAGCTGTAAGTACTGTCAGTTAAAATTATTATAATAAGGATCGTCATAATATACTTCAATTTGGGTAAAATAACACCTAAATTTGCCTTGAAGTTATTTGAATACCTATACGGGCATTTTTACTTTTTAAAGTACCCAATTAGCGCGAAGTTAAAAACCTTAATTTCAGTCAGCTTCGTAACAACAATTAAGCACTAAATTTCGATAATATCTCGGTTTTGGTGTTCATTTTACAAACTATAAGCCATATTATAATACAGTGTGTAAATCTAATACGGGCGATCAATTAAACCAGGCATGGGATTCATTAGTGTAATCATGGATTACAAGGTTTTTTTAAAGTTACTCTTAATTTAGACCCCACAGATTTTTTTTTAAGATTATCGGAGCAGCAATGTAGGTACGAACATTTGTTATTGTTGATTTGGCAGTTATGTCATCTGCTTTTGAAATTAGCTGTCAACGAGTGCTTAACTCGCGTATGTTACTTTACATTGCGCGCCGAATTATTTTGTATGGAAAATTTTGTTGCTCTGATTTTAAGTAAAAGTTATTTGAATGTACTTATTATTATGTCGTAAACTAACACCCCTTAAGAGCTTCGCCCGTATTAGACTTACACCCTGTATAACAATCGAGTTTAACTTCCTAATGATATTATACTTAATTGTCGTTACGAAGCTGACTGAAATTAAGGTTTTCTAACTTCGCGCTAATTGGTTACACCAAAAAGTAAAAATGCCCATACAACTCAACATATGGATGTTGAGTTGTAGTTTCGGGCTCGCATAATGGTATGGTATGCAAGCCCTAAATTTAACCCGATCCACTCACCTCTTGTCGCCATAGTAACAAACAACACACTCTTCTATTATTTTTCTGTTTCTGGAGTAACATCCTAAAAACCTGTTTACGGTTCAAAAATCAGATTCTAACTGACAAAGTCGGGAGTCTAGTTAACAATTGCAGTATTGTAATGCATATGACCTTGGTGCGAAAATAAATAGCTCAAAATCTTTCCGCGAATAAACAAAATGGCGGCATCATTCGTCATTTCACTCGTGACTAACGACAATTTTTCATTCAAACAACTCAAGTAAATCGACTCATTTACATTGTGTCTTCTAATTATGCCTAATTTAAATAATTTCGGTATATGTATGTGGCTAAACTTACGCTATTTCTTTAATACAGGGTGCTGGCGAGGAACCCGCAAGATTTTAATGCTGAATTTCTGAGCATATTTAGAGTATTTAAAAAAATTCCTGGATTCGGCTTGGTTCCAGAGATAATTAACCTTTTTTCGGAAAAAGTTTTTCGACGTAACTCGTCATAAAACTTATTTTTGATTACAATGCTACCACAATGTGTTCTAATATTTATTACCACACCTTTTGCCTGACAATCAAAAAATAAGAATAGAGTGGGGGATAGAATGAGCGAATGCTCGTTTGGTCTAAATGCACCTTTATAATATATTTTCACCGAAATCAGTGCCACTATATCCTCAATTACTCACGTATTAGGCATTGCAGGCATGATTAATTTTAAAACTATTTTTCTCTTCAGTCATAATGACGTACCTAAGTCTCTTTGTGCTACATGAAACTGTGCTTACAATTTTGGCTTGAAAAGTACTTACAATAACTTTGCCATTAGTTATGTTTTTCTTTAGCGTAATATTACCAAGTAACCGGATGGTATATAATCATTGGTGGTTTAGACAAATTTATCAGAATATTATTTGCTTTCTGTGTAAAATATCTGGAAGTACAAAATCATGTCCAAGTTCATAATTATCCTTTTGGTGGCAACATTCGCCGCGTACATTGCCGGTGAGTATTTTAGGATTAGGTATGTATACTCTGACCTTAGCTGTTAGTTTAAAAAGGCGGAAAATTCAATTTTTCTTTGGAAAGTCTACAATAGGCATAATAACTGGCAAGTCAAATCAGCATCTTTTTTCGAACTGTCAAAACGATTATGGAATTTTATATGAAATACAAAAAAGTAACGTCACATCACATTTGAGTACCTACTGCCAAATGACCTACTCTTTCAAGTTCTTTTCAATTTATTAAATAGAAGTTCTGTACAAAAAATTACTGCAATCTACATCTTAGTAATAATTTCTTCGTGTATTATATCGTGCATAATGTTAAATAATTTATTTTAACTACAGTCATCATCCCTATTAAATTTATGAATTTGTCGCCATTTCCTACTGACAGCGATAGTTAGACAAAGTAAATGTTCTATGATATTTTATAAATAAAATAAAAAAATCGATTTAGTAATGATTTTTCAATCCCTAGATAACAGTAACTGTCAAATAAATGTTAGCTCTATCTTTTTTGACTGATGACCAGCGATAAGGATGGTAATACTTTTTCACCACACTGCTCGTAAACACGCTGTTTGTCCTTCAATTTCAGAGCGCAAAACTGTGTTTTAATCTCTAGAGGTTAAAGTAATTTTTTTTTAATTTTCTGGGTAGACTAAAGCAATAAACTTATACGGCCTGAGAGTGCAATAAGCTTTTTGACGTTTGAACTAGACAGTACGTTCGAAAACTCAATAGTTTCAAACAGATTCATACACATGAACCTTTCATAATATTATATTCAATATGATAAAATCCAAATTAAATACCACATTTTGTTATAAAAGGCTTTTAATTAAAAGGTCTAAAAATACGACAAATAAAAACAATAGGAAAATAAAAGTGTTGACACTATGCAAATTTCAGAACGCATCTGAATATTTTTTTTCTTTTAAAATCTAAACGAGTTCGGTCGTGTTCATCGTGTTTTGTTTTCTTTCACTCTTAATTTACAAGTTTTCGGGTAATTGCGAGACGCGAAAGTGGGATGATTCCGAAAATCACAGAAAAATCGCCAATGACTACATGAGTCTCATTTTGGAACTATCCTGATTTTTTAAGCATTGCCACGCAAAATAAATATTTGAGGTTATTGTTTTATTATTTGTTGATTTGTTTATTTTTTGGAAGTTGAGGAC
Source organism: Thaumatotibia leucotreta (assembly GCA_025490895.1). Classification (NCBI taxonomy): domain Eukaryota; kingdom Metazoa; phylum Arthropoda; class Insecta; order Lepidoptera; family Tortricidae; genus Thaumatotibia; species Thaumatotibia leucotreta. Next base: position 310,601 of record JALPQI010000224.1, on the reverse strand, counting down.
TTGCAAATAAATACCTTCTAATTTGTTATGTTTGAGTTTTATTTCGCATGTTTCCTCGCTTTAGTGTGGTGAAAAATGTTGTGTTTCACTCGGCAGCAAAGCTTGTTCAACTCTCGTGCCTTAAAACCCTCGCATCGCTCAAGATTCCATTTTATGAACCACTCGCTGCGCTCGTGGTTCAAATTCTGGAATCTTTCGCTTGCTCGGGTTTCAATATTTGCACGAGAGTTAAACAATCACTTTGCTCCCTAGTAAAACAAATAACTATTAACTGACGGATACTTTTAACTGAGGATTGAAAAATCAGCCCTTAGACAACTTTAATAAAATTCAGCAGACAATAAACTGTATCTTAAAAAAATATATCGAACTTGAAGATTGTATAAAAATTATTTATTTCCCACGTTTTTTTCACTTTTCCTGGATGCTTAGCCAAGTTGCCAATCGCTAACGCTTAATGGCGTATCGTATTTTTCCCTCTCTGTCACTCTTTCTTATTAGTGCCACAAGGACAGTTAGCTGCCTTTCGTTTACAATTGACGATTAAGCGTTAGCGATTGGCAACTTGTCTAAGCACCCTGATTTGTTTACATTTATATTAACTGTAGCATCTGTTTTCAGCTGATGATAAAGAAGATAACCCATTTAATGCAATGTAAGTGTGCATTTTTTATTTCGTCACTAAGGAGTTGTGTAAATTAGTTACACATTAAACTGCATTGAAAAAATGAATTCATATTATATTTCAACAATTAAAATCACATTTTATTATAACCTACATAAATAACTATTAAACCCTAATTTAACCCTTTGCAAATATTTCATTTAGTATTTTTTCCGTTATTAAAGATTACTAGCTTTTTGCCATTTTTAACATGTTCTCATTACTAGTTACTAATTAAGATTTTAATAATGGTTGGTTGTTATATATATAATTTTTTACAGGAATGATTTCATTGGGAAGCCTATTAGTGATATGGCGGTAAGTTAACTCAATATGAATGTTATGTTGGTTACCAACATAACATCACCTTTTTTTACTTTCAACTGAACAATGGTCTGCGTAGACCATTGTTCAGTTGAAAGTAAAAAAAGGTAAACAAACCTGCAAATTTGCATTATTTCATAATCACGCACTTTCAGAAAACAATCTTGTTTTTAACACCAAATTCAAATCTTAAACCTGTAGATCTTATAAATTTTTTGGTAAAATGATTCACATCACAAGGACCTTCATGAGATACGACGACAATATCCGGGTAACCAGTTGATATCAAATTGCATTGATCACTACTCCCCAACTAATAAAGGCTGAGACACTTCGAGCCCGGCATCCCATATTGAAACAAGACTGGCACAAAGCAAAAATCCTTCGAAGGAAATCTGGAGGGTGGTGAGCGATGAGATAGGATTAAAAACTAAACCCCATGCCATATCTCTAAAAAATCAGAACACAAATGTCTTATTATCTCATGAAGATATCCCGAATGCTTTCAATTCACATTTCCTAAATATTGCTGCAACATATGCAATAAATAGTGATGAGTCATTGTCCCAGCAATACATTGATCGACATTTAAATAATTTGAACATATCACAATTTTGTTTTCCTATTGTTACACGTGACCTCATGGATAGAACAATAAAAACAATGTTGAAAACTCGCGCGACCGTCGATGTTTTTGACATGTCTCTAAACATCATCTTGAGCATTTGGCCGACGATTGCTGACATCCTGGTAGTCTTAGTTAATTCAATGTTTATCTGTGGCGTATATCCTAGTGTGCTTAAGAGTACTAGAGTGTGTCCCGTATTTAAGGGTAAGGGGGAGAAGGATGATGTGAACAATTACCGACCTATAACTATTGTACCCACGATCTCCAAGATAGTCGAGTCTATTTTGTCATCAAGTTTAATGACTTACTTGGAATCACACAACCTACTCAGTGATAACCAATACGCCTATAGACAAAAACGGTCGACTACTATGGCACCACACCGAATCACTGACCTTATTATCACGGGCCTTGATGAGAAGTACAAAATGGCAGGCATATTGTGTGACTTATCTAAGGCATTCGATGTTATAGATCACAAATTGCTGTTAGCCAAGTTAACTCGATATGGTATTATAGGTTCGGCACATAAGTTGTTCACATCATTCCTGTCTGATCGTAGGCAGGTCGTCAGGGTGGTTGCGGATGGAAAAACAGTCACATCGGATGCTGGCCATGTAAACCTAGGCATCCCCCAAGGATCAGCAACTGGGAACATATTGTTTCTGTTATTTATTAACGATCTCCCATCCGCCATCACAAGTGGCTTCTCTGTGCTCTTTGCGGACGACACGACAGTTGTTGTAAGAGCCAAAACCCATGAGGAGCTCGCGACCAAAATCAGTGAGGCATGTCAACAGCTTCAGGCGTGGTTTTCATCAAATGGCTTACTCTTGAATGTCACAAAATCAAGTGTAATGTTGTTCTCGGGTTGTAACACCACCACACCGGCTTGCATCGCTGATGGCCCAATGCCCTTGTGTACTCAAAATAAATTCTTGGGTTTTGTGATTGACTCGAACCTTAGCTGGAAGTGTCATGTTGACCAGTTGTGCAATAGGTTGAGTAGTGCTGTCTTTGCTATTAAAAAACTACAGCCCCTAATATCGCGGAAGGCACTAAAAGCCGTACATTTTTCTCACTTCCATTCGTTGTTAACATATGGCACGTTGATATGGGGTAATTCAACCGATGCAAAGCGTGTCTTGATAATCCAAAAGCGTGCTATTCGATTACTGGCGGGAGTTCAAGGCAGACATCCATGTCGAGAACTCTTTAAGTAAAATGGTATTATGACGCACTACTCAGTCTACTTATTTCAAGTTTTAATGTTTGTACGAAACAATTTACCGATGTTCAAACGAGTCGATGTAACGGGTAAACAGCTTCGATCCACGGGGAGACTCCGAACAGTGCCGCGTCGCATGGCACTTGCAGTTAAGAATCCGAGGGTTATTGGGCCGACTTATTATGAACATCTACCTGCAGAATTGCGATGCGAAACATCTGACGAAACGTTTGAACGCCAATTGAGATCCTTTTTATTGAATAATCCTTTTTATTGTGTTAACGAGTATATGGAAATGACTTATCGTTCTAATACTCTTTATTGACTGTGGATATTATTTATACTTAATTGTTACATTGTTATTTAATTTTTATTGTCGTGTTAGTATAAGTTGACGATCATTATGAGATATGTAGATATTATGTAATTTTCGGAATTTTTAATGTTTTTAATTCATATTATTTTATAATTTATTTATTGTAATTTTCATATTTTTTGATTTTTTGACATTTACCATATTAATATTGACGATCATAATATAAATTCGTATAAATTAGGCTAAGTTAATTTATAATGTAATTTAATATTATGAAATAAATAAATCTAATCTAATCTAATCTATAATAACGCAAAAATATATCTGCGAATGTGTTTCACGATATGTGTCGAAGATGTCAAATGCTATGTAAAGTCTGGCCAATTACGCACAATTTTTTTTTACTTTCTACTGAAAAATAGTATAGGTAGGTACTAGACATGCTGTCCATTACAGGGCACAAAATTCTGCTATTACATTCATAATACATAATTATATGAAAATTTGACACCTTGTGAAACTACTAATAAGATGGAATTACTTGGGCTTCTTTCATTTAGTTATTTGGTAATCAGGGATCGGACAAATGTGCGTCATTGTTCGCAATAATATGGACATGGCATCAAATTCGATTGAATGAATAATTAAACGAATAATTTCTTGAAAATTGATTTCGAAGCTTTGAGAGGTCACAAAGGTTTTCATAGTTACCGGTGTCAAAAAGAAAATTTTCTGAAAATGATTACTTAAATGAATAATTATTCAATTAACTTTGGAGTCATGTCCATATTATTGCAAAACAATTACGCACATTTGTCCGATCTTTGTTGGTAATAGACGTTTTTGTAATTGTATGTAAATCTGAAGTACCTAGGTAGGTACTTACGTTCATTAACAAATTTGCTCGAAAGATAAAAAAATAAAATTTTATTGGCTCTTAGAAAAAATATGCATCTGCCACACATTAATTTCAAAACGTAGTAACTAATACTATTTAATTAATTATGTTACAGAAGGGTAGCGAGAATGCTGTTAAAGATTTTGTCAATGGCGCTAAAGGTGTTTTCACACCATCCAAGATTACAGACGATAAAAAAGATGACGAAGGAAACTCGCAGAAAAAGACAAATAACGACAAAGATAATACTGGATCCGGTAACTAATGAAATGTAACGCAAACGGCAGGAATTTGAAGGAAACGTATTCTCATTTGTGATATTTATGCAATAAATTATTCACGTGATTATGTTTTTTTTTTTCAATACTTACGTAACCTTTTCTTCCTTAATTGTTCGCTAATAAATAGGTACCAGTGATTTTTTATTAAAGGTGTTTATTTTATAATTTTTATTTATACTATTATTACCGATAATATACCTACTGGTCTGTAGATAAGGGACGGTTTCAATAAATAAATAATGCAAGGAAAAGAGGAGCGATTCAGAAAAAAAAATTTTTTCACATAGTTAATATAGGGACAAGTATTGCGTTGTCAGCTTTCCGCGCCTCACATACGGAATGCCTAACGCAAAGCTCGCTCCTTAGTTATCACCAGACTGTGTACGTGAATACACGCTTTCTTAATTAGTTCATCAGGGTGCTTAGACAAGTTGCCAATCGCTATCGCTTCATCGTCAATCGTAAGCGAAAGGCAGCTAACTGTCTTTGTCGCACTGATATGAAAGAGTGACAGAGAGGGAAAACTACGATACGCTACTAAGCGCTAGCGATTGGCAACTTGGCTAAGCATCCAGTTGTGTTATTCCACTCCAAAGACAGACATTCCCCTAGATCGTTCATTAGGCATCAAGTTCCTAAAGTGAAAATTGAAACAAAGAAAACTGAATCTGTTGAATCACTATTGTATGAATTGCTAATAAAATTTAAGACTAATACAGAATATCTCTAGATAATAAAGTAGTCTGCATTATTTAGTGAGCTTAATACAGCGGCATCAAACATGAGAAACACCGAACTGCGAACACCGGAGTTCGTAAATTTCGGGGATTTATCTTTCGGATTTCGTAGTTCGGGGTAGGGTCGCAGAGATTAATTTTAACAGTGTCTGTTCATGATGAATGAACTGCCAAAAAATTAATGACATTTTGACTTTGGTTCAAAACAAAAAATTACATACGATATAAGGAATACGCTGTTAAAATTATTCAGTTTCCTTAAGTTACACCGTCTACTTAGAAGACATCTCCTGGATTCTACTTCTGCGTAGCGTTTGATACCCCCCAACCAGGATGCCTCCACCAGCAATGTTTTTTACTGCTGCGAAGTGGTTGGGGGTTATCTAACGAATCCATATTATTACAATTGGACATCTTTGATGGAAAGGCACTATCATCGTGACACCGACAAAGGCCAACTAAAAAGGCGTTTGTATAGGTAATACACTTATAGACTAATTACACGTCTTATAACTTCTGAAAACACTAATAATGTTAACTGGGCACATGAATGCCTAAGTAGCCCCATAAGATTTACCGAAGTTACAACAAGAAAGATTTTGCTTACAACACTTAGCCATGATAGGTACTGTTAGCAACCCTAAACTTGGCAGAATTAAAAAAAATTCCTCGCCGCAAAAAATTCTGTCTTTAAAAAAATACAAAAAGCGGGTCAAAAAGTATGTATCTTTTAAGATACACTGCCAAGTTAAGGGATAATATACAATTGATATGCGGATGACAGTACTGGGGATACTTTTTACACAGGCCGTGCTAATATCCCTCGCTCTGTGGTACTGGAAAGTCGCGGAAAACTTGTGTCTGACATCGAGAACACTTTATCTAGAGTCTCGTTATGGGGTCGGGATAACCTAGTCAGGTTCAACCCCACAAAGACACAAGTTTGCGCGTTTACCGCTAAAAAAACCCCATTTACTGTGGCTCCAAAGTTCCAAGACACAGCTCTTACCATGTCAGGGAGTATTGGGATCCTCGGAGTCGACATTTCCAACGACGTCCAATTCCGATGTCACCTAGAGGGAAAAGCTACGCTGGCATCCAAAAAGCTCGGGGTGCTCAATAAAGCGAGGGGATACTTTACTCCGGGGCAAAGACTTCTGTTATATAAGTCGCAAGTCAGACCCCATATGGAGTATTGCTGTCACCTCTGGGCAGGAGCACCTGTATACCAGCTTGCACCCTTTGACTCGGTTCAGAGACGAGCTGTCCGAATAGTCGACGATCCCAGACTCACAGGCGGTATTGAACCCTTAAGTCTAAGGAGAGACTTCGCCTCCTTATGTGTGTTCTATCGTCTGTACAATGGGTTGTGCTCTGAAGAACTGTTCGACATGATGCCAACGTCCACTTTTCATCATCGCACCGCTCGCCACCGACTGGGCGCTCATCCTCACACCTTGCAACCTAAATGGTCGCGCACCGTGCGGTTTCAGAGGAACTTCCTCCCGCGGACGGTCCGTCTGTGGAATGAGCTCCCTGCCGAGGTTTTCCCGTTGAACTACAGTATGGGGTTCTTCAAAAGAGGAGTGTACAAGTTCTTATTGGGTCGGCAACGCGCATGTGACACCCCTGGGGTTGCAAGCGCCCATAGGCTACGGTGACTGCTTTCCATCAGGCTGGCCGTATGCTCGTTTGCCACCGACGTGGTATAAAAAAAAAAAAAAAAAAAATTGAAATGTAGACCAATCCTCTCTCATAGTATTTTTTAACATTGAAGCTATGCCAATTGTAAGTAGAATCTAAAATAAATGCAAACAAACCTAAACACTCGCATTATTCCATAATCACGCACTTTAAGAAAACAATCTTGGGTTTATTACGAACTTAAAATTTTAAACCTTGAGTTCACATTACATATAGGTAGTTTTAGTTAAAATTATAATTAACATAATTTATTGTAATAATTATTCCATAACATCCACTAAGTTATACAGAAAACTATATTAAAACTATTAAGTTAATAAAAAAATACCTAAATAATACAAAATCAAATGTTAACATAACTTATAAAAATAAAACACTTAAAACTATGGAATATAATCTATAATATAAAACGAATTAAATATAATGAATAAACCTAAAACAAAAATAAATTAATCGAAAAGTCCACCAGAGGGTACCGTGGCAGAGGGGGCAATGTCTGCTTTGGGACGCCACGTGTGTGAGCACTTTCGCTGCCTCACATCTAAGCAGAACAGTGCGAACCGCTGGTGCCGCTGCCGAGCTTGCCGCGTTCAAAAAGCGACAAAAATATATGATATTGTGCCAAAATTACTTTTTTGTTCCTCTTTCATTTGAAACTACTGGATGCTGGGGATCTGAAGCAATTTCCTTCATTCAACAAGTCGGACGTCGTATAAGGGAAAGGGGATCTGACGCCCGCGCGGGAGTGTACCTGGTGCAAAGGTTATCCATCGCCATTCAACGTGGTAACGCGGCTAGTGTGATGGGCACCTTCGCTCCAGGTACAACTCGTCGCGGACTTTTCGGTTAAAATTATTGATATTTATTAGTACCTCATACCTAGGTATTAATGTAAAAGTATATCTGCGAACGCATTTTAAAGTATGTGTCATATTGTAAGTCAGTTGTTTACATTTTTTTAGATTCAACTGACGATATGTATAAATGAGAACAATATAAAGTTTCAGTGAAAATTAAACGACAAAGAATTCACTGCATCTGTACCCAAAAACAAAAAAAAAACTGTGTTGTGTTTGCCGGCAGTAAGAATTACATTTGTCACCACCCCAACTCAACCCGCGGGTGGCGTAAGAGCCGACTAAGGGATTGAAGTGTCACAGACCATTCATGATGGATGATTTATGATGGATAGCAGCGTCATCATAGTGGACACATTACTTCGATCGCCAATCCGTTTGCCCAGCGTGGAGATTATGGGCATTTACCTCATAATGCGTTTATTTATACGCATAGTTAATAGGAGAAGCCTACGTCCAGCAGTGGACTGAGAGAGGCTGATATAATATGCATTGTAGGATCTAAAGTAGGTGTTAAACTATATTTTTCAAGTAAAAAATATCCTATAGTTTGCAAATCGTGATAAACAGAATTCTCGAATATTTTCACAGGCACAGTTGATCATATTAAAGGCTACTCACAACATTGTAGGTATATTATTTTTTCTACCCTCGTAGTTTTATTTGTCATTTACAGGGTCGTGAACATACCCTTAACCTTACAGATGTCAAGACAAGTCTATATTATCTATTCCCTAGAAACGCATTCGGGCATACACGCAGTGCGTTTTTGGGATTTTAAGATACCTGCCAACCTAATTTTAAATGTTATTTCTAATTAATAGTTAACCATAGAGGAGCTTTCTTTTTTAATTTTGACGTCTCCCGCCGGACCTTTATTATTAATAAAATTATGTTTGACTAAGAATATTCCTCAAATTTACAATTTTATTTGAGAATAAGTGTGTGGTCGTAGAAAAAGTATTTTTTCTACTCCTGACCTTTTTTTTGCTAGTTACATAGCTACGCACACTATTGTAAAGATATAGATAATTACATCTGTCAAAAGTCTATAGTCTATTTCTCAAAAACGCACTCTCAGCCGGTAACGTAATGTCGCAGCGTTGTTCGGAAAGAGAAGGCACGCGAGATATATGGGCGTCTCTGGCTGCCAGACGTCGTCACTTTCCAAACAGACTCAAAAACGTACTGCAGTCTGCCACAGACTGCCACATCACACTCATGATGGACGCCATATTGGATTTGTTCCCATCTTCGAGTTTTTACACTGTTACCAACATTAGTACGCGATTATTTATTACAATAATTACAATTATTAACTAAATATTTAGAAAAAAATAAAAATTAGTTTTTTCAATTATTTTAATTTGAGATATTTTGGTACCAATAACTAATTTCATATTATGCAAAACTATTTTTATCACAGGCAAGTAAGCACAATTTTAAGAGCAAAGTTATCCATAGACAATGACAGCTGCATTAAAAAATAACTTTCCCGCTTTCCGCTAGCAGTTGAAAGTCCTGCCGCGAACTCCGACATTGAGTTTCGATCATTTGTCTCTGTCACTGAACAAAATTATCATTAGAGTAACAGAGACGGATGCTCGACTTTTGCGAATTTCGAAGTTCGTGGACGGCCCCCAGTTCAGTATAGGCTAGGCAGTATAGCGCTCGGTTTGATTTGAGTCGATTTGCATTAAAGTTTGTGCAGTGCCTAAAATCTATCTAAAATATGAGTTTTTCATCATTAATTTCTAATGTTCTGCCTGCTGTTCTTGGGAATGCAGGTAGGGATGAGCTATCAATGTTATATTAGTTATACAAACTATGTGCTTATTGGTGACAGACAGCTGGAATACGTGTGTGGCGCTCAGTAATATAGGATATTTTATGAGTTCTGTGTATGCTATGCCTCTTAGTCGTAGAAAAAGTGTAGTATGCAACGTTGTATTACTAGTTCAAAAAATGCTCGCGACGTCTTAAATTGCGATACTCGCCCTTTGGGCTCGTATCGCAACTCACGCCGCTCGCACTTTTTGACCCTTGTAATAAAACTATTGCATAAAATACTAGTATGCAACATTGTTTAACTGAGTCAAAAAATGCTTGTGGCGTCTTTAATAACAATTTGAGGCGAAGCCGAACGCCACTCGCATTTTTTGACCTCTCTTAAACAAGGGTTGCATAAAATACTATAATTTGCGAAGATGTCACATCTTTTCTTTTCTTACCAAATGTTGATCTATATTGATGTAAGGGATCCAGATAACAAACCAAAATTGTTGCTAAACATCATGGTTTGCATTTTTTGGGATAATTAGGTATGTAAAATAAGACGTAAGGACTGAATTCAGCTGCTGGGTAATGCAACTTCGTAACTTTTGTAGGCTATGGACTATGGACGTCACTTGTACCTATGTACTAGAGACTACTAAGATATTGCGCTAGGTTAATATTAATAAGAGTGGAAATCTAGAAAGAGTGCTTACTCTGAGCCTGTTACATTACATTCTATACCGTGGGCCAGTAGAAAAAAAGCTGTAAACAAATATGCCAGACTTTTTAATAGCATTTGTTGTCTTGGACACAATATCGTGAAATCGTTTAACTAAATCCCAATATTATAATTCTAACTAAAAATGTATGTCAACTCAAGGTTTTATGTTTGTGATTAAACCAAGATTGTGTTCTGAAAGTGCGTGATTATACGATAATTCAAGTACGGAAAAATCTTACAAATTTATCAGCATGCGTAGGTACGCATTTTGTCTACAGCAAATGCCAGTTTAGTAGGTATGAGACCACGTCCAGTTTTCCATACACGTACGCATGCTTACAAGTTGCATACCAAAAGGACAATTTCATTAAACAAATTGCGTACGCATGCTGATATATGTGTCTTCATCTAATGTTAAGATTTTTTCCATTTCTACTGGCGCACATATCCTGCACCAAAAAATTGCAAAATACCAAATAATCCTATCAGGCAGTTTTAATATGCTGCCGTTCATGATGAGAGTGATGCCTGACGAAAGCTCGAGCGGATACGCATGAATGAAGACCTTTCGAGCAATCATTGACTTAAAGAGCGTGAGTAACTCTTTCTTTTTTTAAATAGATTTTAGAACCGACATTATTTTCAGTATATTGATTTAAATTTTCACGATCATCACTCATATTTTGACGACAAACGTCAGGATAACTAATATTGTATTTTAGGTAGATGTTTGGTTTTTAAGCTAGATACTAGATCAGTACTCTTGGATTGATCTTGTGTAAGCCTTAACGGGATGATTCATAATTTCTTAAGTAGGTACTGCTGTTGATGCCCCAAATAAAATAAAATAAAAAATGTAAGTTCACGATTAAGTCTCGATTTTCATCCAAATGTATCTTTATTTTCGTCTATGCGTATACATTTCTAAAATTTTGATTTACCAGGCATAAAGAATAAAGCATACAGACAATTATTTTAGTTTCCGATCTAAAATCGATTTACGATTGTTACTTTTGCTAAACCCAACACTAACATCTGCTCACAGAAAAATACAGATTCAAAATGACTAACTCCTCAACTTAAAGTATACGAATTTTACGAGTTACCCAATGCCTCAAAAACCTTGGTCGTCGAAAATAAATCGTCTGAAATCTTTCCGCGAAGCGACAAAAGGAGAATTATTCGTCATATACCTCGTTTCAGGCAATTGTTCATCAAAACCATAGAAAAACAAATTGACTCGTCTACATTGTTTCTAACATGGCTTATTTAAATAAGTTCGGTAGATGCGGCAAATATGGCACGGTGTATTTTTTAAACTATCATGAAGGTAATTAATTAAACGTGATAAAAAAGAAATAATAATAAATAAACAAATATCTTGGGACATCTTACACAAATCGACTTATTAGTCCCACGGTATGCTCAATTAAGGCTTGTGATGTGGGTACCAAGACTACCAAGCGACGATACATATAATAGATATATACATATAGCTACGTATAGTTCGGGAAATATTATTTGACTGACTCTTATCTTACTTACGACCTTTTGTTTTGCATCATTAACAATAAAAAAGTGCTAGACTGCTGATTGTCTAGTAAGTATTAACGCAAAACACAAGGTCGTAAGTAAGATAACAGTCGGTCAAATAATAATTCCCGAACTATATATACATAGACAACTATTACCAAGGAACAAATATTTGTGATAAATAAATGCACAAATAATGCCCTCGCCGGGATTTGAACCCGGAACCTCCAGCTTCGTAGGGAGGGTCACTACCAACTAGGCTACAGAGGCTGACAAAGATCGATACCTAAGATAATGATCGTAAAGATTGGCCTATGTTTTGGGCTGTAATGCTCGGAAAATCTGCATAATCTTTTTTTGCAAACTGTCTGCAAGGTGTGTATTTTTTTATTATGGAATAGAAGCTACAAGGTAATTTTTAAGCCGAAACCAAAACCAATAGTACTTGCTTAATGGAAGTAGTAACTTATTTCATGGGATAAAATTATTTGAATGGTACGAATTAATATATAAATGAAGGGTCCACGGAAAGAACATGTCTAGTCAATTCAAATTACAGAAGGAAAAACCACCTTGCTTTTAACAGAATAAGGTGTGAATTTGCCCTGATTTTTTTCCGTGGACCCTTCAAATATTAACTACCTACTCGTCAACAAATGATTTAAATTCTAGTTTTGAATCATCCACTTCCATCCACAGACTTAAATACGAGTACACAAGACCAATCAAAGAATACTAATCTAGCTGCAAAACATCTACCTAAAATATAATAGGCACATATCTGTTTTTTTGCATTAACTAAGGTTTAATTATTTATTGATTTAAATACAGTGTCATTTCATTATGATTTCCCCTCCATAGGACATAGCCTATCTATAAGTTAAAGCTAACTCAACTATTTAAATAACAATAGTATAATATTTTCCTTAAGAGTACTAATGACCCAAGTTTTAGGTTATTGTACCAGCTATTGCTATACTGTTATGCCCAATTTTGTTCTAATTAGCAATGATTACATACTTGAGGTGTTTTTCCATGTACCAATAATAACAATTTAGTGGTATATATACTCGGAAGTTTTAGTCAAACTCATCAGAATCTTCTTGACTCTCAGTGTTAACTTGACTGACTCTGAATTCTTGTAAAATGTCCAAGTTCGTAATTATACTTTTGGTGGCTGCGTTCGCAGCTTGTATCAGCGGTGAGTTTTTGTGGGTCGGAAACTAAAAACACTTGTTATTTGAGCTTTCTATATCCAAAAATGTGTTTCTAAATATAATCTGAATATAAATTAGGTACCTACTCTCGATGGAAAATATGCCTACCTAATCGAAAGTACATAAAACAAATAAGGCTATACATATAATACGAGTACCTATACCTATGTACTTATGTCATCTTAAGTACCATGAAATGTGGGACGAATTATATTCAAACCATATTTGTATGTATATAAAAAGTGTTTCGGCCATTTGAAATATTGTTTTTTATCAGTCTTTAAATTACATAATTTAGACGATAGTTACAAAATCTTAACTCACCCCGTTTTGATGATACTTTGGGGTCAGATATCAATAACGAACAAAGTAAGAATTTACAGTTCCTAGGATTGACACATTACAATCAACACTCCGCTGCAATAGAATTCGAACCTTCCATAAAATCATTAATGTAGCATTTCCTGTTTTAATGATTTTGATAACAATAGAAATTTGGCACTATTACTCAGCGGGGTTTAAAATATATGATATGATTTAAAAAAAATAGTGTCATGGGCTTTACGAGGTTAAAATATGTTGACTTGCTTGGAGAATCAAGCTTTCTTATACCAAAATAATAATGCCTAGTCTAAAAATTGCTACTCAATCCTCTACCATCTCTCTTCATTCGTATCTCAACTAATTTACTCCCAATTCTCCCCATTTGTATTTCCTATATCAAAACTGATATTAACGTTATTTGGTATTTCAGCTGATGACAGTGGAGACAGCGTTTTTAATTCAATGTAAGTTGCACATGGTTTAAGAGTAAAAATCAATAGGTACCTACATTTAATAAAATAATCTTAATTATTTTTTTTTATTCGAAGATCTTCTCATAGCTGATTTTACATATATCAGTGTGTTACCGTTTTAGGGTTTTTACAGGTTATACGTATTACTAGCAATAGTTTGCAAGTACTAGCAGCATAATTTTTTTTTAAATGGAATGTACCATTCTTTTTATCTTCATTTAATATGTATTTCAATGTATCACGTGTACTGCATAGTTGTCAAATAGGGCTCACCTGTTTTTGTCAAAAGCTAATTAACGATCAATTTTGAATTCTCATTTTCTTTGAATTCTTCTTAGAAAGATAATAAAAGAATATGTATTTTGCAATTCAATAATGCTCCCATCTTGGTTAAGAATATGCATCCCATTGCTCGGTTTCAAAAAACCTAGATGATGGTAACAAACTGTATAACTTTAATTATAGTTACGACTCAGATTCATTGACTTCATTGTATATATTTTACAGGAATCCTATGAAGCCACTCGACTTGTCGGTAAGTTAAAAAAATTATAGAAGTTAAAAACTGACCAATTCTTGATATTTACTATTAAAAAATCCGTGTTAATAAAAAAACATAAATCTGAATAAAAACAAGCTATATCAATAAAAAATCATAGCCAATCACGACACGTTGTCGTCATGGCTCTCCAAAGATTTTTTTTACTAAGTGAGGAACCCCATGTTACCGGTTGCGCAGAGGCGCTACAAAACTGTAAATGTCTTAGGTAAATAAAAGGGTTGTTTCTATTAGGTAATTCAAAAGAATCTGAATCATTTTAAACTACCTCAGCAGGCTTAGCACATGATTGGTGCGACAGTATGTCGCCGCGAGATAGATCTCCCGTCCTTCACTAGCTATATTAACAAAAGAGGGACGGATAGACTATCTCGCGGCGAGATACTGTCGCGCCAATCATGTGCTAAGCATACTGGTCTTCCTATCAGTGTTTTTTTTTGTACAAGTTAAATGACATTTTCAGTAATGTAATAAATTAATAAGACTTTATTTTTAACATTTTCAAGGATTCTATGTTAAAATTCATGGTATTGACTGATATTAAAATGTAGCCTTTACATTGCAAACATTTTTGTAGTTTTAGGGTGTTTCTATCATTTCGTGCAAATCATATGTTTGCTGAAATAAAAAATAAACTAACTCCTAAATTCATTTCAAATATTTTTTATATGTTGCGTGAGGTTCATAGGTATACTTAGCATCTAAAATTAATTCTATTATTGCAACATAAAATATATAAATAAAATATAAACATGCTAAAAACTCATTACCATCACCGGTCACAACCTAGATTTACTGATTTGGGAGCGAATTACATAACTATTACATGTACTACTTTGATTCAACCACTTAATTTAGATGAAGTATTTATAAGGGAATGAAAGTTTAGTGGTTTAACAGTTTAAACACTGAATATTTAAATCCACTGCAGCAAAATCTTTTTGTCAAGAAAATAATTTCATTACCATATATATAGTTTGCAACAACGGAATTGGCCAGTAGGCATTGCAAATGTTATTCTATACGAAGTTCCCTCTGTCCGCGATCCCCACCCCAGTCAACTAGTAAACAGTGAACAAGACGGACGTGTGCCATTTTTTTAGGAAAAAATATATCGCGGCGGAGTTTTGGATTTGGTACAGTTTTTTTTCATTACCATTTGCACTGTTTTGATATTAATTTTTAAATGTTTTATTGAACTGTGAATACTTAAATAATGAATCTTCTATTCGAATGCTTAGTGAATGAATGGACCTGCAATTGCATTTATTTTTAAAGAGTTTATCTAGAAAAGGTAAGGAAAAGTCATTACCATTCTTGTCATTACCGTAATTTACTGTTAACATACTAAAGAGAATGGTAATGAACTAAAAATTATGGTAATGAATTTCAGTATTAAATTCTTGCCACCATCTTATGTTAATTACCATTCTCGTTTTTTATCATGCACCTGATTGTTGAAAGTAACAAGTAATATTCAAAACTACATTTTCAGTAGGTATATTCCAAACATAACAAGTTATTCATTAAAAGATCTCAAAATTCAAACTTAAACTTTCGACTACGTTATTTCTTTTTTTTGACCTATCATTACCAACATCGCATTTTCATTCCCATATTCTATACGTCATTACCATTTCTTTTGGAAAAATCTTTTGTTCATAAATCGGTCAATTTTGCGTACAATTGAAAATGTATTATAGATTAATGTTTCATTTTTGTAAGTCTTACCATTGCCACAACAAAATAATGAAAATAAAAAATTCTCCCAAATTCACCCAATTTGCACGAAATGATAGAAACACCCTTTAAATGTCGCAAAATTAAATTAGGTTAGTTGATCGAGTGCTATTCCCTCTTTAAATACTCAAACGAATAATTCGTATAAATGAGTATTTTTATTGTATTTCAGAGAAATGGTGAAGCAGAAATCAAAAATCTTCCAAATGGGCCCAATGAAAGTTCTCGCGGATTCTTTTCTTCTTCGCAACATACTACCAAGACGGTGAATGGCAAAGTGATAGAAGATGACGGCTCAAGCAAAACAGTTACAAATGATTTGGGAAAAATCACTGAAACCAGCAAAAAACTGTAAATCCCTCGGCCACCAGACTTACAAGAACCGAAATTTAAAAATGTTTGTTAACTGAAACTATTGGTGTAAAATAATTTTAAAATAAATTAGTCACGTGATTATTTTTTGTCTATCAATCCCTTTAATGTTATTAACTCAATTCTAGATCCTAAAAAGTGTCTACAAATCCATAGATATTAGTACATTACCACACAAGTGCGAAAAACATGAAATTCGAAACGAGTGGCGATGTTTTAAATTGACACGAGTTACGAATTTCGTTTTTGCACGTGTCTCGTACGACGTTTTTTAGTACAGAAGGCCCTCCGAAGTTTTGGACTTGACGTGAAATGACCCACTTCTCGCACTAGAGCCTAAAAAAGGCACCATATGTACTAAAAATATTATATTATGTTATATTTTAAGCTGATTCTCTACCCGGGATTATAACAATCAAAAGTACCAAGTAAAGAAAAACTAAATGGTATTAAACATACATTTTCCGGGTCATCGGGAACAGGGTTAAATTTTTGATCTATAATTCAGTCTCATGTAATAACGTTCAGTTACAAAATTTAATTTATGATTGTAGATAATGAAATGTAATTTCCTTTGGTGATCGCCGGATCGTAATCATCTCCATGAGCTACCTCCTCCTCCATACTATTATTCCTCATAAATAAATAAAAAGAAATAAATAAATACCTTGTGACATCTTACACAAATCAACCTAGTGCCACGGTAATCTGCGTAAGCTCATAAGCAAATATTTGTGATAAACAAATACATAAATAATGCCCTCGCCGGGATTCAAACCCGGAACCTCCAGCTTCGTAGGCAGGGATACTACCAACTAGGCTACGGAGGCTGACGAATATCTCAGCCTCATATACAGAGAAAAAACCTGTATTTAGAGAAAAAACAAATGTTAGATTTACATTATGGATTATGGATGGCAGGTTTATTAATTTATTTATACTTAAGCAGCTGGAATTAGAGCATGGGCCTTTTTACGTTATTTTATGGTTTACTGCCGTGCAATTCCTAAACCACAGTAACTGCCAATTTTCCGATTTTTGGTTTATTGGTGATCTATAATCAGAAAATCAAAACGCATAATCCCAATCGATCGGTTTTTAATTTGGAAAACTGGAACATGGAAACTCGAAACCCCAAAAGCAGTAAGTGACTAGTTTTTCCTGCACAATGCAATATAAAACGCAGTAAAATGGTCTACGGCTACGGTTTTTTGGCTGATACTGACTAAAACGCAGTACGGGTGTAGATTTTTATGATTTTTAGCATGTAAACTCATAGTATCTCGTTTATAAAGAAACTAATTAAAACACAGTATACAATTTTTATGCTAAAAGTGTTGTACTGCGTTTCCAGTTTCATAGATTAATAAGCATAATTACTAGTTAAGACGCAGTACGAATAAAATAACGATATTTAAAGTGGTACACTACTGTTCCAATAAGTATCGTATTGCCATCTAAACTGCAGTAACAAGTTCATTAAGTACAACACATTATGCTGTATGATGTATTACTTTGAATAGCAATAATACTAGCTAAAGGACAGTAGCACCCCAAGGGGCTGCAGTTTAGCCCTTAATAGGGCAATAGTAATATATTTACCACCTCATTTTGAAACTTATTCTGTCATTTAATTAGTGTCAAAGCCAATGAAATTTAGGTGTGACTGATGCCTTATTAAGGGTTAGGCAGTATTTTTTATATTATTTGACTATTTTAACCGCATTTAGACGTTTATTTTAAGTGGCAAATTCGAGTTAGTTCCATCTCGGATGTTCCTTGAAGAGAGCTTATAGTGATATCGTTAGAACATCCTGTTTAAGGTAGTAAAATAATTCTTAACCTATTTACAATTTAAAACAACCAAGGTGTCGTCTGTTGATAAACGAATAAAAACTTATAATTATAGTTAAACATATAAAGGTATTATTTCCTAATTATTAGGTTCTTAAAAGACAAAAAATAAAATTATTTTTAGTTTGTACACATTTAATTTTGCTATGCGAGTTATGGTTCATAGGCGGCGGTATCATCTTATTAAGCAATGCCTTGCCAACAAATATCATCGTTATGTCATAATATTGTTACATTTCTTCTTGATTGCGGTACCTCGCCGTAACGTATGAAGTAGATTATACATACCTATGAATTATACGAATACCGCCAATATCGGTCAATAATCGAGTATTTAGAAATTTGTTTTTACCTGTTTTGGGATTCGCTAAGATTGATACATACTTTTTGGTTTAAGTTTCTTATACGGTAATTCCAGATGCATTTAACAAATTTCTTTGTGTTAGTTTAAATTCAAAGCTAAACATAAAATATGAAAGTAAATTCTTAATCATTTCTTTAATGAATTGTTACATTATATATACGGTGTTATTAAATTAGTCACGGATATTTAGGGGACTTTAATTAACATCAAAACAATTAACTTTCACTAGAAAAAAAAAATACTGAACAAAAAAGAACATTATAATTTATTTTCTAAATAATCATTCCCTATGTAATATCCTGTCAAGATGTTCGTTTAACACTGTCTGTCATGGCTTTATTAAAGGCCTCCACAAACCGGCCGGCGGTTCTAGAATTATGACTAAAGAGGTTTCATTTATTTATCTTATTAACAGGGTGCTTTGACGAAGCACATTTTTTCCTAGTTTTCTCCAAAAAAAACATAACAAAACCTATAACGTGTCATACATAAATATACTCCAGGAGTGGAGTACTATTGTAGTAATAGGTCATAATTAATGACAATGTATTCTTTTATAGGGTTTTGTATTATAATATACAGTATTCTAACGACTTTCTGAATTATGACTGATACGAATACGTAAGAAATTATATGTATTAAAATTTATCGTAGAAGTGCTACGCCATAATCAGTCGTGAGCTTACTCATTGAAATCAATGTAAGGCTAAATGTAATGTGCCATTTGCTATGATTACAACCGATACTGGTACCTTAAGTTCATTGTTATTTCATTGCTTAAGAAAATGTAGTAATAAACCTTAATTTTTGTCTAAATTTTGTATTATTGACGACAAAGCCCTAAATAAACTTCGTTTTTCAAGTAACTTTGAAATCGTTTTTTACTTCCTTCTGTCTCTTACATTGGCATGAAACTTGATAAGCGTGTTTGAATTTCTTAATAATAAAATTATGTAATGCTGTTACAAAGTTTTGTTGCATTTTAATTACTTTATTAAAAAAAAATATATTTTACTGCTGTGAATGAAGCTCGTAGCACGAAAATTCAATCAAAATACTAGTTAAATTACAGTACACTAGTCCCTTTTACTGCAGTTTAACCTGTAAAATGCCGCCTATCTCTATAAAGCACGCAAAATTTGTGCAGTAAGTGGTCATTTTACTGTGTCTTAATTAGTAATTGTTATATTTTTCCCTGTTTTTAAAAGCGCAGTACAAACACAGAATTTCGAAAAAACCATATATTTAATTTTAGAAAATGCAGAAGCATGTATTTTTTAATTTATCATATTGTATGAATTAAATACTTCATTTTGCATTAAAAAAAATCTCATTAACTATCAAATCTTGGAAAATATATTACTTTGAAACTGTTTTTTGCTATTATCTCAAAATCGACTTTTGTCAGTTACTGTGGTTTAGGAATTGTACGGCAGTTTAGTGGTGTCAACATACCCCAGCTTCCTCTTTGTCACGTCGCGCCGACGGAAGCGCGAGCGCACCTATATATTCCCAGCTGTTTGCCAAATTCGTCACAAATTCTGTACAGCCAGCTGCTACAGTTCGTATTAACTTAAAAAAATACGAATTGAATAATCATGTCTAAGTTTCTAGTTCTTCTTTTTGTTGTGGCTTTCGCTGCGATCGCTATTGGTAAATATATAATTTTAGTTATTAACCTTTTGACCGCCGTAAAGTGTACATCAAACGTGCCCGTATCGCCACCAATACAAAATTGCATCACGCAGATAAGAGCTTGCATATGAAGGGTCCACGGAAATAACATGCTTAGGCTTAATAGAATTCAGGCCAGAGTTGCACCTTATTATGTTAGAAGTAAGGATATTATTCCTTCTGAAATTTGATATGACTAAGACGTTATTTTCGTGGACCCTTCATATAAATGGGATTTTTTTTTACATTATAATATCCAAATAAATCTTCGTTTTATTTTATCAGATTCAGATTTTGCGATAGACGTGGTTAAAAGGGCGATAAACTATAATAATACAAAATATAATTACTAACTTAAGTACTTGTAATATTTGGCACTTTTGGCAGGGTTAATAATAAAAAACAGAATGTGACAAACACTGTAAGCTTACTGAGTCCCTTATTTTCAGCTGACGATGATGATGATGACAATGATGATACCGGTAGCTTCTCTTCATTACTTAAATTGTAAGTACCTTTGCTATAATTTATATCTATTTTTATATGGCTGAAAAATGCCAAATCAGTCATCATAGTAACTATACCTATTAACTATAACATTAATCTAAGCATCAAGACACTTGTGAAAGGAAAGAAGAAAAGGCAAAGCTGGGCCATACATACGTATGGGCAGTTGGGCATGTCGTAATATTCATGAATTACTTTCATCTATTAAAGCATATTTAAAATGTGTCCCACAGCCCTTATGAATTATCACAAACATAGTTAAAACATGTATTAATTTTCAGGTTCAGCGGCAAGTTTCCGGATCAACCTTCCGTAAGTGTAAAAAAACAAATATAACAAAGTTCCAAACTGGATTCCAAACTCCAATATTTGCTACTGGCACTGTCATAGTCATTTAATTCGTTGTGTTTTCCTTATTGTATTGTGTATTATCGTCTAAAAAGGGCGTTTTTACACATTTTACTAGCTACTGAAAACCTAAGACGCTATACAGGGTGTTTTTTTTTCGACCGTTCAAATTCTACGTAGTGAATGTGTAGGTCATACTCACCAACTTTTACTATGGGGACAACGTCGAAATCGCGAAAAAAAAATCAGCTGTTTCATACAAATTGGCGGCATTACGCCGGCCGAAATGTATGAAACAGCTGATTTTTTTTTCGCGATTTCGACTTTGCCCCCTTAGTAAAAGTTGGTCAGTATGACCTACACATTCACTACGTAGAATTTGAACGGTCGAAAAAAAAACACCCTGTATAGGTACGATTATTAAGTCATACTGAGCAACTTTTACTACGCGACCAATTCCAAAATCGCGATAAAAAAACTCTCACGTACAAATTAAAAAAACATAACATTGTTTTGTGGGACTTTGAATTTATGGTATATTTTAATGTTGATAAAGATAAGATACAAAAAATAAATAAATAATATTATTTATTTCATGATTTCGGTCCAATAGAAAAGTTTCTCAGTATGACTTTAGGGTCTCCTCAAATCAATCGACGTAATCTTATCTTAATCCGGTTGTAAAAAGCTTTATGTCTACGACATACTTAAGTGCGAAATATCCAATGTCGGCCGAGCCGAAATTGATACGTGCCAATCCATGCAGACCTGTGCTGGGGCCTATTTCTCAAAAGCTTGTAAAGATGCATGCAGACCAAATAGGCCTGCATGCATCTTTACAAGCGGATAGAACAGCGAATTGCTCTTTTGGTCTGAATGCACCTTAACTTGTAATATAAGCGAAAGTCCTTATCATAATAATGATGTTAAAGATTTCCACTTGTATTACAAGTTATAAGCTTTTGAGAAACGGGCCTCTGGTCGAACGCTTGTAACTTGTAATACAAGTGGAAGTCTCTTTTTAACACTATTAATTAGATAAGGACGTCTGCTTGTATTACAAGCTCACTCGACGTATTTTTCGCTCTTACGCCATATTAACAATTTTATTTGCCTGCCAGCCTGCCCCCTTCGTAGTATGATAAAAAAATCCAGTTAAAAAAAACTACCAAGGTCCGTTGAACAGTGGCGTAACTATACAATCTGGGGCCTATGGCAAATTATTTTGATGGAGCCCTATCAGTAAAAATCGTCACATTGTACTCAGTTTAATTTTAATAGTACATTACTACCGAGGCCGGGAAGTGACTGGTTGCCGGCCGAATATATGTAGACGGACGAGCGAAGCGAGGCCGGATAGTATTCGGACGGCAACCCGTCACTTCATGGCCGAGGTATGTATAATGCTTTTCTCAAACATGCAATGAAATGAAACAAAAAAATGTACCTTCTTTCTAAGAAATTATAAGTCAAGTCAACTACATAACTAAGTCTTTGAAACACAACAAAAGTCAAATACGACACCGACACCTCATTATTTTTTTTTAGATTGACCTGTTTGAAAGTTGCAAATTTTTACCTACTTTTAAAAAGCGGTATTAGACGACGCGGTCGGTTGGGTCCAATTAATCGCATGTGGTGATCGGGGCCGACGGATCGCGCCGTATAATACTGCTTTTTAAATATTATTTTGAGTAGTTATTGTACATTTATTTTAAATTATATAATTTAAATACCTAATTATAACTGCAAAAATTTGTCAATCATTTTTTTATACTAATATTACTTACAGATAATTATTGGCTAAAAGCCAAGATGCCAGGTCACAACCCTATGTCAAATGAAAATTAAAAAAAAGGCACTTGCCGGCCTAGGCCGGCAACGAGGTACTTCCCGGCCACTTTTTAGGCATGTAACTACAACATTTCATTGCATGTTTGAGAAAATGTAAATTCACTGCCTCTTGGGTCGGGGGCCCGTGGTATTTTGCAAGCCCTGCCACCCTATTGTTACGCCACTGCCGTTGAAACAAATATGCAGCCGGCATATAGGCCTTTCCTGTGCTTCAACAGTTATGTAATATTCTCTTCGCAGGACAATTTCGACGACATAAAAAACATGAAACCTGATGGTCCCAACAGCCACGTCCATGGCTTCGGTGAACGGGAAGAGCATAGTGCAAGTTATGTAAATGGCAAGGAGATAGCCAAGAAAGATACAAGGGATAGCGTCTCCAATGATGATGGTGATGTAAAGGAAGACCACTCTGACGATGGCGACGATTGAAAAACGTAGCATAATACTGCGAAACTATAATTGAAATACCAGAGTGCACAACATGAAATAAAAATCTCGTGACTAATATCAATATGTAATTTTTATTTTCTCATACCAAAATGAAATATGAAGATACTTATATAGTAGCTGCGCCTCAATTTGATGGTTAGTTGCACGTGAAATACATGCTGCAGCTATTATGCAAATATTAAATACCAATTTACATAGCATAGTCGTTGTGTTTATACAAGTTTACATAATATTATACATACGTATAGTAGGTGCTTTTGTTTGATATATGCTTACTTGCTAGATACTTAAAGTACATATTATCACGTCAATTTGGACAAATTTTTTACACCTACTCACCGCAAAACAAATCAGCAAAAAGCAATAATGCGATAGCTAATAGGTAACTAAAGGTGGATTTAAACCAAGCGAGCGAATGCGATAGTGTCGATAGAATGAGCATTCGCTCGTTTGGTCTAAATCCACCTTAAGTGTAGGCACCGCTAGCCTTCGACAGGGCAGTCCATCCACCCTGAAGTTCAAAGTCTCACATCCTGCAGGAATGTCCTACCGCAAACGCTCCATCTGAACAAAGGTTACAGGGTAGGTATCCGAATCCCCTGGACTTGCAGATGCCGTAGACCTACCTGTAGGTCAAGGTACTATTAAAGGTTTGAGTTGTGAATGCTTACATATTTTTTAATTATGATGTGATTGATGTGGGTAGTAGGTACTAATAGTAGGTAGACATGTTTTTGTGATTAGATAACTATTTAGATTGTATTTATTTTGGTAAATTGTGGTAGAACGATTTATATTTTTTTAGCTGTACCATTGTTACTTATAATTTAATCCTTAATAATTGAACACTATTGAACATGCAGCGACTTTAATAAGGTAGAAGAGGTAAATAGATTTTTATAAATTAATATTTTTAGGGGTATGTTCTTACGTTTCCAGTACAGGAACATTTTTTATTTTATAATTCATTCAAATCTACTTCGTCGTATTAAGGGCTATGAAGGTTTAATGAACGCACTGGCCACAAGAAATTATGGCATTATGAAGATTAAACTAGACCGTCTTTGAGAGTTGGGCACTGAATTAGTGTTTTTGTTGCGACTTAGATCACATTGTTTTATTTAGGAAAAACTATAGAATCAGTACCCGTTTCGGCAAAAAATAATAAATAAAAATATAAAAATGCACGCCTATACAATTGGGATGATGACTGTAGTTAAAATAAATTATTTAACATTATGCACGGCATAATACACGAAGAAATTATTACTAAGATGAAGATAACAGTAATTTTGGTACAGAACTTCTATTTAATAAATTGAAAAGAATTTAACAGAGTAGGTCATTTGGCAGCACTCAAACGTGACATCACTTTTGTGTATTTCATATAAAATTCCATAGTGGTGATGGTTTTGACAGTTCGAAAAAGATGCTGATTTGACTTGCTAGTCATCATGCCTATTGTGCATACCCTATAGTGATCTACCCACCTATCGCGTGAGACGGTGGCCTACGAACAAACTTCTACGAAAGTGAACGCATATGTGTGCATAAGTGGCAGCATAGTGGCAGTGAATGTGTTATCTGTCAAAAATGTGACTTTTTGCCAGGTCATGCAATTTATATAAACGACTACCGGTAAATTCGGGTTTCGTTATTGCTCACCCAAAAAAATCCTTTTAGGTACAAATTTGTAATTGAGTTAAAACAAGATTATTTGGTTTACATCGTTTAATTAAAATGTTAGATGCCATCTTTATATTTATTTAAGTCAATCAAAGCGGTTGCCCTAGGGTTAATGTAACCCATATTTACAGTATTTAATGTAGGACTATTCTCTGCATTAAAAGCTAGCATAGAAAAATAAGAAAATCGTTTAGCATTTTCGTATTATTTATTCAATGTGACTGAAGGAAAATTACAACTAATCTATTTATGAGAATTAATTGTATTGCAAAGCATGAAATATATTCGTGATAGTATGGAGCTAATGTGTGTATGTCGTATTTACATATTGGAACAAGTGGATATATTATTATTTATTCAGTAGGAAATTTTATTAAATTGAACAAAGTTCAATAAAGAGCAACACGTGACTTGGACAATGGACACGTGACTAGTGGAAATGTGTCAAAGTAAGTCACATGACATCATCAGCCTCTCTTAGTCCAGTCTTAGGCCTCTCCTATTAACTATGCGTATAAGCACATTAGGAGGCAAATGCCCATAATCGCCACGCTGAGCAAGCAGATTGGCGATCGCAGTAATGTGTCCACTATAATGACGCTGCTGCCCATCATCAATCTTCTGCCAGGAATGGTTTGTGACACTTCAATCCCTTAGCCGGCTCTTACGACAACGGGGCATTTAAGGACAAGATAAATAGGTTATTTCCAGGTATTCATACTTAGCCGGCTGGAAATCGTTTTTACAGGGTGTTTTTTTTTCGACCGTTCAAATTCTACGTAGTGAATGTGTAGGTCATACTCACCAACTTTTACTATGGGGACAAAGTCGAAATCGCGAAAAAAAAATCAGCTGTTTCATACAAATTGGCGGCATTACGCCGGCCGAAATGTATGAAACAGCTGATTTTTTTTTCGCGATTTCGACTTTGTCCCCATAGTAAAAGTTGGTCAGTATGACCTACAGATTCACTACGTAGAATTTGAACGGTCGAAAAAAAAACACCCTGTATATTTGACATTTGACATGATCGTACTTTTTTACGCACTAGCGTGAGAAGTAATTTTGTTCATTTCTTGTCGGTTCTAAACCTCGAAGGGCCATCCGTACTGAAGAACGCCGTACGATAAGGATGCGAAAAGGAAATTCGTAACTCATGTCGGCATTTTAACTTTTAGGGACACCAAATTAACGAGACATTAAAAAAAACCTTACTTTCAGTCAGCTTTGTAACGACAATTATATAAGCAGTGATTAAGAACTAAATTTAAATAAAAACTTGATTTTGGTGTTGATTTGGGAGTGAAGAAAAAAACACCTAGGTCACCAACGATCGAGGTGGGATTCGACGTTGGTTAGTTATATATGTAGTGAAATCTGATCAGACATACCAGGGTTCGAAAGGCTGAACTCAAGGTTATTTACTTTGGAATATGACTCTAATATTTATATGATTTCAGAATAGATAAAAAATGGCTTAACTAATGCTGCTTACGAATGTTTACGACACATGATCGTCATCAGACCTATTACCGCAAAAATCTAAATTCGTAAATTTCGAGTATTTTTCTTTTCACTCCTATGAAGGCGTCATTAGAGTGACAGTTCGCAGTAGCGCTGGTCATCACAGCGACAGGCGTGTGACGTGCGTCGGCGCCGACAGCATTGTCCGTTCGGTTCCGCTCGCAGCTGACGGCCCGATTGTCATTCAAATCGATATTATTCGCATCACTTTGTTTGATAATCGTTTTAGGATTTTGCCATGTGGCACTGACAAATACAAATTAAATACTCGTGTCATGTTATTTGTAAACGGGTTGAAGGGAAATAGATCGAAAGTAACGATTTTTTTTCTTTGGGCAAGGTACACTTCTAATTGTTCCATTACATATATTTCGTCAGCCTCCGCTAGTTGATAGTGACCCTCCCACTGAAGTTTTTGGCACATAAAAAATAAGGGTTTACAAAAAGTTGGCAAAACTTTAAAAATTGTAATCCTTATTTTTATGTGCTAAAAAATTGCCACCAAAAAATTACAAATCCAATCTCAAATTTCGGAACAAATAATAAATGTAGGTATAAGTGCTCGCGATTAAGTTTCCGTCATTTGTTAAAAAGCATAGTAAAATCAATATCATATAGATAATGAAACATGAAATATTTGTTAAAAAAGAGTAGGTATTCAAAATTTTTTAGTCACGTCAAGATTGTTAACCTTATATCTAATCCTACAAATGGAGTAGGTATACTAAGTACCTATGCACAGCGCAATCGACGGTGTAAACTTAGCTAGGTGGAGTTGTATATACACGGTGCCCATGAGGAAGGGGGAAAAAAAAACAAACAGGCGCATTTTCTGGACCAAATTTTGAAGTTAAAAAATGTCATATGAAGTTTTTCTGGATAGAGGTCCTATTTTAAGAGAAAAATTTGATATTTTTTTCCTAAAAACCGTTTTTTAGCCCGTTTACGCTATGATAAAACGCATTTTAGGCAAACGATTTTTGTTTACCATGTTTGTCTTAGTCCTTATCACACTTAAATTGACAGACATCAAAATGAACAAAAAAAATCTTTTCATTACCTGAAAATGAAAAAAAAAAACGTTTTTAAGTTCGTTTTTTTTGCGATAGTTTTCATTAATAAAATCCTTTTTTTGTGTATTTTTTTTGTTTTTTTTTTTGATGTTTTGAATGCCCTCACATTCAAAAAACATCAAAAAAAAAAACAAAAAAAATTTTTTTTTTTTTGCACAATTGACCAAAAACTTACTTAACATTTTTTTTGCTTCTTTTTAGTCTCAGGAATATGCTGTTAAAATTTTTTTCCCTTTTCCTCACGGGCACCTTGTATAGGTATTACCTTTTGCAAGAAAGTTGACAAGCTGCTAGCTGTACGATGCGTACGTTTATGTGCAGGGACAGGGCATTACCCTGCATAATATAATCTACGGTTTAAGGTTGCGCGTTTGGGCTGATGAGTCAGGGTATTTTTTATGCCCGGCGGTTCTGGTGTTTATCAAGAGGCTAACAGAAACTTTTTATTTTTTTCGGATATATATACCTACACCAACCCCATTATCTTAGTCTATAAATTCTAAGCCTTTTGTTTAGACATGAGTGAAAATTAGTACAACATAATGAATATGAAATATTTCTTAGAAAGAGTATCTCCATATTTTTTCTAGATACGACAAAATTGTTAACCTTATTTCTAATCCAATGGAGTACCTATACTTAGTATGGGGCGCCATCGAAGGTGTAAACTTAGCTTGGTGGAGTTGTATTGTATATGTTGCAAGAAAGTTGACAAGCTGCAAGCTGTACGCATGTACGTTTATGTACACTTGTACAGGGCATTACCCTGCATAATACATATAATCTACGGTTAAGGTGCGCGTTGGCCTGATGAGTCAGGGTCTTTTATGCCTAGCGGTTCTGGTAATTATCAAGTGGCAAATAATTTCAGAAACTTAATTTTTTTCCTCACCTCATTATTTTAGTCTATAAATGCTAAGCCTTTTGTTTGATCATATTTCAATAATTTTATGAGTGTAAATAACTGCAATTTTTAATTAATGGAGTATGCGCCAATTCTAATTTCAGGAACAAAAACTTAAAAATAGTAAACCAAAAATTTGTGTGATGTATGCATTCAAATTTACTAGTAAAATTCCTTGTAACTCCTGGCATTAATATTTCCGTATATTTCTAGCTGACCTACGAGGCTTTTAGTGTCACTGATATTAAAACTACAGCACTTAACACTTCAATGTATACCAATCGTCAGTGAATAAACCTAAAAATATCAATTAGTCCATTATCACGCAACTTTTTTAAAACACAATCTTGGTTTTATTGCAAACTTAAAATCTTAAACCTTGAGTTCATTTATATTTTTAGTTTAAATTATTGATATTTATTAATTAGTATTAACGTAAAAATATATCTGCGAACGAGTTCACGATATGTGTCGATGACTTCCAATAGGATAGTCAGTCATATTTATTTAATGTTTTTTTTTTAATTCAACTGACGATTGTATAAATCTATAGTTTAATCGAAAATCGAGACTTACTTAGGTATTCGAAAAGACTGACCCAATCTTACACTATTCTAAAAACTAAACTTAATCAAGCGGCCTTTATATAAACGTGTCTTTTAGCTAGCTGCCGTGTGAAGCAGTTAGCAGGTAAACCTTAGCTTGATATATTTAGCCATACTTAACCCTTTAAGCGCCAATAGCAACTAAAGATGTTGTCGATCAAACAAGGCTAACACCGCCTTAAGTTGTCACCGTTTATATTCGTCGTTTATAAGTCGAGATAGTGTGCTGATCATATTCTGACGTGAAAGAAAAAGCGTTCGGTTAAAACAACGTTAAAAAGCAAACTAAGTATAGCCATGCATGTCTGACTGCCACTTAAGTTCTAAATAAAGTATGTCAACCTCACGTCAACAGAATAAAATTGTAAAAACAATGACACTTTGTTGTACCAACTCAGTTGTCACAAGTGACATCAATGACGTGGTCAGTTTTGAAGACAACATAATACAATTCCTCGCAATTCTTAGCTAAATGTGGTGACCATATAAAACGGAGGGACGGAGACGAATCTGGGCATTGCGACTCTGCCGTCCGGTCAAACAACTCTAATATATACATAACGTCTGTTTGTTTATTAGATCAGTTATCGAAATGGCGAAATTCAGCGTCGTGTTTGTGATTCTGGCTTTGGCCGTCCATCGTACACGGTAAGTACCGGATATTATACTCTGTTTTGGTTTTGGTGTTTTATGAAAATGTAAAATAATCTTGCAGTAATCTTTTTATTGAAAAAACTACGAGTAGAAAAATAAGTTGAAAACAAAATATTATACATAATATAAACAAGCAAAATACAGTGATTAACATTGCTTTTTGATTCATTAAGTACCTAGTTTTGGATTTTCTATATGCATTTTTTCAATAAAAAAGATACTGCAAGATTGTTTTACCTTTTTTTTAAAACACCAAACCAAAACAGGAGTATGGGTCACAGGAATGCTACCGAATATGGTTTTTTGAAATCGGTTTTTTCAATATATAATGTTAATAACTTTACCTATTGTAATGTATGTTTCACTTACCCAACCTGGCTATACATACATAATGTCCCAGAGGGCCCAATTTTCTCAAAAATCTTGTAAACTTGTAATACAAGTGTAAGTCTCTTTTTTAACATCATTAATAAAAATAAGGAGTTTCCACTTGTATTACAAGTTACAAGCTTTCGAGAAAATAGGCCCCCAGAAATTAAGGCGTCAATAAGTTATATTCGAAGATGTTTATGTTTAGGGCTTAGGACTTTTTCATAGCATATCGTGGGTTTCTAAAATCCTTGGAGGCCGCTATGTGTAAAAATTTTTCGAAGTCAAAGTCCAAAGTATATTTGTAATATTAATTCGTTTTACTGAGTTTAATTTTTAATCGAAACGTAATTAATTTTTAAAAAATCGAACTATATTTTCATAAAAAAGTGCATACGAAAATTAGTTATATCAGAAAACCATAAAAAAAAAACTAGACAATTAGGTTTCAAGACAAAACTATAAAAAAGTCTTAGATCGGAAAAATAGCGATGAAAAATGGCGAAAAGTATCATGTTTGTTTTTTCTCGAAAGTTTTCGAATCTTTTCGTATAAATTACATGTAACTTCCGAACAAAAAAAACAAAAACTGATGTTTTGTCGACTTATACGACTTAAGATACCCCGGGCTAAGATCGGATGGACCGCAATAAACTACTGAAAATAGTAGTAATTTTTTTGCTCACTGGCTGTATTATGCATGACGCCATTTTCACCCCGCCCCCTCTCGCTAGTATGCAATATATGCAGCAAACCGCTTAGCTGCAATCAGGTCGTGAGCTACGAAACGTTTTAAAAAAAAAATGTTTTTTTTTTCGAGAATTTTTGGAAGATTCCATCTTTAACAGGAAAGCTATTTCACTTTCTTCTCCTTACTTTAGAGTTGTTTATGAGATATTTAGTCCCGATCATAAGCCAAGAAGGTTTTTTCAATTGGGTGTCTTGGAAAAAAAAAATAGTGCAAGTTTTGACTTTACGTTTTACTCCTAAGCTATTCGGCTGAGTGGCAATCAAGTAAATATATTGAAAAGCTTGATTTTTTTTTTATCACGTACATCACACACCTGCAGGTAAAAAGTTAGTGATAATAAAATTTTATGTTTTTTTTTTGTAAGGTAAACTAAATTTTCGTATGCACTTTTTATGAAATCAAGTTCGATTATTAAAAATGAATTACGTTTCGATTTAAATGAACTCGGTAAAGATGTGGACAGTAGGTATAATTTCATTATATTATATATTTACAATATACTTTGGACTTTTGATTTCGAAAAAACTTTTACACATAGCGGCTCCAAGGATTTTTAGAACCACGATATGCCTATGAAAAAGTTCCTAAGCCTAGTTTATGTTATATATTGCAATTGCCACTACGCCTATCGAAATTTTTTATAAGTGTACATAATGTATATTTTTCGTTGGGCCCCCTTTTGGTGCACCCTGACTGTTATCAGTAGGTACCTACTTTACTTAAATCATAATTAGCATTCATGATATTACAAGATTGTACTAATTTAATCGTGAGGCATAATGATTTCTTAAAAAATAATATATGGTAATTAAATGTAAACACAAAGAGCAGACATCCACTTAGTGGCATCGTTCAGGGTAATCAGGTCTGTTGGTCCTGGCTTTTGCATTATACACGGTGGGAATTTTAATCGGTGAACAGGAAACCCATTTTTTCTAATTCAGTAATCGATGGGCGGTCACGTTTATGTAGTACTTAAGTGGAAACCAAGTTTTTTTTTTAGCATAAAAATTTTTTTTATGTTGAAATTAAAAATTTTATTGTCACCCCTACTAATGGTTTAGTCTGAAAAAGTTTTAATACCTCTTTTCAAACTATCAGCCATAGAAAACTTAAAACATAAAATGGAGCAATAAACCACTCACATGCTTTAATTTTTTGCGATAGACTCTATTTCCTATGTAAAAATAAGAGCGATGCATGGCTGATAGTTTTGAAAAAGAGGTATTAAAACTTTTCAGACTAAAACCATTAGTAGGGTGACAATAAATTTTAATTAAAGTTTAATTTCAACATAAAAATTTGTTATGCTAAAAAAAAAACTTGGTTCCACTTAAGTACTACATAAACGTGACCGCCATCGATTACTGAATTAGAAAAATGTGTTCCTGTTCACCGATTAAATTCCACCGTGTATATTGTATGCTCGATAGCTGGTTGGTAGCGGTGCTATTAGATTCTTCTTCAAACAGTAGTATTAAGCAATTGGTTCGAAAGTTCAAACTATGATAAACAGGAGACCCTACTCAGCTATTTACAGCGGGTCATCACCTCATCACAGCACGATCGAAGCCTATCATGAACAATATCGCTGGCTGTGCGTCTCGACCTCGTATAATGCGCAAGTCATAAAAATATATTTATGTACAAAATACATTTCATATACGGGGTTGAATCATACACCCTGGACATACGAGGTTGAATCACACAATCTTCGACATGCATTTCAAGATACTTACATACAAATTTTTCGTAATTTGAATTCAATCAATGAAACACCAGAATTCAAATTACAGCAAAGCGACTTAGCTTAGGACCGAATCTGAATCGCGATGTAAGAATAACTGTCAAAAACTGACAAGCAGAACCTAAACTGAATAGCATTAAGAGATCACAGGGTAGCCTCCCAAGCATTATTATAGGTTGCAGAATTGTTCATGATAAACAGTTTTTTAGTTACCGGTTTACCAAACTACTGACACACTAACTAAAACAGAAAAAATAAATCTAGTGGGCCTATAATTTATGTATACACATTGAATACACACATCAACACCTGCATTTATAAAATTAAATAATAAATAAACTTATAATTTTAATTGCCATCATTCGCTTGAAAGAGAACTTAGGACAAAATACAACGCACCAAAAGCCTTTTGCCCTATGCAATAAGAAGGTAAATGAAAAGATCTCCATGAGCGAGATATTTTCAAGGATATACAGGGTTACTTTTTCACCGGTACAATAAATTTTCCCACATATTTGGTATCGATAATAGATTACATTTATCAAATAAAATTGACATTTTTTTTTTCATTTATTATTAATTTATCCTTCATGCAAATGCAAAATAATGGGCCTACTAATGATAAGACGTAAACGGGGTGCGGGACGCAGAGGGCGGCGGAAAGGGGTGAGCGACCTGCGCACGAGTTGGCAACATAGCAGTTACCTCAATCTCGGTGACTAGGTCAGGGACGGTCAGTGTCACGGTTGACGTAGGTATGTGCGCACGCGCCGCATCGTACTACCTTCAGTCGGAAATTGCTCGTACGAAATGGTTCGTAGTTATTTTCTCATTGGGGAAAATGCAGTGGCAGCCCAGCGGCTATACGCTGAAGAAAGTGTGCCCCGCCTGGAAAATGCCAGTGTTATAGCTATGGCCAGCCAGGTCAACAGATTTGACCCCGTGTGACTGTTTTTGTGGGGTGAGGGTAGGCCCAAAATTTAAAAGACTTAAACAATCTAATAATAAGTGCATTTGATGAACTTAAAAGTGAGAACTACAGACTTGTGTTGGGAAATATCGAAGGAAACATTCAAAAACAGGCAAGAGCGTGTTTAGATAACCACGGCCAACATTTTGAACACTTGCTTAAGTATGTGAATTAATTAATTAGTATGAGAAATGGACTCCATTAATCAGGTATGTTTTTTTTATTCCAATCATTGTGCATAAAGTTGATTTCAAGTGTTTAAATACGCCTCAATGAAGAAAGTTTATGTCCTTAGTGCAAGTATGAAGGAAGATTTGGGATCAAGTAAGATTTTTTTGCCAAGTCATAATCATAAGTTGATTATCATTGCCGCTTTTCTAAGCCGCCATGCCACGTGCGATGACGTTGTAAACAAACAGTTGCCAGTTCGTGTGTTTTGCTAGTTATGTAATGCGTAATGCGTCCAATTTTCTTATTAGGTTTGCGGATAAGTTCAAACATCGGTATTTTAGTTTTTTTGTTCTAAAGGGGTAGTAACAAAAAATGCTAGTATTCTGTAACTTGGACTACTATTACGTATGTTGATTTTTTCTACTGGTGAAAAAGTAGCCCTGTATTATTATGAAATGAAGCTTATGTTTATTAATTAATAACTCTCTTTTTCAAATGTGGCCTCGGCATTAATAATTTGTTACAACTATTTTTTTTTAATGCCTATATTTTAGTCCATTTACGAGTAGGTACCTTTGTCTATGATGATTTGCTCGTTTTCTAATTGTTCGGTACCTATTTAATAACATATTTATGGTCAATGCAGGTAAGACCGTCTATCGGGAAAGTCCGTCTACCAACTGATTTCCACCCCTAACTCAACAATATAAGACGCATATGACGGACTTTCCTTACAAATTAAATATGCCGGACTTAGCCACACCGACCTTAGTGCTGACGTAAAATAGTCATGTCATAATTTTTATCATATAAGTAATTAGGAAAAATATTTATTTTATTTCAATCCAATTAAAATTTTAGCCTTAATTTTAATGATTTTATTTGATATGTGCATTATTTTGTGTCTACATAAAACCATGTTCTTATAGTAAATGGTTAAGGAAGCTTGTACAAAAGGCGATATTATATTTGTGACGATGTTCTTCACATAAAGCGGATCAAACTGGTATTCAGGTATATTTTGCGTAGCAGGAGAGCAGGAAAATAAATATAATGCTAATATAGCAGAAATCTTCAATAAATTGCCTCATTTGTCTTTACTGCGCTACCCGTATCGAATTTAAAACTAATGCATCATTCATATTAGAATATGAAGAAAATATTTCCCTGTTTTAGTTTATAAGTTATGTCTCTGCTTGAAATACAGGATCCACCTAGTTCAGGCGCTGGACATTTGTGAAGTTTATATTAATATTATTATGATCTGTGACAACTGCTTTGTATGGTACATGAATAAATTATTATTAATTATTATCATTATTATATTTATTAAAATATAGTTGTATATGTCTTAATACATGAACTAACAAACTTATATTCGTTATAGAGTTATATGATGAGGCAGAACAAAATATTTAACAAATAAAAAAGTTTTCTGGTACCTTGCCAATCCCTCTTCTACTTAGTATCATCATCACCATCAGCCTATTTCAATCGACTGCTGGACATAGGCCTTTTCCAATACCTATGTTCGCTTGATCGCCTTACGAGGTAAATACCTATAATCAAGCGGATTGGCGATCGCAGTAGTGTGTCCACTGTGATGACGCTACTGCCCGTCATCAATCTTCATTAAATGAGTGACACTTCAATCTCTTAGCTGACTCTTACGACACCTGTACACGGAAAGAGTTGAGGTAGGCACGGTTATAGTGTACATTTTTCGATATAAGTTTTTGTGTAGAATTGTAAAATAGCTACCACCGTCTTAGTCGTCTTACCCGTTAACCTGCCGCTAAATAGCAGTATTTGCACTGCTGGGTTTAGTTTGGGGGGAGGATAGCCGGTATAATTACTAGCATAGATAGAGGCAATTCATCTCATCAAGTCCTCAGGGTAGGCAGCGTATAGGCGATTTTCTAATCGCTATGTCCATGGGCCTCAGTTCCTGCTTTCCATCAGGTGGGCTGGGAGCTCAGTTGTCTACTAGAGCGAAACATAAGAATAATCGTTTCTTAGGACACAAATCACTGGCAGACCACGAGGCGATTGTATCTAACTATTAATGCGCATTGGATTATGTAGGACTTGAGACAAATGAAAGTAAAAAACGGAATAAGATAAGAAATAGTACATTGTGTATCAAGGGAGGTAAGTAGGGAATTACTAACGAGAGTGTTAGAAGCCCGACGCCGTTGGGCGGAGGGCTTTTATGACTCGAGTTAGTATTCCGCTTACCGACCGTGATGCATACAATGTTTTTCATCACACTTGCCGACAAAAAAAAAGTTTTAAGACATAATATTATAAAGTGACGTACTGACATTTCTATTATTCCCTAGGGAAGTTCACTTTTCTATTACTGCCGCTACGCACGCAAGCAATGGCGGGCTTAGACAGCAAGTGTGATGAAAAATATTTTATTTCGTCTTTGGAACACTTCTTTTAACAAACTGTGCTAAGTATTGCTGTCCCTTAACTCACGGGAAAAACCAGCAAAATAGAAATATTTGATTCACTCAATTAAAATAAAACTGGCACGATAGGTACAAGTGCGAATAAACAATTCCTATTTAACAATAAGGTATATCGTTATAATTATGTATACTAATAAAATACGATACAAAACTTGTAATGTAATCGTTTGATTGTCAATGTCATTGACAAATTAATGTCTTATTATTGTCCTTTACAAAGTAAGGCTGTATGTGTATAATACCTAGGCGCGATCGCATTATGATAATTTAGGCAATAAAACCATGTTCAATAGAGCTGTTTTAAGGCCCTATTAACTCCAACCTTGATGCATTTACGACCATTTAAGGTAATTTTGTAACAAGGAGGTTTTCTTACATTGTCCACATTTTAAATATTTATTTAATGCTTACGCGAAAAATAAAAAATATCGCAAAAAAATGTTATTTCATATTAAATCCTAAATTCATTTTAAATTAAAGCATATTTTGCGATTATTTATTTAGATAATTTGCCCAATACAATTGAAATAAACGGTACGCTACTATTTTTGTAACAACAAGTAGGAAAAAATTAGTGTACATTACAATTTACTACAACAATTTCGCGGAAATCATTCACCATATATACATTGATAAATATTTGTAGTATTGAGTGTTAGCTTACTCATTTACACCTCTACTCAAGTATGTTTTATGAGGCTTTGATCCTTTGTATTGTCAATAACATGCCATTGATTAACCTTTTGAGGACACGGCAATACTTAGGTAATTTTATAACCCCAGAATATAACGAATAGTTTGTATCATTGAACAACTAATATGTTTCGATATTCGAGTATAAACCTTGTCGCATTGATATATAAAGTATTCATGTGTTCTAGTCTAGTGCAGTTTCCAGCACAGGTCACAGGAACTTTTA
The DNA here is from genome assembly GCA_025490895.1 of Thaumatotibia leucotreta. Classification (NCBI taxonomy): domain Eukaryota; kingdom Metazoa; phylum Arthropoda; class Insecta; order Lepidoptera; family Tortricidae; genus Thaumatotibia; species Thaumatotibia leucotreta. Next base: position 273,345 of record JALPQI010000224.1, on the reverse strand, counting down.
CCTTATTGTTGTTTGATGCCGTAAAGTACGTGATTACAAGCAGATCATGCTCCTCTTTAAGATACCTAGTTGCTTAGCCAAGTTGCCAATCGCTAACGCTTAATCGTCAATAGTAAACGAAAGGCAGCTAACTGTCTTTGTCGCACTAATATGAAAGAGGACAGAGAGGGAAAACTACGATACGCTACCAAGCGCTAGCGATTGGCAACTTGGCTAAGCATCCTAGTCAGAACCGAGTATTTCCGAAAAGCGGATTACCCGTAACGTACGCTGAAATGTATGAACAGCGCTAAACGGTGCAGCGCGTGCGACGGATTTTATTACAGAGCGGGAGCCGCGAGCGTGTAGGTATTTTGTCTTTTACGCGTATGTTAAGTAGCCAGTAGAAAAGGAAAAAATAAACAAATCAAAAATTTTAATTACTTATTCCATAATCACGCACTTTCTGAACACACTTTTGACTTTATCACCAACTTAAAACCTTAAACCTTGAGTTCACATACATTTTTAGTTAAAATTATTGATATTTGTTAGCATTAATGTAAAACTAAACTTACGAACGTGTTTCACGATATGCGTCAAAGACATCAAATGCTCTTCATTTAAACAATAAATATGGAATTATTACAATATCTTGTCAGCCTCCGTAGCATATTAGTTGGTAGTGACCCTGCCTATGAAGCCGGAGGTTCGGGGTTCGAGTCCCGGCGAGGGCAGTATTTGTGTATTTATTTATCACAAATATTTGTTCCTTGGTCATGACTGTCTATGTATTTAAGTATCTATATGGATCTATCTATTATATATATCGTCGCTTGGTACCTATATCACAAGCCTTAATTGAGCTTACCGTGGGACTAGGTCGATTTGTGTAAGATGTCCCAAGATATTTATTATTATCTAAAATAAAACAACACCTATAGAAAAAGAGAACATCTAACGGGCATATTTTTAAGCGCCCCAAACGCCCTACCAATCCGGCCACATTCCGTAAAAATAGCTAGAAACTTTAACAAGTTGTTCAGTCACTATAACCTTATTTTTTAATAACTCAATAAATAAGAGTTAAGACTTTTCTTAGAAAAAATAATTTTATATGATCTAAATAAATTTAACGAAAAAAAAATCATTCTGTAGGAAACAGTCTCGACATTTTTTATTTCTTTATTAATAATTTTAAAGTCAAAGATCTTTTAAATATTACCGGTGTAAGTCAAAGGCCACCTGGCCGGCTGGATATGGTAAATTTTAGACGAATATTGCTCATTTACATTACGTTCACATTTAATTATCAACTGCCGTATAATTATGCAGGAATAATAAATTAGGTGTTAGTCATCAAGCTAAAAACAGCGATGTTATATTATGAACTCCGTAATTTTATGACAAGTTGATAACGAATATTCTTTGAAAAAAAAATATTAGTTACATTTCAGTAACCGGCCCATTATATATTTTTTGTGTCGAATGCAAATATCAGGATAATTTAAAACCAATGGTAAAATTATTTTAACGAATCTCGTAAATATATGAACCCTTAAATTGGCAATGTACCTCAAAATGCACATATTTTTCGACCCACTTATTTGTATTTTTTTAAATAGAAAATTGTCTGCTCAAGGAGGGGTTTCTACGATTTTTTTATTTTCCAATTTAAGGTTTAAAAATAATTATAGAAAAAGTGAACACTCACGAAATTTTAGTATGTTATAGAATATATTAATACACATCTCTGCTTTTCGTATGCCTGCCTACTCGCCTCTTACAGGAAACGAAATCTCGAGTTCTTCGACTGATACATTTTTTATTCATCGAAAGTTTACATAAGCGAGTACAGATTCCCTTGTAGGTACATTAAAACATAATAAATTGTGCTAGTGGTAGGACCTCGTGCAGAGGCCGCCCGGATAGATACCATCGTTTTACCCGTTAACCTGCCGCTAAATAGCAGTGTTTTCACTGCTGTTGCGGTTTGGGGGTAAGATAGCCGGTGTAATCAAATCACTAATTACTGGCATAGATAGAGGCAATCCATCTAAGTCCTCAGGGTAGGCAGCGCATAGGCGATTTTTGGGTCACTATGTCCATGGGCCTCACTCAGTTCGTGCCTTCCATCAGGTGGGCTGAGAGCTCAGTTGTCTACCTTAAAAAATAATAATAATACCACCTAACCCTTTTCCAGGTTTTCCGACATTCGACGATGACGTCGCAGCGGCCGCAGCCTCCGGTAATTGGGCGAAAGTGCACGAGATGTAAGTACAACAAACGCCAAAACAATTGACTCACCATCGATGACCACAATGTACACTCGACCAATTGGAACCCTAGGCCACTCTAGAACCATGTCAAAATGAAAAGCCGTTTGAAATGTCTTACAATCTGATTGATAACGTTACTTTGACATGGTTCCTGAGTGGCCTAGGGTTCCAATTGGTTGACTGTACATAAAATATTCAAAATTATATGATGAATAGGGGTCGGAACTATGGGTGCAAAACTTTAACAAAACTTCTCAAGTGGACTTGACATAGCACATAGTTACATCCTTAAAATATACACATGTACACCCACACATTGTAAGTTTAAGATTCCGAGATATGGAATAAAATGGGATACAGATTTTTCAATAATATTCGTGTTTGTTTTGGCTAAAGTGTTCCCATATGTCAATTTTAAAGTTTTGCATCTATAGTTCCGACCCCTAATGATGAATATACCTATTTGTTTAGCAGGAACGAGAGATTGACAAAATCGACATAATTGATATCGATAAGCCTTGTTAGTCGATAAATAAATTTAATAAATGAGTACTGCGCAGTAACTTAGAGATAAACTACAAGAATGCAAATCACGCAAGCGGTGTGCCATCTAATATGAAATTTACATAAGCTACAACCCGCACATCACTTACTTGCGTACGCGCACGTACTGCTGCACACGCATCTAGTATGACTTAGCCTTAAGCGTGCTGGGGCCATACCGTTGCCCGCATTCGTCTATCCCACGTTCAGTTAGTGTCAAGCTTTAACTGTACTACTATATTATTGTATGTATTTCATTCAGTATTTGTTTCTTAATTGAATTAACCATTTTTTTTCTTTCACAGATTGAGAAGGAATTTCGCGCAATCCTTCGGGGTACGTTCATTGGTAATCTATAGTAATCTTTACACTTCTCTTTCTCGTAATATCCTAAGTTTCTTTTGAAACTAACATTAATAAAGGTTGCACACTCAAGCATTATATTTCTTTGTTATAATTTAAAACGAAAATGTGTCGTCTGCTGAAATACAAAATGAATATGAGTAAAGCACCTCGTAAATACGGAAATCACATTGATTGCATGGTTTTATTTGATTTTCTAAACTCTGTAAATATATTTTTCCTTTTAACTTTTTCTTCTTCTGTATTGTTTGTCTTGATTGTTCTATTTTTCATGTTCTGATGAGATCACCTCACTAATAGCCTAAATGAAGACCAGCATCGAACTGCACAAAGCTAGATTGAACCCTATTGTTTCACTACACCTACATATTTCCCCATTTTCCAGGAGAACTCGATGACCGACGTCCGAAGCCTGAAGCCGCCAAGCGGCGGCCACGTTTTCGCCGAAGCCAAGTCCACCTTCCAGCGGTCGTCCAACGTCAATGGCCAGCAGAGCCGGGAGAGCGGAGGTCACGAGGTCCAGAACGTCGATGGCAACGTCAGGGAATGGGACATCAAGCCTTAAGTTCGAGGCTTCTTCAACTAACCATGCACTTAGCACAAGTGAACCCGTATTGTAATAGGCATAGTTATCAATTTAAACGCCAATTCGTAAAATTCGAGTATTATCTTTGTCATTTTATTGACGTGTTCACTGAAGTGGTGGAGACAATTTCTCGAAAGCGGATATTGAAGTTCAGGCCGTAGCTCTTATAATGGTGCCGGGTTGAACATTTTTCATCGTTGCCATCGTGTTTTGACAAGTATGCAAGTGCAAAAGTGATGCAGTAGAACGATAAATGGTAAAACGGAACTACCATAAGCCACTTGGCACAAATGAATGATATGATATGAAAGATATATCCCTAGCTAGGGTATAGTAGCTGTGAAGAAGTAAATCAAAATTTTCTAAATAGGAATTATTTACGACAACATGGCTGCTACACACGTACGTACGGGTTTACTAATTTACTTGCTATCTTCAATTTATAACTATTGATCACATGGGGACATTCATGTTTTAGAACAACTTTGGTTTAGGGTTGCATATTAGTTTTAAATAGTACGAGTAGGTACCACCTATTCAATTGATTGAATTTAAACACATGGAAGTCATCACGCAACGACAGTTAATGATTAATAAAGGAGATCTATGGGGCACCTCGGCTCTTTTTGATTTATGTGTAATTTGTACAAATAAGTAGAATAAAGTAGGTAGCATAGAATAAGTAGTTACGCCAAATTTGTGATTTTAGCTTGAATTATACAAAATATTACGTACACATCTAACTGAGCCCCTAAGGCTTTAAGATAATTGTCAGCTATCAGCAAAAAGTAACCCTGTAAACCAAGTAACAAAAAGTATAAAAATATTGTGATGAATTTATTTATTTAAATATTTACACTTTCTGCACTTATTACAGATTAATCTCATGTTGTGAGTTTCATTAATTTTGTTTTTCCCTGAACGACCCTAAGTTAAGATCCATACATTAGATTCACCATTGGAAAATAACTCGAGTATTGACTACATGAATGTAGTCCTTAAAACTGAGTCGAGTCTTAGAATGAAGGACTCGAACGACTCGAGTCTTTACCAACACTACTTGACAGGGATAAGTAAGGGTGCAAAAGCTGCGAAAGACGGAAAACTTTGTCTTTTTTTTTATATTGGCACAACAAAGTGGCTCCACTCCACATGATCGTAATTCGTAAGTGAAAAGTAGAGCCCAAATCGCGGCGGTAACGAACAGGAGACCAGCAGTAACCTGTCAGTTGCCACCACGTTGCTGGCCCGCTAGATGCTTCTTCACGCTTCGCTTAAAGGGAATTATGGACTTGAGGGTAAAGATTCTTTATTCCCATAAGAATTACAAATTCACTTACATGAGAATATTAATACATAACTTAGTTCTAGTTCCACGCACAATGCTTAATTAAGTTATTCCTTAAATAACAATTTATTGCTAAGTAGAAAATAAATGTACATAATATTTATGTAGGTGTTGATAGCAGTAAGGTTCATATTGGCGTAAATGATTAAAACACGTCTTGTTGCTATGAATTTTGTAATGCGACTAGAATAATAAATACATGCATAGGTAATGGTATCGATAGATGTGAGGATATGTAATTCGGCTGCGTTAACATACCGCCGGCCAAAGGACTAATAAAGTCCTTTAAAGAAATTATACAATGAATATAAACATGCAAAATAAATTCGTTGTACACATTAGTCCTTAATTTCTATCGGCAGTAAACACAATTTTGTAACTGGTCTTTTAACGATACTATCACCACTTTTAACACTATACACTCTCGTAATACGATCTGGTCCTGGATGTTTGGCGACTATTCGACCAAGAGCCCATTTCCCAGGCGGGAGATTGTCGGATTTGATGAGAACAATCTGGCCTTCATTGAACTCTTCGACGATTTTTAACCACTTTGGTCGTTGTTGTAAACGTGACAGGTATTCTTGCTGCCATCTACACCAAAGATCTCTGACCATTTTTTGCATGTGTTGCCATCTTGACAGTGAGCTCATTCTAACGTCCTTTAAATCTGGTGATGGAACATTTATGGGCGCTTCGCCGATCAAGAAATGTCCAGGCGTAAGAGGTTCTATTCTGTCTATGTCATCGCTGTCAATTGGACACAAAGGTCTTGAATTCAAGCATGCCTCAATTTCACAGAGTACAGTATTCATTTCCTCGAAAGTGAGGTGGGTGGTGACTATTCTTTTTAGGTGATGTTTCAGTGATTTTACACCAGCCTCCCACAAACCACCAAAGTTCGGACTATAGGCGGGGATGAAGTGCCACTGCGTACCTTCTTTAGCCAAGGAATCGGAAATATCTCCCGTAAAATCAACTTGTGCCTCTTTCCACGCGTTGATCAATTCTTTGTTGGCTCCGACAAAGGTTCTTCCTTGATCACTCCACAAGTGGTTACATTTGCCTCTCCTGGCCACGAACCTTTTAAAGGCAGCTATAAAAGCTTCGGATGTGAGGTCCCCGACTAATTCAAGATGTATACATTTAACGGATAAGCAGATAAATATTGCCACATACGTCTTCGTTGTCTTAGCCCCTCTACCCTTAGACATGAGGGTAGTGAAAGGACCCGCAAAATCAACGCCACTGTTTAAAAACGGTCTGGTGGGCGTGACTCGTTCTCTTGGCAGGTCTCCCATTAACTGTGGTTTGGGAACAGCACTTTGTCTGGCACATACGAGGCATCTATTGATATGAGCCTTTACCAAATTCTTCGCTTTAACAATCCAAAATTTTGATCTCAAATAACTCAGTGTCAATGTTATTCCACCGTGTAAGGTTTTCACGTGAGCGTCGGCTATAATGAGTGGAGTTAAGTTATTTTTATTTCCTAAAATGAATGGGTGCTTTCCGTCGTCGTTCAGGTTGGCGAATCGGAGTCTACCTCCCACTCTCAGTAATCCTTCCTCAAATATAGGATTTAAAGATTTTATCGAACTCCTCTTGTGTACTTGTTTATTTGTGGTTAATCTGTTTATTTCTTCTATAAATTCTTCTCTTTGTACAAGTCTTATACAAACAAGTAAGCTCTCTTCCAAATCGTGTGTGGTCAGCGTAGTTAATTGTACATTGTCCATTCGTAATTTTTTCATGTTCAGGAATTTGCGGCAAAGAGTTACTGTTCTTATTAACTCTTCTAAATTATTGAAGTCCTTGTATTGTTCTGTCAAACCTTTTTCCTTTTCACCTTCATGTATGTTCATATTTACTTGTATCACATGTCTTCTTTCTATGTCTGTTGAAGTGACGTTAGGTCTTTTGTATTCTATTTCCCTTCTTGACAACCATTCTGGCCCTTTCCACCATAGTTGAGAATCCTTTAATTCTGATAAAAACATTCCCCTAGAAGCAATGTCGGCGGGGTTGTCCTCTGAAGTGACATGATGCCATTGGTTTTGACCAACATTGCTTGTAATCTCCACCACTCTGTTTGCGACGAACGTTTTCCATCTTTGAGGTTCGCCAAAGATCCACGAGATTACAATGGAAGAGTCTGTCCAAGCAAATATTTGTGAAGATGGTATTCTCATGGCACGGCTTACTTGTCTCAATAGTTTTGCCAATACGACAGCTCCGCACAGTTCCAGTCTCGGCAGAGAAACCGTTTTTACTGGAGCCACTCTTGTTCTCGACGCAATCAATTTCGTTTGAACAGCACCGTTTGCTTCCTCTACTCTAATGTACACTGCTGCCCCATATGCAGATATTGAAGCGTCGCTGAATCCGTGTATCTGAATATTTGCCACTTCAGTGCTTAGGGTGTTAAGCCATCGATCTATACGGATTTCATTGACATGTTTTAAATCAGTTCTTAGTTTGATCCATTCGTCCTTCAAAGGTTGGCTTAGCTTTTCATCCCAATTTACTCGTGCCAACCATAACTTCTGGATCAGTATTTTAGCCATCAAGACACATGGTGAGATCCAGCCCAGAGGATCAAACAGTTTCTGGATATCTGACAAAATGGTTCGTTTGCTGATCTGATCATTTGGTTCTGGAAGGCAAACATTATATTCGAACTGATCTGTTCCCATGTTCCATTGAACTCCAAGTGCCTTAATGGTTCCATCCATGTTTAAATCAAGATGAGCATTGGCTGATCTATCTTCAGGCTTCAAGCTTCGCATAAATTCAACATTGTTTGACGACCATTTTTTGAGCTGAAATCCACCTCTTCGCATGACCTCTTGTAATTGTTTGCTAGCTTCTATAGCTTGCTCGGTAGTATCACATCCTGACATCAGGTCGTCGACGTAAAAGTCTTCAGTAATCATCTTTGCTGCAATTGGGTTATTGCCTCCTTCGTCTATAGCCAGTTGTTTCAACGTCTTAATGGCGAGATACGGAGCAGAAGCTGTGCCAAATGTCACTGTCAGGAGGCGGTAATCTTCGATTTCTTGGTCACTGCTGCTTCTCCATAAAACTCGTTGGTAGTCAGCATCTTCCTTGGTTGTTAGTATCATCCTGTACATTTTGTGGATGTCTGATACGAAGCAAACAGCGTGCATTCGCCATCTCATTATCAAACTTCTCAAATCTTCTTGTAAAACTGGCCCAACAAGAAGGTCGTCGTTTAGGGAGTGGCCGTTAGTGCCCTTACATGACGCGTCAAAAACAACACGAGTCTTTGTAGTTTCCTTCTGTTCTCGACAAATTGCATGGTGAGCCAAATATACACTCTTTTTTGTACATATTTCCTCCGTCGGAATCTTTTCCATGTGTTTCAGTTCAATGTAATCGTCCATCACCTTAACGTATTCTTCTTTAAGTTGTGGCTGTCTTTGAAATCGTTTCTCTAGTAGTAACAATCTGTTTTGAGCTATTTCTCGTGTATTTCCTTCGCATGCTCTTGGTACTTCTGTTCGTAAAGGTAATTTGACGATGTATCTTCCTTCTTCATTTCTTTTGTAAGTATTTTCGTAGATTCGTTCACATGTTAGTTCTTCTTCCGTTAATGTTCTCTTTGTATCTGTATCTACTTCCCATATCGATTTCAATAAGTCATCAACATCGAGTTGGTGATGCATCACAACGAAAGAATTTGCTTGTGTATTTGTATTTGTGTCCATTTCTATCCCATTCTCTCCGAACAAAATCCAGCCAAAGTATGTTTTCTGAGCACATGGTGTACCCGGCGGACCTTTGATTATATTTGTATTTTCTTCAATAATTTTAGCATATTCCTTAACTCCAAGGAGAAGATCGACTGCACCTGGTGTATTGTAACTTGGATCAGCCAGGGGAAGATCTTGTATGTGTGACCAGGTGCTTGTTTTCATGATTTTCTTGGGCATTTGATTGGACAATTGTTTGGAAACTACATAGGCTCGAAGCTGCATGGCAAATGACGTTTGTTGCGACGAGACTAATAATTGTACAACCTGATTTACTCTAGCACTTATAGGCCCCACTCCAGTTATATTCGCTCTGACTGGTTCTCTTTTAAGCTTCAATAATTGTGCCGCCCTTTCACTAATAAATGATGCTTCTGAGCATGGATCGATCAGAGCCCTGAGTGCAATGGTGTGTCCTCGCTCACTTCTTGCATTCACCAATGCAGTTGCTAGTAAGGCACCATCTTGTTTAGCTACGTAGTATGAAGCAATCGCCATGGAAGCTTGAATTTCTTGTTCTGCCTCGTTGACCTTGGGAAGTGCCGGTGTGTTATGGTTATCATTCTTGTCATTTTCTGTAGATTCAGTACTTCTTGACACGTGGACGAGAGAATGATGGCGCTTACGACATACACGGCATGACATGGGCACTCGACACTTGAAAACCGCATGCCCTGGTGTTAGACAATTGTAACATAGTCTATTGTTTTTTGCATATTCACATCTCTCAGCAGGCAGCATCTTCGAAAAGTCTTTGCAGTGAGCGAGTGTGTGATTACCCTTACACATGACACAACTCTTCTCAGTTTCTGTGATATGGAATGTGCGTTCTTTGATCACGGTTCTCTCGCGTGGAGCTGATGTAGAAGCGGTGATAAGCTCCAGCGTTCGGAATTTGGCTTCCAGAAATTTGACGAAGTCTGTCCACTTGGGTAATTCCTCAGAATTGTCCTTGTGAGCGTACTCCTCCCAATCCTTATGTGACTCCGGGTCCAATTTCTGCACTATCAGAAATATGATTAAAGGATCCCAGGAATCGGTGGCTATGTTCAAATTTTGTAAACTATTCAAGCATTCGGTTGTAGTGTCCAATAATATTTTTATTTGAGTAGCCGATTGAGTATTTAATTTCTTTTGCATAAATAACCGCTTCAAAATAGAATTCACTATTATTTTTTTGTTTCCATATCGTTTTTGTAGAATTTCCCATGCTTGTGTGTAGTTATTTTCGGTAACTTGGACGTGCTTTAATATCGCCTCTGCCTCGCCGGACACACTGGTTTTTAAATAATGCAATTTCTGAACATTGCTAAGTGACGCATTGTTATGCACGATAGATATGAATAAATCTTTAAAGGTGGGCCACTGTTCATAAGTACCACTAAAACTCGGCAGTTGGATTCGCGGTAACTTTCCTACCTGGTTGTCCGTGTTGTTTATATTAGTGTTGATTTGTTTTGAACTGCTGTTCAATAAGTCCTTAAGGTCACCTTCAATATTTAGGTATAAATCTTCGTAAAGAAAGTAGTCCTCGTTGACGAAATATTGCGTCACAGCTCGTTGTTCTCGCGGCATAACCTTTATAAGTTCTTGATGTGTTTGCTTGAACGTCGCCCAGTACTCTTGTATACAATTTAATCTCGCTTCAACATAACCTCTAGTTAAGCGTGTCTTGGGGCATTTTTTTTCAAATTTACTTGAGTTTTCTGAAGTAAACTTGCTGTATCTTGTAAAACAGTCATCAATTGTTCCGCGGTAGCCATAGTCGTAAGTTAAATCTTCATGTAATCACACAAAACAACACGTAAACACACTATTTAGAACAGAGTTTTTGTAAGTGATGTCAGTAAATTGCATTAAATCGCATTTTAACTTGTTTTCGTAGGCTCGCTTATCGCATCCTTTTGTCTAGCGGCCGGCCGGCGTTCGATGCACTTTTTCCCTATCCGATTCGTTTGGACCATATGTTGATAGCAGTAAGGTTCATATTGGCGTAAATGATTAAAACACGTCTTGTTGCTATGAATTTTGTAATGCGACTAGAATAATAAATACATGCATAGGTAATGGTATCGATAGATGTGAGGATATGTAATTCGGCTGCGTTAACAGTAGGTAATTTGAAAAAACGACATGCGAACTAGTTTTGTTGCTGTGCAAACGCCTCCACCCCAAGCGCTCGGCGATAAGGTGCAGGACTGCAGGTGTACATTAACGTACAATACAATTTTGCTGGATGCGGCATTGGCAGGCGGAGTGAGCGTACTTAAACTTGTTATAAATTAATATGTTTACATAGTAGAGGTTGATTTACACTTTTACTTCTATATTATTATATTTCGCGTGCATGTTTTTTTTTTGTAGTAGTATTGATTAATGTAACAATATTGGTATTATTAGTATATTTACGGTTAGGTATTTTTTATTTTATTTTGTTAGGTATTATTTAGTAACTTATTGTATTTTAATATGTATAATATAAAGTTTTTTTTTTTTTTTGAGGTGTAAAGGGCCAACAGTAAAATATATACAATCTAACATGCTTTCCTTAATATTACTTAGAACGATCGTAAGTTGAACAAGCTAACATATTTACGTATATTGATTTAATATTTGTGTTGTAGTAAAATTTAAAGTTTTTATTACTGTGTTTATTTTGTGTTTATGTTTTTTTTTTTTTTTTTAGGTGTATAGGGCCAGCAGTATATATTATAAATCTAACATGCTTTGTTTACGTTTAGAAATCAAGTTTTTTTTTCGTATAATTTTTAGGTTCAAAAATGTACAAATTAAATAAAATTTCATATTTTGGGAGGTACAAATATGAAGACGAAGTCAGTATGAAAATCTTATCATGTGATTATGTGCGAAGTTGCGGGCGGAAATTTTGTACTTATTAATATAATTTAGATATTGCTGTTAGGTTTTTAACAGGTACATCACCTTACATACCTCGATATTTTTGGAGCAGGAACGAAAGATGGACAAGATTAAACATCGACATAACTGTTATCGATGAGTCTTATAGTGGTCGATAATAAATTGAATAAATAAATAATGTGCGTAACTTAAGGTATATTACAAGAATACAAATCATAATATATTCAAAATGGTACATTATTTTTCTTATACTTTGTATTGAATAGCCATCAAAAGAACAAAAGACTAATGGAATATACTCTAACATCATAGGAAATAATTAAAATGAAGTATCTGATATTTAAAACAAAGCCTAGATGTGTCAAGTATTTCTTGGTTACCTGAATTTACGAAATTAGCATCTTTATTAGAATAATGTATTCATCGATAACATTTATGTCGATGTTTCATTTTGTTAATCTCTCGTTCCTGCCAGAAAAATATCTAGGCACAGATAAAATATAGGGAAGATTCCGTGTATTAAGACATACCTGAACAAACTATTGTCATCCTTTACCATCTCAGTATGTATTCCATAAGGAAAAAGAGACAAACAAGGTAGTTCTACTCGGTCGTGAATTATATCACCGACTCCATTTTCTTAATTTTTCTTGAACAATGCTACCAACCTGACTAGATAAAATGTCATTACTATTAGTGTTGTCCAGTCTTCATCGTATGCTTTTATCGGCAATAATAATATTTTTACCAAATTAGGTAGCGATGAACAGTGCGAATAAACCTTATTTCCTACCCAGAATCACGATCTTCTGCGATCCTTAATATGTCATGATTTCTAAATCTACACTTTAGGATAAAAATAAAATCACAAAATTAATGAAATATTTTCTTTAATTAAAATGTCAAATGTCATAAGAAGTGTTCTGTCTAAAACGTATGCCACTAGTTGGCGCCACTTAGCGGTAAGGTCCCGCTAAGAAACACAATTACCTAGCCTCAAAGAACAACTAACTAGAAGAAGGTCATTTTATTTTTTTACATAATTTTATTAACTTGTACAAATCATTTAAACACGAAACTATAGGCGCTCTGAGAATTTAGACAAGTTTCTGGACCTGACGCCTCAGTGCTGCCGCCCTGATGAACGGCATTTCAGAAAACCCTCATTATAACATGTTTTACGGAACTTATCATCCCTTAAAGCATACCTAACAATTTTCGTATGATGGCTTCTTTATAATTAATCAGTCTACACAAGTATCACATGAGTGTCATTATTAAACTAAACTTACTTTACTTTCTGGTTGACATGACATTGGATGATTACCAAATATGGTGGGTACTACGTCAGAATGTAATCACTTATGGGTACGCCCTTGCCTGAAACAACAGCTTAAAAATGTGCGGAGCATATTTTTGAATACTTTTTAGGGCACCAGTCGTCTGCCTTTTTGATATTTTTGACCCATATTAGCCTTTGTTCAGTGTCCTGTGGAAACCTGTTGGAAATTAAAAACATCGATTCATTTTCTGAGTTGGCTATCAATAGATTTATCGATATCACGATCGATCGCTTAAGTACAACACTATGCAATACAAATATTTGAATCCCACTATTTATAATTACATTACGAATGCAAATACGAATGGTTAATTCACAAAGCTACACACATGTATCCGGCAACAAATATTGAATAAGATTTTCAGTTACTTTTACCTTAATAAGGTTCGAAATTTTAAAATTCAAGTCAAAACTAAATTACCGGTGAAACGTAATGTCTTTATTTTGTTCATTCAGGTAACCCTTGCGGTTTTTACACCATGGAACCACACAAGTCATCACTTTTATCACATTCCGTGCACTTATCGAACAGAAATATACATGAAAAGCTTTATTTTAATCACTTTTACTATTTGCGGTTTAGGTGCACTAGTATAGCCAAACAAAGATCGTTGACAGGCATTGCTGGCGTCACCCACAGATATAATAGACTCGGTCTATTAAATTAATAAGTCTATGTATCTAGGTATACACATCACACATGTAGATATAACGTTCAACCCATACTCATACCCTACGGCACTCTAGGACCATAATTTAAATAAGTATGAAGTAAGACGCTATTTGTTACTTTATAATTTGTAAAACTTTGTCATAGTTTCTGAGTAATCCCAAATTTTATTTATTGAGCAAAATAAATCAATTTCATAAATTAAAAATCGCAACAGAGACTTCTGAGGCCTAGTGCTCCAATCGGTTGACTGTTCATTCGCCATCAGATATTACTATATCGATGTAGACCCGTTGCTCAAAAATATCTGAACAAGCACTGTAATACCATAACAATGAAGGCCTGTCCTGATAGTTGCGAGAACCCTGGCCGCTCTAAGAGCGCTCGTACACCTGGGTGCTTAGCCAAGTTGCCAATCGCTAGCGCTTAATCGTCAATCGTAAGCGAAAGGCAGCTAACTGTCTTTGTCGCACTAATATGCAAGAGTGACAAAGAGGGAAAACTACGATACGCTACTAAGCGCTAGCGATTGGCAACTTGGCTAAGCATCCTGTAAGTTCTTACGTAAGTTATAGGGACGGGGCTATACTAAGGAATGAGATAGTGATATTCACCTCTCATTCTTTAGTATAGCTCCATCCCTATAACTTACGTAAGAACTTACAGGTGTACGCGGCCTAAGAGCGCTCGTACACCTGTAAGTTCTTACGTATGTTATAGGGACGGAGCTATACTAAGGAGTGAGAGGTGAATATTACTATCTCATTCCTTAGTATAGCTCTGTCCCTACAACTTACGTAAGAACTCACAGGTGTAATCCCGGCCTAACATGCATAGTCACACAATCACAGCGACTGAGCGTATGATGTGCCTGCTGAATGCCCAATAGCATTATCTCTTAAATGTACCTATTTAACGTTAATTCGATGAAGGAGATTGTATTAAATGTCTAAATTTATTATGTTGACAATGGAAGCTGACAGATAAAGATAATTTATTGCGAAAATTGTGTACAAGGTTGTAACATGTTATTTTATACAAAATGGTAGGTGTCAACAGTTTGCCCATTTCGAGCGTACAATATAATGGGTTGGTTTTGAGTCTAAAAATAATATTAATGCATAGGAATATTAAACTGTTATAAAAAATAGAAACAGCAAGATATTCATGCACACATGTAGAAATGTCAAAAGTCGAATTAATTAGATGTGAATAACAAAATGTCGATTTCATTTAAATTTATACAATATAATCATAAATAATATTCACTTAAACTGTAAAACGCTTAAGATATAAGCCAGTTTTTTAATGTTCGCTTAAATTGTATTCCCTCTAGCGACTTAATATTATCGGGCAAGTTATTATATACATTAACTCCAGAAATATAGACACTCTTTTTCATTATGAAACTAGAAGGAGTGAACGTGCGCAGGTCGTATCTGTATTGCGGTCGTATACCAAGAAAACTTGGTTTCACATTTTTTCGTAAACACATTTTCATGTTTCTTAACAAATAAACAAATCTCTAAAATATAAATACTATGTCAATGTCAAAATTCTGGATTCTATAAAAATATGTCTATGAGTTTCAATGTCAGTTAGTCGATACCAGGGATCGGATACCGGTTTTTCCTCCATACAAAAGAACGGTTCGAATTCCGTTCTTTTTCGTTCTTAGGCTTATAATTTTTTTGTTTATTGAGTAATTCAAAAATATGATGTCGATAGTTGCATAAAATGTTGAATACTACATAAGGAGTGTAAAACATTTTAATATATTGAATTATTTCGAGGTTTTTCTAAAAAACCGGTTCCGATCCCTGGTCGATACATTTTACGTAGGCATTCTTTTTGGAGAAGAAACGTACTTTGGACATTTACTGAATTACCCCAGAATATAATGCCGTAATTTAACAGAGGATATAAGTTTCCATAATATGCTAGTTTGGCAACCTCTATTGACGAAACGTTACTCAAAATAGACAACGCATAGCAATAACTGGCGATTTTCTTGTTAATTTTTTCTACATGTAACTTCCAGTTCAAGTTTTTGTCTATAGTAACCCCTAAGAAATTTGTGCTGTTAACTTGCTCAATTTTTTTTACCGTCAATAGTAATTTCTAGTGTTTGTTGCACCTGTTTGTAGTTAGTAAACTGCATTAGTTTTGTCTTTTCCAAAACTTTTAAGTTTAATGTAGCCAACCAATCTTTTATTCTTATTAATGTCGTATATATTTCATTATTAATGTCAGTACCGTTTTTGCTAGATATAAATATTGTAGCGTCGTCTGCGAACATGACACATAAATGGTCAGTTATTAGGGGAAACTCGTTTACGTAAACCAAAAACAATAATAGAGATAATAGTATAGTGTGACATAAATGTTTTCCAATCTGGTAACGAATTTTGAAACTAAACATTTCCATTTAGGTACAATATTTGTATTTAGTATGTTCCTTTTTACGTCTTAACCACGATTGAGAAAGAATTTCTACCTCAGATCCATACCGAGAGACCAGTAAGATTTGAAAATGAATTTTCGAAGTTAGCAGTAGCCCTGAAAGTGATGTCCCTACCTGAGCTACTACGTGTCGATGTAAACAGTTTGAGCTTGGTTAAAATTGCGAAAAACTGTTGGGTTCAATTACTTTTAGTTGTGAAAATTGTTAAAGGAAGCTTTCGGCGAACATAACTATTAACTAGTCTTCCTTCTGCTGATCCGATCCGATGATGATGACGATGATGAACACAGTGAATCATTGACAGCACTAACCTCGAGAGAAACGCCAAAAAGTTTGTATTAAAGAACTTTCATCTTACGGTTACCAACTCAACTTAGAACTTTCAAAAACTTGAAAAAGTCTTCTAGTTATTAACTTTTTCAACGCCTTCCCTCTCGCATCAAATTGTGACATACACGCCAGTATTTCTACTAATGAACAACGACAATAAACCTTATCTGTCACCAAGAAAGTTACTTTGACAGGTATACTCTGTTTAATAATTAAATAATATAAAGACGTAAGGATATGAAGCAATCATTTATTCTAATGTTTTATCTCGACACATGTCAAAGAACAATAAATAATATAAAACCATAAACAATACGTAACATTCCTCTTCTTAATAAAATAATTTAATTAATAGATTCAATTAATCTGGATGGCGGTCTCACTATCCTTCCAGATCTAGTTTTATAGAGATCAGGATTAAGAGGCGGAGGAGTGTGAGTACTGCCTTGAACGACATCGTCACTCTCCTCTGCATCATGAAATGACTCACACTCGCTGTCATCACTGTCATAGTTTACAACATAAGACTTTGGTTTAACAGTCTCTTTTATATTGGTCTCGGCAAATTCACAATCATCGATGACACGCAAATGCCGTCTGTTCCTCCTAAACTGTCGGCCGTACTCATCCTCAACAAAGTACGAGCGAGGGAAATGAGTCTTATTTACAATTTTTCCTTTTTGCCAACGTTCATCAGTAATCTTTTTTTTAAACATTACATTCTGCCCTATGTTAAGCTGACTAAGAGCTTTGGCTGTTTTATTGTAGTAGTTTTCTACCTTGTGCTGTAGCTCTGTATCTAGCTGGTAATTTCTGGTATAAATTTTAGGTTTTAAATAATTTGCAGATACAGGATACCGGTCATTGAGGTTCCGATTGAAAAGGAGGTTAGCGGGAGAAGGACTGTTTTCTTTCGGACTGTTTCTAAAATTCAATAAAGCCAGATGAGGATCGGAATTGCTTTCATTACATTTTTTGAGCAGTGATTTAACTATTTTAACGGTAGCTTCCGCGAGTCCATTTGACTGTGGGTAATCCGGAGAAGACGTAGTATGTTTAAATCCGTATGAATCTGCAAATTCTTTAAATTCATTACTAGAATATTGTGGACCATTGTCACTTACAATTTCTAAGGGGCAGCCATGTCTCGCTATCATTGACTTAATATGACTAATAATCGTTCTTGAAGACAATCGTTTAATCTAACAACTTCAAAGAATTTACTGTAATAGTCCACAACAACCAAATAATATTGTTTATTAAGTTCGAAAAGATCAGTGCCTAATTTTAGCCAAGGAAATCTAGGTATGTCATGAAAATGAATTGGTTCCTTGGTATTATTCTTTTTAAATAAGGCACAAGTTTGGCAATTACTGCAAAGTTCTTTAATTTGACTAGCCATTCCAGGCCAGAATATAACATTTTTGGCCCTTCAGAGACAAGTGTTTAATCCTAAGTGACCCTCATGCATTATTCCTAACATCATTTTCTGTAATGAATTTGGTATGACTATAAGATTATTCCTTAAAACTATTTCGTCCACTATGAACAACTCATTACGGAAATTCCAGAACGGTTTTACTAATTCATTCAATGTGTCCTTACAACTCGGCCAACCATTATGAATATAATTTTTTAAGCAAGAAAGTGTGGCATCCTCTTTGGTTTTCATAGCAATGAGTTGTCTTTTGTTACTTGAGATAGGCAGAGAATCGAGCATTACCTCAACATGGCAGATAATTTCCTTATTAAATTCTTCGTCGAATCTATTGGTTTCATCATTTTTAGGGTTCCGTAGCCAAAATGGCAAAAACGGAACCCTTATAGATTCGTCATGTCCGTCTGTCCGTCTGTCCGTCTGTCCGTCTGTCACAGCCGATTTACTCGGAAACTATAAATGCTACAGTAACGAAATTTGGTAAGAATATGTGTTGTATGAACCGCTACAGGATTATGATACTAAATTGTAAAAAAACCATTGGGGTGGGGGCCCTCCATACATGTAACTGAGGGATAGAAAAAAAATTTTAGTTGTATATAAGCGTGTGGGGTATTAATAGAAAGGTCTTTGAAAATGATATGAAGGTTTATAAATCTCATTTTTATTTAAGCAAATCGTTTTCGAGATATCAGCTCTCAAAGTCTGAAAAATGTGTCCCCCCCCCTCTATTTTTTAAACTACGCGATATAAAATTCTAAAAAAAATATATGTTATGCACATTAATAAACTCTATCAACAATTTTTTGTTTGATTCAATTATCTCCTATAGTTTTTGAGGTAGGTTGATTTAACTGTATTTTTTAATAATAAATTGATAATGGTACGGAACCCTTTGCGCGCGAGTCCGACTCGCACTTGGCCGGTTTTTATTAAGTAAAAAAGATCGGCTAAGAAAATCTGATATATACATTTGTTTTCCAGGTACATATTTAACAGTAATATCGTATCCTTGTATTTTAAGCATCATTCTTTGTAACCTTACTGGAACTAACGACAATGGTTTCTTAAATAATATTTCTAATGCCGAATGATCCGTCTCAACGAGTACGTGTTTTCCTAGGATATATTTATGGAACTTGATACATCCAAATACTATACCAAACATCTCACGTTCAACCTGAGCATAGCCTTTCTGACATTCAGTAAGTGCCTTGGATGCATATGCGACCGGTTGTCTGTCTTGTAAAAGACATGCGCCTACTCCTTCCGAACTGCAATCTACCGATACAACGATTTCTTTATTACTATCAAATAGCTTAAGTGTAGGAGCGTTTGTTAGAGCCTCTTTGAGTTTATTAAACGCGTTTTCATGAGATGGAAGCCATGTAAACAACACTTCCTTTTTAAGAAGTTCGCGTAACGTGCTTGTGATAGTCGAGTAATTATTGATAAATTTTGACAAGTAATTTGTCATTCCCAAAAATCTCTCAAGTTCTTTTTTATCGCGAATGCATTTTAACTCAGAAATAGCCATTACTTTAATTGGATCAGGTTTTATTCCTTGGTCACTTACAATCATACCTAGAAAAGAAATTTCATTTCGTAAAACTTGAGATTTCTCTCTATTAAATTTAACATTACATTCTTGAGCTCTTTTTAATACGTTCAGTAATGCATTATTGTGTTCTTCCACAGTGCTAGCGTATATTATCAAATCATCCAGACCCTGATAACTTATCTAGTATATCGTCGACAGTTGGTAATTGTTTATGTTTTCTGACTATAAACTTATTTAAGTAACGAGGGTCAATACATACGCGAATTTTATTATTTTTCTTCTTAGTCACAACAACAGAGTTGACCCACTCCATCGGTTCCTCATTTTTCTCGATAATATTTAGTCTCACCATATTGTCCAACTCGGCCTTAAGACTCTCCCTTAGCGCTATCGGAACTCGACGAGGTGGATCGGCTCTGGGAATAGCAGATTCCTGTAAAACGATTTTATACGGTTTTTTAAAGCAACCAATACCGTCAAATAGTTGAGTGTACTGTGACATGATTTTGTTTGTGTTCTGGTTACTTGATATACTTATAGTATCGACTACATTTCTAGTAACTAGTTTCAGTTTTTTACAAGACGGTAAACCTAATATAGTAACGCAGTCTGAATTGACAATGACAAATTCAATATTGTCGCATTTACCGTTCTTGAGGTAACACTTAATGGTGCACACACCCTTAACTGGTATGCATTTATCATTTAACGTCACTAATTTAATACGCCTACTGGTTATAAATGTTTCCTCAAGATGAAGAGCCTTATAAGTAACAAGGGACATACAATTAACTTGAGCACCAGTGTCTAGCTTGACATTTGTAGACTTATTGTTAATGATTAAAGTTTCGATCCACTCACATTCACTATCGCAGCTGACGGAGCCAACGAAGTAAGTCTCTTCGCAGTTGTCTTCCGCCTGTTCACGCTTCACGACTGCAACCTGTTTGTTTCTGCAAACTCTCGCAAAATGATTAGGGATACCGCACTTCTGGCACTTACAACCCATGGCTGGACATTGGTGAGAACGGTCCCAGTTACTGCCACAACGGTAGCACTTTCTTGGTTTTCTTTGGTCTTCTTTCTTGGCATGCATCGGCGAAGTGTTAACGCTCAGCACCGACGTCCCCAGTGTCTCGTTTGTAAGCTCTGTAACCTGCTTTTGCGACAACTCGGCAGCTCTACACATAGTAATTGCTTTTTGGAGAGTCAACTCCTCCATGCGTAATAACCTCTCCTTCATGGCGGAGCTCGCTAGACCTATTACAATGACGTCCCGCACAAGTTCTTCCCTCTTATCTCCAAAGTTACAAGTCATACTTTTGTTTTGAAGATCGGTAACGAAATCATCAAAGGATTCTACCGGTCCCTGTGTCCTTGTGAAAAACTTATGGCGTTGCATGGTGATATTAACCTTCGGGATAAAATACTCGTTAAATTTCTTTAGAACGTCTTCGTAGCTTTGTTTTTCGTCTTGTAAATGAAAAGAGTTATAAATTTCTACACCCTTGTCTCCCATACTATGAAGGAGCAAAGCGATTTTCCGCTCATCGGAGACGCGCTCGAGGTCTTCAGCTAGTAGGAAAATATTAAATTTCTGGACCCACAGTTTCCAGTTTTCCTCCATAGAATCTGAGAATTCTAACGGCCGAATGTAAGTAGTGCGGCTTTGCATATTATATTGTAAAACCGGCGATGTACTTGACTCACCCATTTTTGACGTAGGTAGCGATTTATTTTATTCGTATTTATACTTCTGACACCATGTTTAATAATTAAATAATATAAAGACGTAAGGATATGAAGCAATCATTTATTCTAATGTTTTATCTCGACACATGTCAAAGAACAATAAATAATATAAAACCATAAACAATACGTAACATACTCGATGACCACTTTAGTGGCTGCTGGCGTGGTAGGCAGGACAACACACGCCCACTTTAGTGGTTCTTGGCGTTGAAATTGTTAAGGTATCTGAAAGCAAGGAGCTCACACATCACATGTGAAGGGTCCACGGAAAGAACATGTCTAGTCAATTCAAATTACAGGAGGAAAAACTACCTTACTTTAACAAAATAAGGTGTGAATTTTCCCTGATTTTTTTAAGCACTGGACATGTTTTTTGCGTGGACCCTTCATGTGCCTTGACTTTCCGATCAAACTCTATTGAAAGGAACTTTAAAGATACTTTAAACTCCATTTATTAATACATTTTTATCATATTACTTCAGTAAAATACATTAAACTATCACATACCTTAAACAGTTGGAAGCAATCAATAATCCAATTGGTATTTTTATTAATTTTATCTGACAATTTTACACAGGCTATTCGCAAAAATCGTCCGTCACTTGTTTTTTTCTATCTTAAAAAAAAACAACTTGCCAGGAGGAATCGCTACGCGATGGTGGGAAAATGTAGTGTTACCAGGACACTGGTCTGAATATTGCTATATAGATTTATTATAACGCTATGAACATTAATAGCACCAGTTTAGTTAATGATACCTACAGAATAAATGCCCGGTCATTCATCTACTTAGATCTTGACATGTATTAAGGTATTTCTTACTCCTTAAGGAAAAATTGATAATAGGTACCCATTCTAAGTTTAATGCAAAAACTCTGTATCCGGGATGGTCAGGTGTGTGTCATGGAACGTGAGGCACGAACCAGTGGTTATGTTATGATTCCAACATTAACAAGTTAAGTAGTATGTGTAACATGGGATTTTAACATAAAATGTGATGTGATCTTCTTGTTCTAGACAGTTAGAGCATGAGTTAGAGATGATATTTTGTCTACCTATCGAAAATTCGACGCAGTATGTATAAATCAGATGTAGTAATATGTAATTTTAAAGACTGAAACAAACGTTTTATAATGAAAAAATCAGATGGATAACTACATCCGTTTGCATAACTACGTTCAATTTAGCTATAGAGATATTTTAGTTAGGTGATAAGTTAATAACATTAGGAATTCGGAGAATAAAAAACAAAATAAAAATAAATATCTTGGAACATCTTACACAAGAAATATCCAAATGATTGAAAACTGCGGTAAAATATAAGTTCATTTAATCAAATAAATCACAAAATATACTCAGCATTGGTTAGGTTTACACATACACATTTTTACTTTTCATTAATAATACCTGTATATAAGTGTATACCTAATGTAAATTCTTACATGCCCCACTTTCGTGTAACAATTTAACACGATAAAATAATGTACCTACGAGTTGAACTCACAAAGTAGGTAAGTATATTTTGCCTGCTTCATTCCCCACAAAATTTGGATACATAATGTACTGAAAAGTACTATCGCGATTGGGAATATTGTAAAAGCATACGTTAAAATTTATGTAATAGCAATAAATAAAGTAGCAACGTAACTTATCATTATTAGGTCGACCTCCACCTTGAACCGGGGTGACCGCAGCGCGACAGTGACATTTATTTATATCTATATCTATATTCAGGTCAATTATTATTTACCTTTACAAATTCTTTAGATACTAAGTGATAGCTATAAATAGTTAGCTAGGCATAATAATAATTATCATCAAACTTAGTTTTCGAGATATCCTCATCTGCTTTATTAAAATATGTAGTTGAATTGGCTTTATTCGTCAATCAAAATTTCTTGGGATTGTTTTTCGCTACCGGATAATGCTATTCTAGCTAGCCACTAAGATGGATTTTTTTTTAATATTCCCGCTCCACAGGGCTTATTATTGTACATTCATGTTCCCTAAAAGTAATGTATACCAATTTTTAGAGTAATCGAGCATAATTTACAGGTCGCTCCAAATTCGACAATTTGGCAGTACGTAAATGTATGAAATGAAAATCTCCCCTATTTTTTGAAACTGCGAAAATTTAACCGTTTTGAGCGGCCAGTAATAATCAGCAAATTACCTCAAATTTGGTATATAGAATACTTTTATGTAATAGTACAAGTGAGGTCATGTGGAGGTAAGATTTTTCGAAAAAAAAATCTTAATACAGTCGTGGACCGCCCTAACAACGACAAACGATTAAACACGGTACCATCATAAGCCTATTGACTACTGAGCGTTATTTGTATAGATTGTATAGCCTTATAATGGTACGTATTGTTATTATTCTTAGAGCGTTATATTCTTCTAAGCGGTAGAGCTTCTTGACTACAAACGGCACTCAGCTCCTCTAAAAAGTTCAAGCTGCTAGCTTTTGATGATGGCATGTCAGTACGAGCAGAGAGCCCTACGGTATCTCTAGATATTTCTCCCGTAAAGTTCTCCTTGCATACATTTTTCGAACAAAATGTATGAAAACATGGTAACGGAATTGAAAAAATCTTGGGACATACATTTTTTCGTATCGAGATTGAAAGAGCTGGCGATTCTGAGTAGAAATCATATTAAAAGTTCCAAATCCAAGAGAAAGTGGAAGGGAACTTTGAAAATATTATGCATCTACTTATAGATTTTTTTGAGATAGCTTCTTTGAGCCTTTGTTCAGAATTTTATCTATTTTATATTAAGGTAGTAATAGGCCAAGGTCATAGTACTCCTTGTAGCATTTCTCTAGCATTTTCAGCGATGTCTGTCCAAGGTCGCACAGCTTACTACAGGAAGGTCATTGACTAGGATTTTAATTAATTAATTAAATCATCAACGTATCCAATTGCTTCGAAATGCTCCAATATGGGCTTATCCGATTGCTAGCTCTGTGATTAAGTAATTTAGATTCCATGGCAACGGTAAGAATATTCCTCCTTGGGGCATCCCTTCATGACAACTACCTAGTTATAATTATAGGTGTATGAGTTTTTCTTAATACGGAATGTATGGTTCAGTATTATTATGCCTTAGTATTTTTTGAATAAGTAATAATTCTACTTCGTCTTATAAAGGGTGTCCCAAAAGTAACGCAAGATTTAAATTTAATGAAAATGCACACTTTTTTTTGATGCATTTCTATTTTATTCCCTAACATATAAAGTACACAGAATAGGCGTAAGTATTATAATAGCAATTCACCCTGCAGCCCTGGAGACCTAGACGAAAAACTGTTTTGTCTCCATTTTCTGACCGTTTTTATGAGGTTATTTATTTTATTTTATTTATTTTCCACACTTACATCTATGTTATTCATAGTCAACGTTCTATATCAGTATAGTAAGCTCTCGATCACCCATGGATTGAAGGAGGTGATTCCACACTGCAGCAACGAAATTCAGCCATATTTATGCAAATTTCATAGAACATTTGAACAAAAGAGTGTTATGTCACAGAAAAGCCTTCGAAGTAACTTCTCAGCGCGCTTTACCATACTAAACACTATTCCTTGGACTTTATGATTAAATCAAGAAATAAAAAATTAACAAGAAGTAAGTATTTTCCTTCGATTTAAAATCTTGCGTTATTTTTGGGACATCCTTTAGGTAGAAAGCTCCCTCGATGTCATTGAGCCTTGTGAGAAACTTCTTCTGGCGCCTGCAAGAAAAAGTTTATACCACTAGGGAATGCAAACCGGTTTTGGAAAGTATGGGAAAACCTGTTAATAACCGGTTATTCGTCATAATCTCATACAAATAAAAACCGGTTTGTACGCATTGAATATATCGGAGCGGCCAAAGTGCTCATAAATATCTGAGCAGGCCAAAAGAACCTCGACATGAAAAGAAAAAGAACGGGATGCAAACACCCTCATCATCATCATCATCATATCAGCCGAAAGACGTCCACTGCTGAACATAGGCCTCCCCCAAAGATTGCCACAATGACCGGTCCTGCGCCACCCGCATCCAGCGGACTCCTGCGACCTTCACCAGGTCATCGGTCCACCTTGTGGGGGGCCTACCCACGCTACGCCTTCCGGTACGTGGCCGCCACTCAAGAACCTTCCCGCCCCAGCGGCCATCGGTTCTACGCGCAATGTGCCCCGCCCACTGCCACTTCAGTTTAGCGATTCGGAGAGCTATTTCGGTTACTTTGGTTCTGCTGCGGATGGTCTCATTTTTAATCCGATCACGCAGAGAGACTCCTAGCATAGCCCTCTCCATTGCCTTTTGGGTGACTTTGAGCCTTCTTATGAGACCCATTGTAAGCGGCCACGTTTCAGTACCGTATGTCATCACTGGCAACACACACTGATTAAAGACTTTCGTCTTCAAACACTGCGGAATATTGGACGAAAATATGTGTCGTAGCTTCCCGAACGCTGCCCAACCGAGTCGGATTCGACGATTGGCCTCCCTACAGTTATAATATTTAGCCTATTCATAAATTATTACAGTTTTTGTTATAAACATAAATAACATCATTGAAAATCCATACATATATTAAATTATTCTAAAATATTCTTTCTAATTTTCATTTAAAAAGAAAGTTTATGGAAGTGTTGTTGTCTGCACGGGAACAGTAAGTGAAAACGTTGCGTCAGTATCTAAAGCCGCGTTTTCACTTAAGTGTTCTGAGGGAGCATTCGTTCGTTCTTGGGCAGATGAAAACAATAATTCATATAGCAAAATATTCGTTCGTTAGCCCACGAACAAGTGAATGCTCGCTCAGACCAGTAAGTGAAAACGCGGCTTGACAAACATCAGTGCAGACAAAAACACTTCCATAAACTTTCTTTTTAAATGAAAATTAGAAAGAATGTTTTAGAAGTATTTAATATCTGTATGGATTTTCAATATTTCATAAATATTCGGTATGCTATCAAATTACTACTACAATTAAATTAAATTAACTACTATTTATTACATTAAGAGGTTTTTCAAGTTACACTTCATTACGACTCCACGGTCAATTTTCGAAGATTTTCTGAACAGCTGTTATTCCGTTGTTATTATATTCCGCGTTCTTTAGAACTCGTGTCATTATAGCACGCATGCTTGACTTGTCAACGAGAGTTGAACTGTATGTTGCATTCATTGATTTAGAATATATAAGTGGATCCCCAAACAGCTAAAAAAAAATGGCCCCAAAAAATGGGCTGCAGAAGTAAAATATTGCGGTCCTTTTGCTCCGCTATTCAGTTCTGACAGTTGACATTTGGTCACCTTACGGTATAGCATCATTATTCCTTAAACATAAAAAGTTTCTACTATTTCGCGGTGTTGTTCGCAAATTTGACACTTATTGCTCACTTCACAAAGTTTTTTATTCTTTGAGTTTTTTTTATTATAGTTTATTGTAAGTGAGCGTTATTAGCTTCAGAAACATGATAGAAATGACTTTTAGTGCCACTTTTCTTGGTTTTTTTGTTTGGCTCTGTGCGTCCATTTATTATTTAATGTCAATGGTTGCATTAGATACTATGCGGCTGCATAATTTTCTATGGATACTTACTGTTTTCATTTATTTCATTATATTATTGAATATGTCCTATGCTAATTAAGAGATTTGCTCGTATTAAATTTACAACCAGGGCCCTATTTCACGAAAGCTGTAACTTGTAATACAAGCAGAAGTCCTTATCAAATTAATAGTGTTAAAAAGAGACTTCTACTTGTATTACAAGTTACAAGCATTCGAGAAACGGGCCCCTGTACATGTACTAATGTACAGGGTGGAAATAGTAAGTGGTCGATAAAGGCAGCTACCTGATCCCGAGCTGCTACGTGAAGCTTAGAAATTATAAGGCAATCCATATTAAATTAATGAAAATCGATTTTTAGCGATTTTGGAACAAATATACAGGGCGCGAGGCAAATGTTAGATTAGCATTATTGATAAACTTATTATGCCAATCATTTCTTTCTTGTTCAAAACTTAAATAAGACCAATAATTAAGTTAATTCAAAATTAA
This sequence comes from Thaumatotibia leucotreta, assembly GCA_025490895.1. Classification (NCBI taxonomy): domain Eukaryota; kingdom Metazoa; phylum Arthropoda; class Insecta; order Lepidoptera; family Tortricidae; genus Thaumatotibia; species Thaumatotibia leucotreta. Next base: position 245,979 of record JALPQI010000224.1, on the reverse strand, counting down.
CACTTTTTGTAAAAAAAGTAAGACCAATAATTAAGTTAATTCAAAATTAACACTTTTTGTAAAAAAAGTGTTAATGAACGAGTAAGTTATATGCCTATAAAGTGATACATAATTTTTGGACTGATATCAATTTTATATCATAATTTTATTGTGATCTTAAGTTACTGGCTAGAGTGGCTAGCCGCAGCCGTTAAGACGGAACTATGTATTTTGGCTACGCATGTTCTTTAGCAGGTTGCCTTTTGCGCCTGACAGAATCTGCCGTACAAAGTAAGCTTCTAATTAATGAATTTTTCATAAAATAATATTAAAAATAATAAAATAGTAATACAAACATGCTAATTAGAATTTGTTTTTTTTTCAAAATCATTACAGTATGTTTAAATTCGTTTTTTAACTCAAGTTCTGTTGGCAAATGCCTGAATTTATTATTGACCCTAAAAATATTAAAATTGTCGTTAAATCGTTAAATTAGCTTGAAAAAAACACATCTATGGTAATACGAGCTTTTTAATCATCACATGCTATTTTTTTATCTACAGAGTCATCAAACGATAGAGTTACATGTTTCTTGGATTGGTTGAACAATTTAGGGAAATTTAAATACAATCTGATGTAAAAAACTGTTCCACTTGTAATACAGCGTGTGTATTTGATACGGGCGAATATTTTAATGGCGATTACTATCGGACCTAGGGAACCTGTTTACATAGGTATATATTTTTTTAGGAAATTAAGGTATTTTTTTCATACAAAACAATTGACCACGCAATGTATTGCATGTACTGGTAGCCACATCAATTAACGTAGACATAAGTATCTCAAAGTCAGACGAGTGTCATATCAGTTGGACGGCATACATTGCAGCTGGGTTGCACTTTAGAAAAATCATTACACCTACTTAACAACAAAATTTAATGAAATGATTATCTTATACGCCTTCTTGGATCAGATATTATAGCTGGATTAATTATTCGCTCGTATAAAGTACACACGCTGGTATACTACAATATTTTATGAAATATTTGAAATCAGTACCTATAATTCCAATATTTTCTATGAATAAATTCTACCTGACCCGCATTCATTGACAGCAAGTGCATATTATTTTAATGTGTAATATTAAATGCTTTCAAAATATCTTTATTAATTTATTGAAGTAAGTAATTCGATAGAGTGGTATCACTCGGTGCTTATTGTACCAACTCGAGTGAGGTTTCAAGGCTTACACCGACAAAAGACACTGAATGACGCCTGAAATAGATCCCTTGATGCTTTAAATATACCGTATCGAGTAAAGTCTTGATTTGATAACTACTCACCTTCCAAAAGTATTCTAATAATTAGTCCGTGGGCTAGCCGGTCTGAAATTAGAAAACGGTATAATTTGGGGGTACCAAGTGTCCTTTTTACAGTAGTTAGACATATTCATAAGGATGCTAAAAAAATATGATAGACATCTCAAAGTGGTAGCTAATAGGCATACGGGCTATTTCAAGATATCCGTTGTATGACAGGTATGGTTAAAATTAGGAGGTACAAATTTTCCTTTTCACGGCTGTTAGGTAAGCTTATAAAAACGTCAAAAATGCAAGATTGCCATTTATAAGTGCTACCTAACAAAAATGGGGGCCAATCAAAGATGGTGGATCTCAAGTTTTACGAAATCAAGTATATCTCGAGAACTATTAAATATATCTAATTACTCTCTTGAACAAAATTAAAGGCATATCTGTAAGCTTCATATTTTGCGTATACACCATATTGCTAAAACCAACCAATAATTAATTATGACGAAATTTATGAAAATTTCGTGATTTTGATTTTTTTTTATCATGTTTTTACATAATAGTCATGACGCTAGAAAAATTAAATATTTTTTTAAAGATAGTGTATTTAATAAGCTTTAATTTGATGTCTATAACTTGTTGGCGGTATTAAAAAAAAGACCCATAAAAGATATTTAAATGAATTGTAGTCATAATCCACCGTATACTTAATGATTTAAGAGGCGATGGAAGTGCCACTATAATAACGTGCAACAATAATAGTGCTTATTTCAAATAACCAAGATTGAAAAATATAAAAAAAACTGCCTCTTAAATCACTAAGTATACGGTGGATTATGACTACAATTCATTTAAATATTTTTTATGGGTCTTTTTTTTAATACGTCAACAAGTTATATACATCAAATTAAAGCTTATTAAATACACTATCTTTAAAAAAATATTTAATTGTTCTAGCGTCATGACTACTATGTAAAAACACGACACAAAAAAAATCAGAATCACGAAATTTTCATAAATTTGGTCATAATTTATTATTGGTTGGTTTTAGCAAAATGGTGCATATGCAAAATATGAAGCATACAGATATGCCTTTAATTTTGTTCAAGAGAGTAATTAGATATATTTAATCGTTCTCGAGAAATACTTGATTTTGTAAAACTTGAGATCCACCATCTTTGATTGGCCCCCATTTTTGTTAGGTAGCACTTATAAATGGCAATCTTGCATATTTGACATTTTTATAAGCTTACCTAACAGCCGTGAAAAGAAAAATTTGTACCTCCTAATTTTAACCATACCTGTCATACAACGGAAATCTTGAAATAGCCCGTATGCCTATTAGCTACCACTTTGAGATGTCTATCATACTTTTTTAACATCCTTATAAATATGTCTAACTACTGTAAAAAGGACACTTGGTACCCCCAAATTATACCGTTTTCTAATTTCAGGCCGACTAGCCCACGGACTAAATGCTGTCATTTAATTTTATCTTGTATGAAAAAAATACAAAAACAGTTTTTTATAGAACGTATTGCGAAAACACAAATCAAATTAATTATTAACTAAATATTTTGATTTGTACTTTTAATTTTTCCCCGGTAGTCACACTACTTAATACTATATAAATTATAAATATTAGATGTCATATACCAAAGAAACACGACCAAGATCACCCAACGTCCGAGGTGGGGATCGAACCCACGTACTCGGTGGTTGCTAAGACCGAGTGGCCGAGGGGTACAGGCATCAGCCGCGAAAGCTGAGTTCGTGGGTTCGATCCCCACCTCGGACGTTGGGTGATCTTGGTCGTCTTTCTTTGGTATATGACATCTAATATTTATAGCTTTTTATAGTTTGAAACTGCAAGGGAATTAAATTCATTGTGTTGCATCAACTGCAACATATGCTGTATCAGTGGATTTTTATTTTATTTTAGTTCATGCTTTGGACTAAAATATTTCTGTATTTATTATCACAAATCCTTGGTCGTACTATGTTTCTATGTTTTTAAGTATAATTTGTTTCTAAATTTTTAACCAAACGGGTCAGTCACGTAATTTAAGTCGATAATTGCTCGACATGTTTCAATCCATTAAGAGGATCCTCGTCATGGAGTACCAGCGACCAAAGCCGACGGGTCCTGCTAGAACGGTTGCTGGCCGCGGGAGAGTGTCTCAATCGTTGCTTGGTACCCACATCACAGGCCTTAATTATGCTTACGGTAGTTCGATATGGGTAAATATTATACCTGGATTCGATGTCGTACAATAATTTGTTACTGCTATATCTTTCAACTAATTTGTTAACATTCTACGTCACGGTTTTTCAAAGTTAAGGGTGTTACATTAAATGTTAAATTGAACTATTTTTATGAAAATATAAAGAAAATATATTTCTTGCTAAACAATACGTATTTATTTTATTGGAGACTGTACTATTATTAATAACTGTATTTATAAAAGAGCTTGATGATACGTAGAAATGCTATTTTCTAGATTACTTTTATTTATTAGAGGGAAGGTATAGTAAACAAAGCGCGTCTCGACTTAAGAGTCCATTTAAAAGTGATTTTTTTCTTGAATCTACTCAGGGTAAACGTACCTACAACTACATATTAGAATATTATAATTATGTATATGTAAAATGATAAAAAGCATTTAAGACATACGAGTACATACAAGTAACATACATACCATACATACATATATACCATACATACATACAGGCTATTGGTCTACTTCAAGTTTGCATTTTAACGGTTCATTTCACTTCTTTGGAACGCAATTTGGTGTAGACATAGAACAATTATTTTTACTGTGAGCGAGACCAGGTACAGACTCCATTTTACCTTAGATATGATTTTGAAAATAAAAAAATCTCAAATATTTACCTCTTCAGTAAAAAATATCGAAAGAGCTCCAAGACTGAGGTATACCTACATAATTATTAAAAACAAAAAAGAAACCCATTCATTCAGTTTAAATTGAAATTATCTTCCGGAACTCTAACAGAATTATTTTAAGTTAGTCCAATATACATAGTACATTCTCGTACGTCACTAGATAAGTTATAACAATATTATTTGTATGTGTATTTTGTTTCAAGTTTGTCTATTTGATGAAAACTTATCTAGTGACCTATGTATCACAAAGATGATTAATTTTGTAAACAAAACGTTCATGGACTCTTAAGCTCAGCCGTGTTGATTTATTAAATAAAAACTGTATTAAAATTAATGATTTATGACTTTATAACCTTACCTTGAACTGATTTATGACATTTTCACTGTAATTCAAGTTCATCAGAATTATTTTATATGCCTAGAATGGACAAGGTTTTTACGCATTTAACTTCGATTTTACAGTTTTCTATTTAAATTTACAAGCATTTATTAATAGCTACATGTTAGTTATGGATAAAGGGGGCTAAGAATCTAAGTACAAAATATTTTAAATTGTATAAAGTATTTTTACGAGCACTTGAACTGCATTTTCAACTGCTAGTTTATTTATACATACTACTAACCCCGATAGCGTAGTGATATGATAACTATTAGCTTTTTTAATATGAGATTATCAATCCAAGACTGAAACAGATATTCTGAATATTTTCCTGCAAAACTTAATCCTGACAGCACTTGAAAATGTATCTATGGTCAGTGAATATCATGGGTTCGCAGGTACTTACACATGTAAGTAATGATAAACTTAAATGGGACTACTCGTACTAAGAATGAACATTTGACGGTCTAGACATGAACCTTATGTATATATGAACTTAAGACTATCGGAAAAATGGTGAGTCTTACCCTCATAGTAATAAGGATTAATCTATAACTGTCAAAAAATCATTCTTAGAAATCAGCAACTATATAATATTTATCTGTCTATTATTATATACTCGTATATCGTCGCCTGGGACGCCGTGGGACTAGGTCGATTTGAGTAAAATGTTCAAACAGCCAAAAATATTTAAAAAATTGAAGGCTTTTGGTCTACTTCAACTTAGCATTTTAACGGTAATTACGATTAGTCCATGGTATGAAACATAAATGTTTTTTTTTATTTAGCATCGTGTACTCCTAACTCAATAAGCCTATACAACTGATCTAATAATTTCAAACTAGACTTATGTATTTAGTGAAATTTTCATGAATTTAATTAATGTCTGGTGATAAAATATATATTATATTCATATTCATATTATTTACTCAAAAAATTAAAAATTTAACATGTCAAAAATAATAAAATAAAATTAGGATTTCAATTAATAAATTTACAGTTTACATTAAAATAATCAATTCAAGATATTATTCATATTATTTAAAACTTAAAAAAGAAAAGAAAATATACATTAAATTATAATTTTCATATTAATTCATGTCATAAAATGCTTGATCAATATATATTTCTTAATTTTTCTTTGTACCCAGTAAAACTGCCAATAATCAATTTTGAATCAATTCACACGTGATGTTGGTAAAATCAACAACAAAATCGTGATAAAAGTCTTCCTAAATTTAAGATGTGTTTCTATGTATTAATCGCGTTACACTCAGTTTGGTACGCAATTTGGTGTAGACATAGAACAATTATTTTTGCTGTGAGAGAGACTAGGTACAGACTCCATTTTATGTGCGCTAAAGCAAAACCCGCGCCACGATCAAAAAGAAAACTCGAAAGATTATTGTTGAAGTGAAAAGAAATGAAACAAAAAACTTAACAGAAAACATAAACTGAACAATAGAAATTACCAAGGCAAGTACAGGAAACGTTACTCTAACTCCTAGTTGGTACTGACCCTGCCTACGAAGCTGGAGGTTCCGGGTTCGAATCCCGGCGAGGGCATTATTTGTGTATTTATTTGTCACAAACATTAAATTTGTTCCTTGGTCATAGCTGTCTATGTATTTAAGTATCTCGACGGCCCCTACGTAAGTTGTCGTAAGTTAAAAATGGCAAGTTTACAGGAGAGCACTTTAAAGTTTGAAATGTGTATGGTGGTCACATAGTTCAATGGATTGCTTTGAAAATTGGCATAAACATTAACAAAGATACTGTCTTTATAATGATATAATTCGTTTTCTGATATATTTCATACTTTAGCTGGAATTGCACTTACGACAGTATGACGGAGAAGAGAATCTAAAAATTGTGGTATGTATTACTAACGTCACTTTACGCTGGGGGTCATAAATGGTAATTGATCGTAAGTTACACATACTACAAGATACGTCGGAATTATGCGTGTAAGTTTTATGGTATCTGTTATTTACTACATTATTTTGCGGAAACATTATGAAAACTTTGTGTTAGTTACTATATTTTGCCATTTAACAAACAATTTCATAAAAATTATGAAAGCCTGATGGAATATTTTAAGAAGATTAAGCAGGTGAATAGTTTTTTGTATGTTTTATTATGAAAAATAGATCAGGTACAGTATTTTTGTACAGATTCTCGAAAATGTCGTGTTGAATGAAGACTAAATTATGTAGTGGGATTTGATGTAGCGAGTACTAGAAACTATAATAGTACATTACTATAGAGGACGGGAAACGAAAGGTTACACACACACAAACTTATACATCAATTTTTTTAAAACTGTTTGAGAAAATATTTTACTCGGTGATATTGACATTAGTTCTTTTTTTACGGTGAAATGCCAAGATGTTCTGACACTTTACGAGTTACTTTCGGTATTTAATTTTTTAAAGCAAGTTCCTTCCGGTACTTTGCAGTCCTAAGACTAAGTAGTTATGAAATGCCTTTACATATCAAGTTCAATAATCGAACCAGCGAGATGGTACTTCCTGGTTTAATTTGACGTACGTAATGCCAACATTTCATTGCAACTTTGAAAAAAAATTATTAAAGGCATTGTAGCGCATAACGAGTTACCTACTGTGCACATGAAATTCATCGAACATTTCCTGAATAGTTGCTATTTCGTTTGCCAATGGGATTATTATTTGCAGATTGAAGCAAAGAGTTCTCTTATAATGTAGTTCTGGTACTGGTCAACATTTTGATGGATAAATTTGAGCAAAGCGCATTCGAGAGTTGTCCGAATAGGCCGAGATGCTGGTTACGAAATGTGGATGACGTTTTTGCGGCAATTCCTGAAAGAGTTGTTGATGTGATTACTAACCAATCTTAATGAAATGCATTCCAGAATGAATTTCACATTCAAGAGAAAGGTGGATGGGACACTTCGTTTTCTAATGTAATGCTAGGTCAGAATGATCGTCTGTTACAAAAAATCTATAGAAAAGTTACCTGCTAACTGGTTTATATCATTATCTCGCAAACCTATTCTCGCGGTTCTGTGATTCATAATACATGCGAAATGAGTTTATATCGTTTATTCATATCACATCATTCGCCTATTTCAGTCCACTGTTGGGCACAGGTATCTCATATTACCTCCTGTTATCTAAACTATTAAAGATGTTGCAACATGTTAGACGAGAAGAAACGTTGGAGAGCTTGGAGAGGAACAGATATGGTTGGAGACAAAGTCAGCGTACAAGGAGCTCAGGGACGTTTCGACATCATCACACAGTAGAGAGGGCACCAGCATTCTTGCCTCATATGAAAAGATTGACAAACGAAATTGGACGCCTATTACGCCGGAGGTTTAGCATTAAGACCATTTTGCGTCCTCATATCAATATGAGTAATTCTTACGCTCTCCAAAGGACGGGAATTCACATGGCAGATCGAGTGTTTATCAGATACCGTATGACTTCGGTAAGGAACGACGTAATGAGTCTACAAGTCTCGGAGCAGATATGGAGTATCAAGGACAGGGAGATAGACAACTCGGCTGTGGTGGACGCATACGATACAGGCACATTGCATATCCTAAACGCTTTGATAAAGCGAGGATGCTGGTACGGTAAAGATGCTACCTGCCACGGAAGATATACAGAGCGATTAAGATTAATTTTAATCGGGATGGGGGCTGGACTGAGCCAACGGCATCGAAGCCGGTAATCTCTGAATATGATGGTTTTGTGCACACAGTGACTTCGTGTGCTTATCATCTGTTACGTAGTGTTCGGTGACACAAACCCGCAGTCGGACATGAGATCAGTGCCGGTGCAAGACCACCATTTAACGAATATACATGAGTTTAACTGATTAATTATAATTGTGTGCATAAGCAGTCTGTCATTCAGCATTAACAACGTTATTTTGAAATTATGATTACATGGCAGATTAATGACTTCTCTCACAGTGCAAGGACATAAAAAATCAGGTATCAAAAATGCCTTCAGCTTCAACTACATCATATTAGGAGATCAATATTAAGTATTTTTTAATGTTATTATAATCTTAAAGAACAGTCATATCGCTTTCACGATTAGATACTGCAGCTGTTGGCGGTTTCATCCAGTCAGCAGTCAAATCGGCGATCTGCAGACGATGATTTCACTGATGACTGATGACTAAATACTCGTAAATGAACCCACCAACTGCTGCAGTATTTAATAATGTAAGTGATACGATAACTTTTCTTCTATAAAACAATTTCATTAAATAAATATATTTTTTTGTGACGAGTATTTAAATGAGATTGTTTATTTAAGAAGTAAAATGAAATGTTTTTTCAATATTATAAATAAATAAGGTAGCTGCTTATTTTACATTCTCAAAAGTGATAATTTACATCCACCTAACATTTCATTTGAATGGCAAGACTTTTTGAAGTATATTGGAATCTAATTATGTTTTTAGGTAAAGCAGAGGGCTCGGACTAACGGGGTGTATTTAAATTTGTAAAAGTAATAAATTGATCCGTAAACATTTACACTATTTTTTTTATTTTTTTTTTACTATTAACAAAAGCTAACGAGAGGTACCCACCAAGGTACCGGTCCCCTAAATCTCATACTTAAACTCCAACGAAGATCCAAAATTAACTCTAATGTGTGACATGCGCAAGCAAAACAACTTACAATAGTCCGTGGGCTAGTCGGCCTGAAATTAGAAAACGGTATAATTTGGGGGTACCAAGTGTCCTTTTTACAGTAGTTAGACATATTCATAAGGATGTTAAAAAAGTATGATAGACATCTCAAAGTGGTAGCTAATAGGCATACGGGCTATTTCAAGATTTCCGTTGTATGACAGGTATGGTTAAAATTAGGAGGTACAAATTTTCCTTTTCACGGCTGTTAGGTAAGCTTATAAAAACGTCAAAAATGCAAGATTGCAATTTATAAGTACTACCTAACAAAAATGGGGGCCAATCAAAGATGGTGGATCTCAAGTTTTACAAAATCAAGTATATCTCGAGAACTATTAAATATATTTAATTACTCTTTTGAACAAAATTAAAGGCATATCTGTAAGCTTCATATTTTGCATATACACCATATTGCTAAAACCAACCAATAATTAATTATGACCAAATTTATGAAAATTTCGTGATTTTGATTTTTTTTGTGTCGTGTTTTTACATAGCAGTCATGACCCTAGAAAAATTAAATATTTTTTAAAAGATGTTGTATTTAATAAGCTTTAATTTGATGTATATAACTTGTTGGCGGTATTAAAAAAAAGACCCATAAAAAATATTTAAATGAATTATAGTCATAATCCACCGTATACTTAGTGATTTAAGAGGCGATGGAAGTGCCACTCGTAAATAATAGTGCTTATTTCAAATAACCAAGATTGAAAAATATAAAAAACTTAACTTCCATCGCCTAGATATGCCTTTAATTTTGTTCCAGAGAGTAATTAGATATATTTAATAGTTCTCGAGATATCTTGAAATAGCCCGTATGCCTATTAGCTACCACTTTGAGATGTCTATCATACTTTTTTAACATCCTTATGAATATGTCTAACTACTGTAAAAAGGACTCTTGGTACCCCCAAATTATACCGTTTTCTAATTTCAGACCGACTAGCCCACGGACTACAAGGGTGAATATCTGAGTGTTTCAACCGCCTAATTTTGTTTTTTTTTTTGCCGACGTTTCTATTCGTTACAATGTGCTACTTTGTCACTTGAAGGAGGCACGGCACCTTATACAAATAACGAAGTATAATATCGAGACGTTTAGAAACTTCGACAAAAATGATGCCACCAAAATTAGGCGGTTGTAACGCTCAGATAATTAGCATTAATTACCCACAATTCTCACAAACGACACAGCGTTAATTTTTATAGTTACATTAAAAAACAAGGATTAATCCAAAACAGTACATTTTACAATTAGTGTGGAAAGGCTTAACAATTCAAGCCACGAACAACGAGATATATCGGGGATCCTGAGTAGACTCGGTACAAGTGATAATAGTACATTTCGATGCTAGTGCAAACAATTTTTTTTCGACGAGGGTGAAAGTTGGAGCCCGAGTGAAACGAGGGCGACAATAACCCGAGTTAAAAAGAAGTTTTCCTAACTAGTGCGGAAAAGTAAACTTTATGCACGCTTCGCGTGCGTTAATTTCTCTTTTTAAGGCACTTGTTATGAAAAAGTCGTTCGATGGATGGTCTTTGAAATTTCTTTAGACTTAAAGCACCAGAGCCCCACGGACCCATGGTCACGACGCCGAAAGGGATAAAATTAGGTATAGTCGATCAGCGCTGAGACCACTGTATTTTCCTACCTTGGCACTTTCAGCCGCCTCTGCTGCTGCCCTTATGGACGTCCGGTGGAAATACACAGTCATGTTGCATCACATACCAGCACCCATCCCATACTCCACGGAATCAACGACATCATATCCGGTCTCTTGGCTCTAATAAAGCCGGGACATTGACCGACGCAAGAGCCCTTGTATTTACTTTAAAAGCCCTTAAAAAGAATAATTCAAACAAAATGTTGTTCTACTTTGCCTAGACTTTGATAGTGACGTTGCCGTTGCCTCGGTAGGCGGTTGAGTTCTGTTGTTAATGACTTAATTAATGACGGCACAAGGTAAATGAGACTTTATTATTACGTGAAAATAACGAAATATTACCCCAGCATGTGTAAGTTACTACGAGTACATACCAAAACCTAGCTTATGTAATATATTACCTCATTTTATTTCGATTGTAACGGTTGATTGAATTTTAGTTTTAATTTAGATATACGTTCCAGTTCTATTTAGATATGCTTTTTGATTCGTTTCATAGAAAAGATAATCAAGGAATAAAATCATTAATTGAATTATTTTATATCATTAAATTCGCTAAGGAAGTTTATGTGCGATTATCCAGCACGAATTGTTCCGCAGTCGATTCGACTTATTTTACAGCCAATTCGCGTCATGACAAAGTTCCGGGCTATGTTTACTTCTTAACAGTTAAATTTCTTTACAATGCAAAGAAAAAATAAATGTAGGTATGATTTGTTATCTGTTTAGGGAAATCTGTAGGAGAAATATCATTGAAATGTATCATCTTCATCTGTAGTTTTGACAGTTTAGAATTGACCCTTATATCTATGACGTTAGATAGATAGATAGATGCAGACTTTATTGAAACATGCCATGACAATATGTGAACTTAACTAATTACAAACTATTAACTAATTACTAACTAATTTATTGTCACGACATCGTAACAAAAAGGCGCCGACTCAGCATTTGCTACAGCATTGCTGCTGCGGCGCTGGTATTCTGCCGGAACCTAGCAGTGTGCGCGCAGCGCAGATACACTGTGTACAATAAGTCGTAACACGAGTTATAATGATAATGTATAAGACTTAAACAAAACAAAAAGAAATCTATTCATTTACAGGCAACCTATTTCACACCTAACAACTTGCTGTTTTAAAGTTTATTTAACTATATCTTAACTAGGAAGCCTTAGGTACCTGTATAGCCTTAGGTTATATTAATCCATATTAATATGAGCGTAAGGACTCATCATTTTTCCGATAGTCTTAACGTCATATATATATAAGGCTCATTTCTAAATTCAAATGATCAATTTTTCTTTCTCGTTATCGGCAACTATAAACAAACAATATTTTTTTATCTTCCATAGAGTAAAATTAATTATTATTCGATTATTCGAATGCAAGTGTAGCTAACCAGCTATTTTTTCAAAATGTGATTGATGCCTTTTGCTACTGCCACCGATAGACAGACATAGTATAATAAATAAACAAAGTGGTCGTACTGACGAAAATAATATAATACCTACTATACAGAGGTGTGGTAATTATTTTCAATCTTTCTAGTCAATTTGATTTCAATACAAGAAAATCTTAATGACAACCATTATTACCTCGTATTAACGTCACAAGGCAACACCAACAAAGAACTACCCAGAAACTATTACAATAACACAACTTCCCTAATTCAGTCCAAAACATGTTTTCTTACTTTCCATACAAAAGAGCGTCATGAAAATGAAACGAAAAGGCTTTATTGTTATGATAAACTAGGAGCCGTGAAATTCCCAGAACTCATTGACCATTCGTTGAAGCTAGAGCAATTATCGGCTTTGCGCGTTCGATGGTACAGCTCAAAGTAAAATACGAGTCATTGAGGTGATAAGCGAGTGTAGAAATTATTTATGTGGAGTGTAGGAGCATCGAGCACCACTGACCGACGGGCCGCCAAGGAGCAAAGTTGTGCCAGACGTCCAACCAGTTTCTTTATCGTATTTACCATGAACCGGCTCATTTTGATCAGTGCTGTGTGTATGCAGTTCGCATGGATCTCTGGTAAGTTATTCAATGGCCTTTTATTCCTGCTTTTGTGGCCTACTTGATAGGAATCTTATGTACGAAGCTGGATCTGAATTGAATCTCGGTTAATCGGACTCAGGGTCTCGACGCCGAATGGGATAAAAGTATAGTCAGTGCCGAGATCTGTTTTGTGTTTATTTATAATAATTATTTGTTTATTTTATTATATTCTTTAGAATTATTTTATGTAAAATTAACGTTATCTAAAATTAACAATAACAAAGCTTTTTTATTAAAATTATCGAATATAAACTGAATTATGGTTGATTGTTTATTAGTTTTGAATTTAGTCATAACTTGTATTCCGAATTATGCTATTATTATTACCTACCACATATTATTAATTAAAAGTTGTTATTAATTAAAAATTGTTGTTGTATTAATTAAAAGCTATGTCTGAATCTATTAACAGTGCCTGTACCTAACCTTAAATTAAGTGTAAATAACTAATATTTAGTCCCATTATGAATAAATAATAAATTACTTATAATATGTACCTACCTAATTAGGACATAACGTAAATACGTACCATAGCCCATTTTCTAAATCACGTGTTAATACGAGCTTTATTTATTATCGCGTAAGTCCGCCCTAACATCAGTTGCGTCAAGCTCGGTTCCTTTTCATTAAAACCGTTACAAATATTACACGCTTACATTTATTTTATGACGGCTTGCCGATCGCCTTCGTCATACGAATGCACCATTTCTAATACTCGTGAAATCTAAATATATAAATTGTTTTTTTTTTAAATTATCCGTTCATCATTAGTATCATTACTGCCGCAGTTGATTATAATAGAATAGAATAAAGTTTATACAGATAAAGTTTTAGGCTTATAGATTAAATCTGAATTCCTGGCAGTATTTTAATTAGACATTTGCTGGTGGTAGGACCTCGTGCAGGGTCCGCCCGGATAGCTACCACCGTCTTACCCGTTAACCTGCCGCTAAATTGTTAGTACAGTCGAAGACAAAATAAGGGGTATACAAAAACGTTCAAAAATATGTCCCAGTGCACTCTAATTCTGTGTAATAAGAACGTCGTAACATATTTATGAACGGATTCTTTCGATACTTATTTTTGCACTTGACTGTACTGTGTTCCGGTTTGGGGGTAAGATAGCCGGTGTAATTACTGGCATAGAGGAAATTCATCTAAGTCCTCAGGATAGGCAGGGCATAGGCAATTTTTTGGTCATTATGTCCATGGGCCTCAGTTTCTGCTTTTCATCAGGTGGGCTGAGAGCTCAGTTGTGTACCTTCGTCACATAAAAAAGACAACTTATATCATTGAACTGCACTACAGGTTTTATAATATGAATTGATAGTCGTAAATACTGTTTTAATTGACGAATAGTCGTTTTTTGCCGATTAATTAACGACCGGCAACATTTCCGGCAATCCACATCCGGCGGAGCTTGCTAAAAGCTTTGCATGTTTTTTGTCATTATTATAATTATGTTTATAGCAAAAAACCGAGACACAGGATAAGGTGTTACGATTAACGAACTGTTCAGTTATTTCGGACTGGTTTCAATGTTCTGATTAGAGTATTATATCTATTTTCAAATATCACTTACAGTTATCTAAACAATAGATCATATAAAGTTTACTCGTTCATACGTAACCACAAGTAAATAAATATCATGGGGACATTCTTACACAAAGCGATCTCTTCATTTAAACTTTCTTGATACTACGTACGTTTCTTTCTTTCTTTACGTTTAATATTATCCCGACGTTTCGGGCGTGACGTTATACCCGTGGTCGCAAGATCTGCCTGTCTGTCCATCTAGTCCCACGGTAGGCTCAATTAGGACAATTGTAGATACCTAATGAAAATGTGTAATAAATATATGCAATAAAAAGATTTTTTGAATAGGTATAAAATATCAGTGACTGACATTTTTGTGATGAATAAAGTAATGCCCTCACCGGTATTCGAACCCTATGCCTCCAACTTCGTAGACAGGATCAACTACCGACTGGTTTAGGGACACCGAAATAGATTTTGGTGAACTTATTCGTATTTCAAAAATAAAATTTTAGGCGAGATTATTGACGGGTTCCTATAACTATGACACGGACTTTGGAATCCGTTCATTTAATAAATCAAAATATAAGCAGAAACATATTATGATCATTGATCAAGCACTTATGTGCTTAAATATTATATGGATCAGTTAATGTGCGAAAAATTTACATGTGTCGTATTGAAATTGGATTTCACGTGAATTGGCCACTTTGTGTAATTTCAAACAACACTGTAAATAATTATTTTGACATCGCTAGTATATTGGCGATAACGATAAGGCTAGAAAAGTAATAAATTGCGACATTATTAACATAACGTGGTCTTTACACGAGAAATTATAATATACCGCATAAAAAAACAGCATTCCAATTTTATACAATTCTGATCCAATTTTCCACTCGAAACAAATAAATGGATTTTTATGGCTGAAGTACTCTTTAGTAAACTTATTTATGTGACTCTTGCAAAATGACAAGCATTAAATAAAAAACCGACCAAGATCATATCGGGCTATGCTCGGTATAGGGTTTCGCAGTTATTCAAAAGCTATTCAAACTTTTCCTATTTTAAAAAAATATTAACATTAAAAAGTATTTTGATAAAGCCGTAGCTATTTTTTTAATATAGCTATCTTGGAACAACAGACACACATACAGGGTGTTTGTTATGTCGTTAGCCAAATTTGGATATGTCATTCGCGACCACCAGTACACAACATTTTTGAAAAAAAAAGTGACCTAGTTTTTATCCGGCAAAAACATAATTTGTGGTCACTAGGCAAGTTTGTTTCAATCCGTGCGATTCGATGGCAGACAAAAGGGTAGCAGGTTTTAGTAGTCAAGTCTTAGCCAATCAGGAGTTCATCATAAGCACCGATCAGCCGACGTCACATCGGCACTAAACAATGAATAAAATGTCCTAAAATGGTTAACAACAACAACGTGTGTACACGATTGTTATTTGATTAAAACTGCCCAAGCGCATACCTACCTGTACCTGCTCGTCGTCATCAACAATTCAATTTGCTTAGAGAGTGCATTAGAATCGATATCTGAGGTAAACCAGTACTCGTACGCGTTTGTATGACGGAACATTTAAGTTACTCCGTTCTTGAGGTCAAATTATGCTGGCTCGGCTGATCGCAAGATGCCATGTGCCATTTGTACAGCACTCTGTAAACAAAGGAGTGCGCTTGCGTGAACGCGCTCGAGTCAAACTACCCTCAGATCGGCGCGCAACTCAAAATACCCTCATTATTAGTACTGTATGCGATAGACTGATAATGCTGTCGCGTGGGATTTACCTGCAAGTTAAGCTCCACCTCCATTCCCCACCACGCGTAGGAAACTTGTTACGTACGTTATAACGCATTGAATTAGTTACCTTATGCGGGTTAATTAAAGTTACAAACTCAAACACCCTTTCCAATCTGATTTGGCAGTTATGAGATGGTGGGGCAGTACGCAAAGTAAGCAAGTGATCATAGTGACCAAACATTCGTTAGATAATGGGATTTTTTAAAAAATCTATTACAAAAAGGATAATAAAAAATGGATTATTTTTGTTTTGCCAAATATTTTTTTACGCCTTTACGCAACACATATTGCAATATGGCTAATGATATAAAAAACACCCTGTATACGATAATATATTATCATACGTTAGGGTTAAAGTAAAAAAAAATAGGTACACACTTGTACAGCACGATTGATTCAGATAATTACTGTCTATTTTCAGTAAACACTGTAAACATATAAGTTAATTAATTCTATTGGGGGTACTTACTTAATACAATGCGTCATGTGATCATAACATTCATACATTTAACGCTTTACCTACGAGTCTCTCAAATAAAGTACAATGAACTGTCGAATGTGTTGTTCATTATTTTATTGTATTCCTAGTTAGGTGCTGCACTAGTATGATCTATAAATATTAATAAGTATGTCCTTAATTATAGGATTTAACTATTAAAATTGTTGTCCTATAACAAACTATGAATAGCATGTAGTAAAACATACTAAACGGTTAATAAAATTAAAATGTGAAGCAGTAATATGTGACTCAATGCATATAATTAAGTAGTAATAAAATAATATCACAGCGATTTAGATAAGTTAATTTATTAAACATAGGTAAGCGAGTAAATTAATGTTTTGTTTATTAATCAAGTACGTAAGTATGAATGAATTATTTTTTAAGCAAAACAACAAACAGCCCATAACAAAATTTCGTAGGCAACCCTCAAACAGATGCTGAAATAATTTTTTCGGGCTTTTCAGCAGTCAATTTCAACAAATCTGTAAAATTTAATATAACTAACCTACCCTATATCTAAAATTCCTTGTGGCATTGTACTAAGGACGCTGGCGGCATTTCCTCGCTGTATCGCGATGCTGATACGATATGCGAGGAAGTCGCCAGCTCCTCGGCATAATTTTCAGGTTACTTTGACCTAAAAAAAAAAAAATCTTTCCAAGTTCGTATGGTAAAAGTGCAACCTGTAAGCTTATGATGATACCGAGTCTAATCGTGTGTCGATATTTATTATTTATTTATCATAATCCACCTGCTCCATACTTTTGTTCACACACTTTTTCCCCTGTACTGATGAACTCAGGGCCTAATAGTTCACAAATTGTTTTACCCATTTCAATTATTTTAATCTACCACCAGCCGTGGCATGATGACAGGTTGATGGTTAGTCAAATAGTCATTAATATCATAAACGTGATAGGTCTCGTGGCTCCATTCGTTGTATTGTGAGGAAGTCTGCTCATTAAGCATTTTGCCGGTAATGTAATATCTTCATTTGACAGATTCGTGTTTATTTTTTTGCAAACTATATTGAATATAAGCACACAAGAGTAGGTAGCTATAGAAACGTTGTCATGAAAACATGATTAAGTTTGTGTTGTGTGCATAATGATGTTTGATGCATGCAAAAACTGTACAATCAATCAAGTAATTAGCTCTACAATTCTACAAAAAAATGTACAGAATTGGATAAGTCTACTAACTTGGTTGACAGTACTTTCATTAATTTAGTTATATTATAGATAGGTAAGTACTTACTAATACAACGAATAAACAAAATAATCTTCGTAAGTCGATAAGTAGTCAAAATTATTTTTAAATTCAAATATGCAGTTACCTATTTCTTTTAACTAACAGACTTAATCGAAAAGGTGATTATTGTATATATTATAATGTCCGTTGACTTAATAATGCATGTCGTTATGTATAATTTGGAATTCCCAAATAACGGTTTTGGAACAAAGATATTTATATTTTAGAAAGTAGTATAGTTTGCGTGACTAAATACTGACGAATTCAGGAATTTAACATAAAAGAAATGTAATTGCTCTTTTAATTGGCCATACTCAAGGTTTGGTAAAATTTTGCACAAATCATAATTTAATAACGATAGAATTATTGAACGATTATATTATTTAGTATTGCCACGGATGTCTGCAGTCTTTACTATACTTATGTAAGTATATAAATATATACGTATTTCGATTTAATAAATATTCTTCCATGAGAACTTACTTTACTTTCATCGGCGTTATGACATTTATGACGCACTAATTCATAGTCGTACTTGTCGGCTAAGTTGAATAACCTAAATATAAATATAGAGTTCTAAAAGCTGCTTCACAAAATGACTGCGGTTGAGATACGGTGTGGTGCAGCGAAAAAATGTCGCCAGCATCGTCGGTACAATACCACAAGGGCCAATCTTAGATATGGGGTAGCCTAGTTAGGTATGTTAGTTAGATTTAATGTGTGTATCTAATTATACTTTGAAGTAGTTGCGGACAAAAATTAACACAAGGATCACTGCAAATTCCCGTTTCTTTATCCAACTGACGTCTAGAACGACTGATTAATTAACAAACTCATAAGCATACATACCTACTACATAAAAATCACAGTTTCTTTTAGACTTATTGAAGGACTTTATAAATGTAAGTTGTAAGTAATATCTAAGCATTTGCGAACACAGGCGCGGATCCTACGAAATCAACGAATCACGTTTAGTGTAAAGATCGAATTTCGTAGAGTAGGGGGTTAGAATAGCGAATGCTCTTTTGGTCTGAATGCACCTTTAGACACATGCGAACGCAAAGCACTGGGAACGTCTGCGTTAGGGCTGAAAATTCCGTCAAAAATCAAGTCCATCGCGCGCAAGTGGATAGGTATCCAGATAGGTATCTGACGTTGTTGTTAGGCATTCCTCCGAGCGTTTCAACGGCTGTAACGTTAAAGTAAACTACTTCGACCAAAACACCCAAAAATTCCGTCTTTTGGCCGCTAATTCCACACAGGCTCAACTCCACCCTTAGACTCGGTGCGATGAAAAATAAAAAACTCTGATGCCCTCCTACGTCATAATCAGAAAGGGATTTGAAAGTACTGTTGACCACAAAATGACACAACATTTGCACTATTTTGAGTGATTAATTAATATATTGTTTGCAAGTCTCTGAACTTAAGCTGTGAATATATGAATATAACTATGAATACAGGGTGTTTTTTTTTCGACCGTTCAAATTCTACGTAGTGAATGTGTAGGTCATACTCACCAACTTTTACTATGAGGACAACGTCGAAATCGCGAAAAAAAAATCAGCTGTTTCATACAAATTGGCGGCATTACGCCGGCCGAAATGTATGAAACAGCTGATTTTTTTTTCGCGATTTCGACTTTGTCCCCATAGTAAAAGTTGGTCAGTATGACCTACACATTCACTACGTAGAATTTGAACGGTCGAAAAAAAAACACCTTGTATATCCTAGATTGACTTATAAAAGTTATAAATACACTGTAGTGTCAACAGCGCTTTCGAATCCCATTCTAATCGCGGTTTGATAATACTACTACACCGAAAAAGCCGTATGACTGTTACTATGTTGAGTACGTTATACTACAAAATAGACGTACTACGTTTACGCTATTTATTATTTTCATTAAAAAATATTTAATAATCTCAAACGCGATGACTCATAATAATGAAACATAACGAATCTAAAAACCGTTCGTTTCGGTCACCGATGATAATAATAAATCAAAACCGTGCGAAATTTAAATATATTGTTATAAACTATTTTTGCCGTTTAATATTGCACATTGGCACAAAAATTTACATTATTAATAAGGTAATTATAGTGTGTATTTTTGACACATTAACCGCATAATTTGCTACTAGCACGTTGATCGATATATATTGCTATTCCATACAAACTTAGGTACCAGTGGCGTAGCGTGCCTTGTCGGGGCCCCGTATAAAAATTTTTTGGAGGCCCTTATATGGAGGTAATATAAATTAGACGGTTTTTATTATTTTTCCTTACACACTTTTGGGGCCCCCGTAGCCCGGGGGCCCCGTATAATTGATACGGCATATACGGCAGTAGCTACGCCCCTGTTAGGTACATTCCAGACTTTCGTAATTTAGTATACCTACCCTTATCTATCACTATGTAAACATCGACAACTCTCTGGAGTTGCAGGCATCCCTATGGATGATGACATACAATAGCTCTCGACATTGGATGGGCCGTATGCTTGTTTACCGCTATTATTTTAAACTAGTTGATCTAGTCACATTTCTTAAAATGTCTGTATGATTAACCAAGTTCATCCTGAACTTTTATCCCAATTCTAATAATTCGAAACGAAATTTAGAAATAGCTTAAGTAGAAATTATAAACCTACGCAAAAACGGTATTTTCGGACTCAATTTAGTAATATGCATAAACTAACGGGGCGACGTCGTTAGCGAAAATGGATTTTTTGCTCTAATCACCTTCGCTCATCGCGCATCTTTAGAATGCGTTTCCACCAGAGATGTGCGAGGATGTGTTTCCATGCAAATGACACCTATTAATGACTCGAGCGAGGTGTCGTTTGTATGGAAACACATCCTCGCACATCTCTGGTGGAAACGCAGCCTTCGTAGAATTTGTTTTGATTTTATGTAGTGACAGGTTGTTTCGTTCAATGTATTCTTATTTTTTGATTGTCAGGCAAAGGGTGTGGTAGCATTGAAATCAAAAATAAAATAAAATATATCTAAAACCAAGCCGAATTCAGGAAATTTTATATAACATTAAGGACTAAATATGGTCAGGAATAGTTACACTAATAAAATCTCTCTCAATGCCCGTGAGCACCCTGTAAGTATACAAAAGGATAAAAGAAAAAAGTAGATATTAAAAAGCACTGGGACGTTTGATCAATTAAAAGATAAACAATTAATGATGCAGAAATAAAATGTAGATAGTATATTCTCTATTTGTGTAAGTGATTCTTATTTATATTGAGACTGATGGGCCCCCACAGTCGAATTATGTAAAATAGATTTATGGAGCTATATATGTACATAATAACTATTTTTATTCTTATTGTGTGTTCTTAGTATTTTATACTATAAATAAATACATCTCCAAATGACAAAAATTCCACAATAAGTAAATACTTAGGTATTAATCAGACATTGTTATTTCTTTCTCCATTCTTTTTAATTTCGAGTATTAGTGGGGAAACCACATCGAATGCAGACTCATTACGGAATTATGATTCCATAATGCGAATCGATTTGATATGAAATTTACTTTTTTACCTACTTACTATTTATATAACTATATACTGAACTTTCAGTATGTACAAATGCCCGTTTGCACGGGTGCAATACTAATACCTTCCTCTTGAATCACACTATAAAAAAAAAAACTAATTTCATTAAGTAGTTAAAAAAGGGGCATCATATATTATGGATAGAAACCGAGAGACTTTGCTTTATACTCTGTGGCGATGAGATACAGGCTGATACAGGTAAAAGTTTGTAAAAGTAAAAGTGTGTGTATATTGTGTCACAATGGATCAAAATGATATATTTTCCGCAAGGGCGTTCATTGAAGCCCGAATCAAGCGATTGTCTCTCGATCTCTTGTTTCTTGTAGTTTTCTCATTTCAATTTTTGTCGTGGGCGTTAACGCTTGAATCCCTCAATACGCTCAGGATTCCGCTTTAGTGGAATTGAAATGAGAAAACTGCAAGAAACAAGAGATCGACAGACAAACACGTCTGTCTGTACCCAAATTTAGGAACGGGGAGGTTAAAACAATAACCAAGTTTTAATACATTATTTCTTTGATCGTCATATCTAAATAAATAAATCTTACACAAATCGACTTAGTCCCATGATAATCTCAATTAAATTTTGTTTTGTGAGTACCTACCAAGCGACGATATATATACCTACCTAATAGATAGATACATACCTATAGATGCTTAAATACACAGGCAGCCACGACTAAGGAACAAATACTTGTGATAAATAAATACCTACACAAATAATGCCCTCGCCGAGATTAGAACCCGGAACTTCCAGCTTCTTAGGCATGGTCACTAGTCACTACCAACTACGAAGGCGGACAACAAGCCTCAGTCCCAAGGGGCGTACATAAAATGGAAACAAGACTCCAAACGAAACCAAAGAAGTAGAAAATTCTTTTTGTATCCACCCAATTAACGTTGGTCATAAAAGTCACTTTAGTCACGGCGTCGCAAAACGCCTACTTATATGTTTACACGTCGCCTAGCCAAATAGTCTTGCATGTGTTTCTGAGAGAGTGCAGTGCTTTACGTCGAACAGGTTCGTTATTATTTAAATTATAACTTCGAACCCTTTATCACCAAAGTGTATTCCTTAGTCATAGCGGACTATTTTTTAAGTATCTATGTGTATGATCTATTAAATACACAGAGTAGATTAATCAATTATGTTATACAGGGTGTTCCACGAGCCACTGAAAACCTTAAACGGGGTGTATTTAGTAGGCTATACTGAACAACTTTTAATAAGGGGCAAATCACGAAATCTAAAAAAAAAATTGTTTTTTTCATACATTTTGACCGATTGATCACGACATTTTATATGAAAAAGGCAAGTTTTTTTTTGAGATTTCTGGGTTAGCTCCATAGTAAAAGTTATTCAGTTTAACCTACCATTATTCCTTATTCATAGCGGACTATTTTTTAAGTATCTATGTGTATGATCTATTAAATACACAGAGTAGATTAATCAATTATGTTATACAGGGTGTTCCACGAGCCACTGAAAACCTTAAACGGGGTGTATTTAGTAGGCTATACTGAACAACTTTTAATAAGGGGCAAATCACGAAATCTAAAAAAAAAATTGTTTTTTTCATACATTTTGACCGATTGATCACGACATTTTATATGAAAAAGGCAAGTTTTTTTTTGAGATTTCTGGGTTAGCTCCATAGTAAAAGTTATGTTAGTTATTAGTTATATGGTAAGCACATCTGTTACGATATTGTGGGAAAAGTTATTCAGTTTAACCTACCAAATCACCCCGTTCAAGGTTTTCAGTGGCTCGTGAAACACCCTGTATTAAATATACACTACTACCCAGATCTGTAGGCTTAGCACAGGATCAGTGCGTCAATATGTCGCCGCGAGATAGACTATACATCCCTCTTTTATTCATATAGTTAGTAAAAGATGGAAAATCTATCTTGCGGCGACATACTGACATACCAATCATGTGCTAAGCGTATCTTAGATCGATTTATGTAAGATAGTCACATGATATTATGTAAGTAATATATTTGATATGTAAGTAATATATTTGATAGATTCATATATTATATTATTGATATTGCTCGACCAATTGAAAATACCGTGAAAATAAAAATTGAACGGTTCATAAATAAAAAGCATTGTTGTTACGACGAGTTAGTCAAGAGAGTAAATACGTTTCGTGGCCCTTGCTCGCTTCAATATGTCGATACGAGCGAGATGCAAAGAAAGCTGCTGGAAAATCATTGATAGCTTTAATGATCTGGCGCCACCTACTGCAGTGTTATTCACTAAGGAAACCGCCTTGCTGTCAGCGCTGTGACAGCGCTGCGGCAGCGTCGAGCCTAAAAATGGTATTCACTAATGTACTTTAAACGACACTAGTGCTCGGCGACGAATGCGGCGTGAGCTGGAACTACACTGCGTCGAGAGTTTGACGTTTAATGTATGAACTTCGTATTCTCTAACGAAAAACAGCGACGAACTTGCCCGCAACCTCACTCACAGCCTCGATTCCTAATGTCAAATAAAACAGCTAGGATTTTAGACAAGGCTGTCTCGACATCGAGCTCGTTGATGAACGCAGCGTCGAATGTGTGAATAAAGGCGCGTTTAAACCAAAAGAGCATTCGCTGTTCTAGCGCCCGTTCTACGAAATCAACCAATTACGTTTTGTGTACCGATCGAATTTCGTAGAGTGGGAGGTTAGAACAGCGAATGCTCTTTTAGTTTAAACGCACCTTTAGAGAATAGCATAGCTGAA
This sequence comes from Thaumatotibia leucotreta, assembly GCA_025490895.1. NCBI lineage: Eukaryota > Metazoa > Arthropoda > Insecta > Lepidoptera > Tortricidae > Thaumatotibia > Thaumatotibia leucotreta. The sequence goes on along the minus strand of JALPQI010000224.1, from coordinate 221,563 downwards.
CGGCGAATTATAGTTCGGGAAATATTATTTGACCGACTCTTATCTTACTTACGACCTTTTGTTTTGCGTCATTAACAATAGAAAAGTTCTCGACTGCCAATTGTCTAGTAAGATAACAGTCGGTCAAATAATATTTCTGGAACTATACCTATGAAATAAAATAAATACTTTTGTACTAAGTAGCTAATGCTATAATTATACATGACACCAACGGGCTGTGAATGAACTAACTTACACATCTTTATTTATTTGGTATTCCAGTAAATATTTTACCTCCTTACTTAATTCGTTTTATCCCTTCAATTAACTAATAGAAAATATACATTTTAATACAATAGTGTCAAAGTATATCTTATACCTTTCTTAAGCCACCAAGTTCTTATAACACAACCTTTATACAAAGGTCAAAATTATTTTCGTTGTCTTGTTTCGTATCACTTTGTCACGCTTTTGGTTGCTGTTTCGACTCAGTATCTATATAGGTAACAAAAATCGGGTAAACTTGTATTTCATGCTCACGCTAAATTTTAATCAAAACAAAACATCATCTCATATAATGATGACCACTGCGTCACGTTTTTTAGGGACACAAAATAAGACAACGAAAACAATTTTGACCCTTCTCAAAACCCTGTATATGTATGAAACCGGATATACACGGTGGAATTTAATCGGTGAACAGGAACCCATTTTTCTAATTCAGTAATCGATGGCGGTCACGTTTATGTAGTACTTAAGTGGAACCAAGTTTTTTTTTAGCATAACAAATTTTTATGTTGAAATTAAAATTTAATTAAAATTTATTGTCACCCTACTAATGGTTTAGTCTGAAAAGATTAATACCTCTTTTCAAAATATCAGCCATGCATCGCTCTTATTTTACATAGGAATAGAGTCTATCGCAAAAATTAAAACATGTGAGTGGTTATTGCTCATTTATGTTTTAAGTTTCTATGGCTGATAGTTTGAAAAGAGGTATTAAACTTTTCAGACTAAACCATTAGTAGGGTGACAATAAATTTTAATTTCAACATAAAAAAAAAATTATGCTAAAAAAAAAACTTGGTTCCACTTAAGTACTACATAAACGTGACCGCCATCGATTACTGAATTAGAAAAATGGGTTCCTGTTCACCGATTAAATTCCACCGTGTATTTAGACAACAAATCGGTAGACATCTGCTGCCTTACTCTCCATGAAACATCCATAACTAAATAAAAAATACTGTCTTACTTATGTAATGTAGGTAGGTAAGTAAGTAAGTTCGTGCAGAAAAAACGAAGTATGACATAACTTAATGTAACACAATGTAGCACTTCAATGTCAAGGTTATGCCCCGGTCAAACATAATCATCCGAGCAAATTGTTTGTCTAAAGCTTCTTCGAATTTGCACCTGCGTGGAATTTTTTGGTCCTACGTCTCAATTTGCAAGGGGCGTATTTAGGAAAAAAAATTCGGTACCAATATAATACCAATTCAATATAAATACGTATTCAATTCATGGACACGCTATTAAATTATACGTCGAAGCAGGACCGACGATAACTTTTAGATATTAACTAAACGCATATTTGTGAATACCGTCCGTGGGTTTTCCCATCGCAAAACAAATGATCTCACTCTGTTTTTGTATGAGCTTTAATGGACGTCCGAGTTAAGTGTTCAGACACGAGCAAATTTTATGAATATCACCACTAACTCCGGACCTTCTTTTTACTGATGCACGTAATTTAGGTACCATATATGGGAGCTTAAAGATAAGTAATCTCTAACGACTTCGTTACTTTTTTTACTTTTCAATTCATGCTGGCAAAAAACAGCAAAAACAATACAAAATAAAATCAATAAGAGGCAAAAAGATGTGTAAGAATACACATATTCTACAGTGTAGCTTTTGTTTGTTATGAATGTGATAATTGGTTACGTAAGTGGCTCGATTAAATATGTATCATCGATCTTGCACTTGCTTGACCATGACGTAACCCATAATAATTATTATTGTTGTTAAAATAATCTTATCTGCTGCAATTACGAGGGAGGATAATGGCTTATGCAGCATATTTACTTAATGGGTTTAATTACTAATATATTTCAAGATGGAACGGATGTAGGCATTAGATTAGACCCCTCTCAACAGTCACAACACGGTACATTGTTGTAAATATTGTTGTGTGCCTGATACTTGTTTTATACTCGTATTTAGCTGTGATCGCCTTAGCTTAGGTAGTTACCTAACGCGGGATACGATTCAATCACAACTCTGGAAATGTAGGTTCATACGCTTCAAAAAAACAAATGATTATATCCGTACATATTAGACATCTAAAATATATACGTAGGTATACCTACAACATGTGTTACTTATTTTTGGCGTAACATTTCTACCAATGTAATGAAACGTCACCGTACATAGACCGTCAGATCGGCACATTTTCCAGATCTTGTGTGAATTGATAGGATAATTTTCGTTAGCTTACAATAATCATACAAATTTTGTTGTTCCAGGAGCACCAAATCCCGAGGGTGTCGGCGCCTACGCATACCAAGATTCTGATGGAAATAGGTACGGTGGCACATACGGCCTCAGAGACGATCAAGTGAACCAGCGTGGAAACTTTAACCCAGTGCCTTTTGGCCTAGATATTGACGATTTCTTTCCAGAATACTTTAGAAACTTCGAGAATCTGCTGCAAGAGTAAGAAATGTTTGGTTGCTCAGCATGAGTTTCCGGTGAAGGAACAGCCTTGCACATCTGCCACGATTATTAGAAATCTACATTTGTGTACCTTATTGAAAACAATGGTACATAATTGATCGAGTTTCATAATAATATGGTAAAATATTGGCGGTGATTGGTTCCGAACACTTGTTATGAAGAAATTTCTTCTAAATGGTAGCACCTTACTTTAGGTTATATGTCGAGGAATGCATACGCATAATTGGTAAAAGGTTTTTCTAGCATGCGATAAATATCCTCTAGTCTAGTTTATTATCCACATAATTATGTAGGTAGGTGTCCAAATTACAGGTGCACTTTTGCACAAAGTTACGTCTTCGTGTAAGAAAAAATATGCCAGGCTTATTACTTATATGAATTGTATATCTTGTTGCATAGATACTACTTATAATATAAGAGTATGTATTTAGAAATCAACCGATTTTCTTTAGAATGACGGTACAACCAGCATTATGTATGTAACATATTATCAGCTAATTATTTATTTATTTCCATTTAGAGTCGCATTCTTATATCCGATTTCATCGCTGCCACCGTTAGCACCGCTGTTCCGGCCACTACAATTCCATCCCTGGAGACTATTCCCACCACTGCCCCCATTGCAACCACTGCACCCTCTCCTACCGTGGAAGTCACTTCCACCGTTGATACCATTCCGCCCATTCCCATTATCGTTATTTTCTCGGGAATCATTTCCACCACTGAGATCTTTCCTACCATTCAGACCTCTACCACCTCTTCGACCTTTACCACCACTAAGTCCATTGCAGCCTCTCCCACCTCTGCAACCTCTGCAGCTTCTCCCGCCTCTGGAGCCCCTAGAATCACGAACAGCATTTCCACCACTGAAACCGCTACCGCCACTTAAACCTCTACCACCGCTGAGGCCCTTACAGCCTCTCCCACCTCTGCAGCCTCTCCCACCTCTGCAGCCTCTGGAACCTCTAGAATCACGAACAGAATTTCCACCACTGAGACCGCTACCGCCACTTCAACCTCTACCACCGCTGAGGCCCTTACAACCTCTCCCACCTCTGCAGCCTCTGGAGCCTCTGGAATCACGAACAGTATTTCCACCACTGAGACCGCTACCGCCACTTCAACCTCTACCACCGCTGAGGCCCTTACAGCCTCTCCCACCTCTGCAGCCTCTCCCACCTCTGCAGCCTCTGGAACCTCTAGAATCACAAACAGAATTTCCACCACTGAGACCGCTGCCGCCGCTTCAACCTCTACCACCGCTGAGGCCCTTCCAGCCTCTCCCACCTCTGCAACCACTACAACCCTTACAACCTCTCCCACCGCTGCAACCACTACACACCTTACAACCTCTCCCACCTCTGCAACCACCAAAACCCTTACAACCTCTCCCACCTCTGCAACCACTTCAGCCTTTAGAATCACGAACAGTCTCACCACCACTGACATATCTGCATTTTCAACCTCTCGTATCACGAATATATTTACCTCTACTGACACCGCTGCCACCTGTTCGACCTGTACTGCCGCTGAAGCCCTTTGCACGTTTTCTGAATTCACGTCCACTTAACCCCTTACAACCTCTTTGGCCCCTCCCACCTCTGAGACACTTGCTACCTCTCAAACCCATACTACTGAGACCTCTGCAACCTCTACCATTTGCGTTCCCGTCACATCAACTGAAGTTTTCACCGTTACTACCGCCCCTACTACCGTGGCAACCAATAAGTAACGCGTTAGTTTCGACTTTAAAGAGTGTGATTTGGTTTATTGAATTTTGAAATTGTGTTATTCTTTTTTCGTTTTCTGAGGAAATTTATCATTACTTCCTTTTACATTGGTTCTTTACAGTTTCTTAGCTTCTTACTCGTAGCTATAGAAACTAACCTTGGTTCTAGCTACCGTTTTTCTTTCTTCGTAATTTCTTGTAAATCCTTAACCCCTTCTGATTTCATCTAGGTGCCTTATTATAAATAAACGATATTAATCGCATTTTGACAATTTCTGTTCTGTTTTTTGGTGGAGTGTTTTTGTTCATTCATAGTATTTTTCTGCGTTATCTATCTAGCTTACTAATGGTACTTTCTCTCGCTTACCTCTTTAAAGTTTACTATATTTTTCAAACGCGCTAGAGACCAGGTCAAATGAAACTGAAGTAGAAAATTTAAAATTAATTAACTTTAAGACTGATACTAATATACCTATATGTTTTATAATATCTTCTCCAGTTAAATACAAATTAAAACACGTTAAAATAACTGTATCAATTATCAACTTTGAACCCAATGATTTTCGATTTAAATTACCTTACAGACCCAATTTTGCTATCATTTCTCGCAAACATTGGAATAATACTAATCATTCGTTTTCGTATTCAGTTTCATTAATTGGTTCCTCCAGCGCATTGTGTGTGTGTGTTAACAATGTGTTTGATTTGCAGGGCATTTAAATCGAATAAAGAGTATCAGAGAAAGGCGTTAGATTCTGCCAAAAAAGCCTACGACATCACGTCGAATCAGGCTGGTTTCATGAACTTCGACTTCTCCAGGTTCCCCTTCAACGGAGGATTCGGTAATTTCGGGATGCCCAACTTTGGCGCTGGCAACTTTGGCCAAGGCTTTGGCGGCCAGAACTCGGCGTTCGCGTCGGGGGCTGCCATGCCGGGGTACTCGCACCAAATCGCTGCCATTAGTCCTGCCAATCCAGTAAGTCACCTACAAAAGTAATAATATCATTATACTTTAATGAAGCGCCAACAATTTCGACTTTACTTGTAACATTCTGAGTACTCTGACGCATCAGGCAGCGTAATATCGCCTGTCGTTTTTAATTTTCTTCCAGAGCAATTAAAACCTTTTATATAATTTTCTTTCAGACCAAATTCTTAGCCGACTAAATCACATCACTATTGTAAACATCAGTTAAATGTGATGGCGTTTGTAAAAATACGATATTACGCTTAATTTGTTGTTAATAGTTATACGTAATCACTGTAGCTAATTTTAATTACACAATGTATACGCATAGGAAAAAATAATTATTAAAGTACTTATAGGTCATGCTTACGATTTAAATCAAACTTGGGAAATTCAATCTACTTAGTTTGCGAACAGTTATCTGATGCCGCCATATAAATACATTAAAGCATAGAATGACGGCATAATATCGTGACTAAAATGCAACACGTTTCTTTACGATTACCTACTACAGTCATACATGAGTTTGTGTATGTAAAATTAAAATAATGTAATATGATTGCGACCATTTGTATTTGATGTTTAGATAAATCTTTTCAGTGTTAAATAGCCTGCACGAATTTAAAATAGCGACCTATCGCTACCTAACTCTTTTTAAATAGAATTACTTAGAAGATAAGGGATGAAAATATTAGATGTCGAAACCAAAGAAAAAATACAGAGTTCGCCGTCATAACTCACGTCCTCAGCTTTCATGGCTGATGTAATTCATAAAATAATTTGGTTTGTTCCATAAAAACTTAAGTTTACGATCTCTCCCAGTTTTCGACATAATAATATATGTATTACAATAGTTCATAATTCATAAGTAGTTGACGTGACGAACACTCGAATAATTGGATTGATTACATTACTTAAACATGGCTTATCATCAACTCTCGCAATTTGCGAGCAACCTGTTCGTAATATTTCTAAACTAATCGGGAATGAGGCTACACAAGCTACAATGCGCCAATTTTTTGCCTGTTCTAGAGTACTTGTCAGGTTTGGTCACTTTTGGGTTTGCTCCACGGGCTACAGGATTGTATCATTGAAAGAGTCAACCTTGCCATGATCTAAACCCTCACCTCACTTGCAGAACCAGCCAAACGTGGACATCAAGAACCGCTTCGCCGAGGAGCCCAGCGACAAGGGTGGCTACATGAGCGTCTCCAGCTCCTCGTACGCGACGTCCTCCAACGTGAATGGCCAGGAGCAGAACCACAGGGGCGCAGAAACCGTGGTCAACAACAATGGAGTCGTCCACCGTTATAAGGTGGAGTCGTAAATGGAGAACATGGACAGTAAATGGGTTGAGTCAGTTGAGACAAGTAGACGATATTCAGGAAAGATATAATTATTTGATATTAATCTACGATATGCTTGCTCATAAAGTTTTCCAATATTTTTAATTATTATAAGATGACTGAACAAACTTTCGTCAAGGAAGTAGGTAAATATTTTAAAGAATATAACATAGAGAGTTTGTATAATTGGTGTGATTTTGCATCATAAGCCAGACCAGAATAAATATTACAATATTTATTTAATTTTATGACTAACATGTCATAAAGCCGTAGAATATATTCCTATTTTAAATGATTACCATAGTATTTTCTTCCATGCAAGTGGAACTACTGGAGTAAAAGAAGATAGTAGTGAAACTCTTGCAAAATGTAGATGCGTGGTTAAAATGTGGTTACGTATTTACATAACCAAAGGATAAACAGTTCATATGGACAAAGGAGAACTTATTATTTTTACAGATTTCTCCCAGCTAATCATGTTATAACCTGACCACCTGGATTCTCCTTCGTGAGAAACTTAACCCCTTGAATTTATATAGGTATCTCAACTGACTACTTTAAATATAAACTCATTTTCTGATGTCATGTACATTCAGAAAAGCCATTCGGTATGCACATGTACATAATTAGGTACATACGGAGTTGCATACCATTACTGCTTCCCTGTTGTACAAAGGAAAGTAGTTTAGTATTATGTTATGTCTGTTGTTATATGTATAGTTGATATCTTGAATGTTGGTCGCCTGTATTACATTTGGTAAAGCATCTTTTCCTCTTAATGGAATGGAGACTTTGCCAGAGCGATTGTGATATGCATTCTGAATTATAATTGTAAGTATTTAAGTATAGTGTCGTTAATTCCTACGCAATAAATGTGCTGTGACTCTCTCATTCCCCCTGAATAAGGAAATAATATAAAGATCTAGTTATGTTACGCATAATATATGGAATTTAAGTTACCTGATTATTTTTGTTTCATTTCATACCTATCTAAAATCTGGGGCTGGATCTTACCATCACATATCCTATGGAAAAAAATTATATTATAAATATTTGAATTTTGAATATTCAAAGCATTCAATTTGAACACATTTTTGTTTTTGGGGATATAATGTGTTACTTAATCTGCTTGAGTTGAATAAACTCATGAAAACTTATCGTCAGTTCCAACATCAAAATACTCGTAAGAAAGAATTTATATACTAAGGTATTTTGATGCGTCACAGATCACTCAAGATATCATTATAATATTCTCATTAGGAGTGTGTACACTGGTTACATCCTGAACATTAGCATCAAGGTCTCTAGATAAACATTGCCGCATGCGCAAAGCATCATGAAGACTTCAATAAAACACAATGACAATAAGATTAGTTTAATTTTGCCAGTTTCCCGTCAATTTTTACCTTCGGAGTTGTAGTTTCGTAAGTCCAAGCGCTTCTGCTCTGAACACAGCCTTTAGATCTTGGTTCTGTGTTGAATCCTCTGCTCAGTTCCTGACATTTTCTACAGTAAAATTCCTTCATACCGTTATCTGTAATTTTCCTGTGGAATTTCACTGTTCCTGTATTTGCTCTCGGAATATACACCTGATTTTCATTATCTGGATTTCTCCAGTTGATGTTGTTGTAGAAATTTGATGGTTTCCATGCCATTGGATTTGTTGCGGAATTAGGATAATGATCGTAGTCATCTCGTATGTTTTTATTAATGAACACAGAGTCAGGGTAAACTCTGTCTTTGAACCGTGTATCGGGTGTTCTTATTTGAGTAGTTTCCACAGATTTTCGACCAAGTACTATGGGTACTTCACTGCTGTCTTCTTCTTTTGCTGTACGGCCTATATTATATGTTAACGTTCCCAAGTCACCTGAAATCATTTAAATGCTAAAACAATTGCTGTCCTTTTTCATTGTTTTGTAGCCGTCTGGCGGAGCTCGACAGTGTTAAAAGTCGATTTAACCGTCACGTTAGATGTTACGAAATTTATTGTTAAATAAATATCGTTAAAATCGTATTACCTTCTCTATATACTTATTCAAATATGTTCCTTTTCGATATACATAAATCCACTCGAAAACTATTTCAAACGTGACGCTATAAAGTTTTGATATCTATAGATACTTTTACACTACTCACCATTACTTGAAGAATGTAATCCTCTCCTGTTATTGTTTTTAAGTTTGGTGGTCACGAATATGGTGTGCTTTACTTCAACATCGTCGTCGCTAGACTGGCTTGTGTTCGTTATTACAGAAGATGAATCTCCGGGCTCCTCAAAGTCCAATTTTGATGAAATACTTAGACTCGATGATACTAACACTGAAATAAATAATAAATTAGGGTTATGCTTAGGTTTTGCCAATGTTTTCGAGTATAATATTTAATAAAAGTCACTTAGTAAATTTTTATCTAACGTAACTCAAACTAAAATATTATTTGATGTGTTGATCTCATAGTTCCTCGTTTGGTAAACCTTGGGAGCTTATTCCACTGCAATACGAAAAATTAAGTATATTGACAAAAATATATGCATTTTTTGAAGCCGAGAAATGTTGAATAATCACTCAATCGGGTCACTTTCAATCGGTAAATATTGAGCATTCACATAGCAGCTTACAAAAATATACATGAACAAATGTATATGTAATCCCACAATGTCGCACCCCCACATGTCCCACATGTCTATGTATTGTCAAAAAGTTTTATATTTGAAGATGTGCACCAGGCCATCCCTTGATTCTTGCAGCAGAATGCTGAAATGCCTCTGGTTGTAAGGTCGTTATGCTTGTTCAGATAATTTAGACCACTCATATAATTATGTCTGAAGCCTTACTCCAAATCGTGAAGCAGAATAGACCAGCCATGGCGACGTCCTAAGAAGTAAAGGCAGGCTTGCGTGCGCCAGCGCTTATATAAACTACGAAATTGCTTCAAACGATGTCCCACAGGAAGTCATTACTGCAATGATGTACAAAAGTCACTTCTTTTGTTTCAAGGTGCTACGGCTTAGGTTTGAATAGACACATAAGAACTGATGTCGGTATTATGTTTTTGCTGATAGTAAAGGATGATTCATGATAGGCGCAGCGGGGTCGGACCGCTTGTCTAACGCTTCGATTTCTATAGGAAAAGATGACCTCTGACCGAGACGAGGCGAAACGACGTATCGAATGGTTAGGCACGGGTCCAGCACGGTCTAACTCGTGTGCACGCTCCTTAATACGATGGTAATGTGAATATCCGTTTAATACCTGCACTAAGGTATCTGTATAGGTATACGCTTTTTTGTAGGTTGTAATTAACATTTGTGAGTTGTTTTTTTTTAAGAACTGCACGAAGCATTAAGTGAATATGAGCAAAACAAATGATGAAGGTATAATTACAGTTGTTATGAATCGCGTAGGTATTACCCGATAGTATCTTCTAAATAAACTAAGTAAATACCGTAAAACCATACAGCTATAGTCCACTACTACAACTATGGTCCACAAATTCAACTCGTAATTAAGCATCAATGGAAATCTTTTATTTTGGTTTGCTCTAAGTTTTTTAATCATTAATGAGGAGAGTTTGTGTAACAACTGCATCAATAATATAATAATTACACTAAACCGAAGATATTTGACTAAATTATGGACCATAGTTGGGAGCTTTTGGACTATAGTTGAGTAGTTTTACGGTACATGAAATGTATACACTATCAATTCGATTTGAATAAAGATGTCTGTAAATAAACTTTGGTACCTAGACTACCTAGTAGGTACCGATGGATAGCCAACGCAGCCTGAAGCGGGAATCGAACCCGCGTCCTCTGCTTACACGCCTTCCCTCCCTTATCTTATCCATCCTTATCCCTTATCTTATCATTAGGCAGGTAGAATTTGCTTTTATTTTCATCACACTTGCTTTCTAAGCGCGCTATTGCTCAGTTGCGTCACGGGAGTTATAGGAAAGTAAAATACCCTAGGGAGTTATAGAAATGTTAGTACGTTATTTAGTCGAAATATTATTTTGCCTTAAAGCTTATTTTATTGCTCGCAAGTAGGTACATAATATACTTACTGTAGGTACTTAAACATTAATTTGCTTTGAAATCTTGGTTGAGCTTTATTCCTACGTATAAAATAAGAGTGAGAACCGGTAACCACAGTTTCCAAAAGCAAATGAGTTGTTGGATACCTCCCTAGATGCACAATGCACTATTACTTAGGTATATAGTTGTGGTATTCATGACTACTTTAATAGTTATGTAATGTAACACAAATAAATATTTGATTTTGTCCACATACAATTTGCTTGTAGAAAATTTAAAAAATATTTAAGTTTTAATTTCCTGTGAACTTTTACATTTGCTCGACCCTATATATGTTACGCTACTTAGTAATATTGCTATTTACTTCGTGTATCATTTTCATTAGTTTCCATCTTGGCAAAAATAAATGTAACGAGAGAAAACAAAATGTTCTAGCTCAGCAGATAAAAATAAATTGTTAAAACTCAGTTTATGTTTATTATGAGAAACCACAAAATTATAAAAAAAAATGTTTATTTTGAATTATTAAAAATATATTTACTAGGTACTGCCGTGGTACTGCCAAATTGGCTTCGTAGTTACCGATACTCACGACATCTACACGGTACACGTGGAACTATTACATCGCTTACTGAAGTAAGCTACGCTACTACGCCCACTGCTGTGCGGGGCTCACTTTAGTTCAATCAAGTACCAGAAGATGACGCTAGTAGTTAGAGCAAGTTAGGATAGAATAATCTGAAATTATTATTATTACATGCATAAAATAAATGTTATTAATATGAAAAAATCGAAAGAGGCATTGTAAATTTTTATGTAGGTACATTTTAAATGAGAAACAATATAAAAATATATTTTGCTCATTAGTAAACTTAAGAAAAAACGAACCGAACATTATTTGAACGATTTGGGTTGTAAAGTCAAGGGCATTAATATATATACACTTCTCCATACTCATCCCTTACAAATGTGTCTATATATTAATGCACTCGAATGTAAGTACTAGAATTATTTATTAGCCTTAGGACTGATTTTTCAATCCCCAGTTAACAGTATGGGCGTTTGTGCACTACAATGACTTTTACTGTCCGGCAGACTGAGTGTTCATGGTCCGATATGGCATGAAAAAAACGGATGATTGGCTTGTGCACTTGTCCGTCTTTTTACTCGGAGGTAAAAGTTCGGACGGTAAAAGTCAGTGCAATTCCGGTCGCAGTGCACAAGCATTAACACGTTTTTCATAGCTGTCATCTCGGATCGGAAAAATACTGTCCGGAATGGGGAAAAGTAAAATGTCGGACGGTAAAATTACGTATAGTGCACAAGCTAATACTATACATTTAATGGCGTGGCATATCGGACCGTAAAAAACCGGACTACCGGACGGTAAAAGTCATTGTAGTGCACAAACGCCCTATGTGTCAAATAAATGTTAGCCCTGTCCTTTTTTGACTGATGATTTTAGAAAAGGATGGCGAAATTTTAGCTAATGGATAGGTTTATTTGGCGATTGAAAAATCAGCCCTTAACAAAATAAAATCACCAAATAAAAAAATCGACTTCAACCGATTTTTCCAAGATCCTATCATCCGACTTAGTGCCAAGTGCCAACCCTCCAACTGCTCCCTCTGGCAGGTTAGCGTGATATTGAGTATGGTTTTTTCATGGATGCCATTGTCAGAACTGGACCAAATGAAAATGGGACCAATCGCAAAGCATCAGCATTCAAATAAAAAGTAAGTAGGTAAGTATCATCAAAATCGGTTCAACCAGCCGAAAGTTCTCAAAAACACAGTCAACCTAAGATTTTTTTGAAGTCGCTTGATAAATAAAGTTTACATACATAATTATATTTATTTTCAATTAATATGTACATTAGGTTACAAAACTTATAAATCTAATACTAGTTTAGAAACTAGAAAGACTTAGCTAATAAAGTATGGATATCTGTTGTTACCTGAATTATAATTATTATAATAACGAGAATTGAGGGTATACTTTTTTATTTCATCAGATTTCAGGTAAAAAGTTGTATCAGGAATATTAACACAAAAATAAATTCGCCCAACGTGGGGCTCGAACCCACGACCCTGAGATTAAGAGTCTCATGCTCTACCGACTGAGCTAGCCGGGCAGTTACTATGATTGATGAAATTTACAATTAGTTTATTCAAATTGATATTACCATACACTAATTGCAGAAAATCTACCGCTTTCTTTGTTTTTTTTTTAAATATTATTTTATTTAGCATAGGGCTTCTATTCAGGGATCGGAACCGGTTTTTTAGAAAATCCTCGATATAGCTCAATATTTTAAAATGTTTTACGCTCTTTACGTAGTATTCAACATTTTACATAATTATTAACATCATATTTTTCAATTACTCCATAAACAAAAAAAATATAAACCGAAGAACGAAAAAGAACGGAATTCGAACCGTTCTTTTGTATGGAGCAAAAACCGGTATCCGATCCCTGCTTCTATTTACCATATTTACCAATTTTGTTTTGATCTGAGATTCGATTTTCAAATATTTATTTCGTACGATCAGTACGATCTTTTAAAACGTTGGTACATAATTATAATTAGTAACTAATTATTAATATTTATTCCATGAAACTGATTAATATTTTACCTACCTCGCTTCGAATCTGAATCTGTAAAGTGTGTAAGAGAAAAATATATTTGTCTGGTTACTTTACGTATATTTCCTTGTTTCCTCACGGTTCCGATCTCTGTCGCTTGTTGCAAATCTGAAACTGTCAGAATAATTTACTATGTATATAGGTAGGAACGAATATTTATACACGTACACGAATGTATGTATACATATCTCCGTTATTATAACGACCTTTATCATTACAATAGCCTTTAAGACCGTATAAAAACCGGCAACGAGACCTTATAATAAATTCTGATTCTATTTTACGCTTTGTCAAACCGTGAGCCCACAGCCCGGCAGGTACTTAAATTGTCACCTCAAAAACGAGATTTATTATCACTCCTACCTTTCTTTTTTCTTTTAGACAGGACTCTATGAACCTTTGTGCCTTTGTGTGGAGCTTAGATTGTGACATCTCAATTGATATGCCTTTTGAGGGTTTTTATGTGATATTTTGACTTTAATTTTTGAGGATGTTGCGTCCCGTTGCGATTAAAGCTATAACCCATAGATAGCCATATTCGTTATTGAAAGCTGGAAATACTACCAGTAGCCGTATCATGAGTTTGAAAGTAAAGGATACGTTAGGTTTTACTCGATACGTAATGCTTTATTGTTAATGCGCTCGCACTGACATATTGGAGCGAGCGAAATTTATTTACCGGAAGTATAAAGTGCAAAAAGAAGTATCGAAAGAAACCGCTCATAAATATGTTACGACGTTCTTATTACACAGAATTAGAGTGCACTGGGACATATTTTTGAGCATTTTTGTATACATCTTATTTTGCCTTTGACTGTACTAAAATACATTGACTTGAAAACTTAATAGCTAAAGGTTAGTGGAATGTTTTATGCCATCATAATTACCTACATTATTTTATTAGGTTAGTCATTACGTAACACGTTTGGAAACATGTTTGTAAAGTTTTCTTAGTTTAGTTTGCGTACCTGAAGAGTGGGTACCTACTTATAAGTGTAGTCTAGGATCAGTTTATTATAAATCGAATTTGTATCGACAATAAATGCACATTTTTCTATATTAACCCACTTTTTTTTACTTTTTCTATCACAAATTAGGTACCGGCAGTCATACAAGATATGAAGTGATTATCAATAAATAAATTGCCAACCTACGCCGAAATTCGGTCGCCGAATTAGCTTTCAGCCTTGTAAAAAGTCAAAGGGCATGATACTTTAACTGCACAAAAACACCACCTAGAAAAAACACTCCAGTTTACCCTCAAACGTTCCATTTCCACTTTCCAGCGAGCTAACAAGAAATCCGCGAAGTAACAAACAGCAGATAGCTTCTGTGCCGCTCAAAGAGTCAAAGCAAAGAGTGCGCCCTCGGGACCCGCGATCAAATGAGGCCCGGCCCGCCGTATGAATCTGTTACGATTTATAAAAGGGTAGGTACAATTTTATAAAGGTGGCTAGTTTGTATTGTTTGCTCATATGTTTTCAAAAGTTCGGAAAAGTTTGTGATTTTTGCCTTTTTTCTGCAATATTTTTGCCGCCGTAAGAATCTTACCAACGATTTATAAAAAGGATGGTACTATTTTATAAAGGTGCCAATTCTTTATTGTTTGTTCATATGTTTTCAAGTTTTCGTGACAGGCAAGTTTGTTTTTTTTTCAAAGGTTCATCATTTCGGCTGTGAAGAATACGTTCGATTGAGGGGACTTTCGGGCTATGGAGCTCAATCCAGTGGTTTGGTCCGGATTCCAACAAATGTTCAGCCACAGCAGACTTATTCGTTTGACATTTTCTAACAGCCGTGATATGTTCCTTGACCCTTTCCGCTGTGGTGCGGTTTCCCCAATATAAATAAAAAACAGGGCAAACAGGCATATTTCTAAAATTGAATCTAGCCTCTAAAGGGGTGACATTGATGCAACTAATGTGAAGTGGATAGTGGATTCCTTAGTGCACGAGTAGGTTTTTTTTTTTTATACCACGTCGGTGGCAAACAAGCATACAGCCCGCCTGATGGAAAGCAGTCACCGTAGGCTATGGGCGCATGCAACCCCAGGGGTGTCACATGCGCGTTGCCGACCCAATAAGAACTTGTACACTCCTCTTTTGAAGAACCCCACACTGTAGTCCAACGGACGGGAAAACCTCGGCAGGGAGCTCATTCCACAGACGGACCGTCCGCGGGAGGAAGTTCCTCTGAAACCGCACGGTGCGCGACCATTTAGGTTGCAAGGTGTGAGGATGAGCGCCCAGTCGGTGGCGAGCGGTGCGATGATGAAAAGTGGAAGTTGGCATCATGTCGAACAGTTCTTCAGAGCACAACCCATTGTACAGACGATAGAACACACATAAGGAGGCGAAGTCTCTCCTTAGACTTAATTGGGATCGTCGACTATTCGGACAGCTCGTCTCTGAACCGAGTCAAAGGGTGCAAGCTGGTATACAGGTGCTCCTGCCCAGAGGTGACGGCAATACTCCATATGGGGTCTGACTTGCGACTTATATAACAGAAGTCTTTGCCCCGGAGTAAAGTATCCCCTCGCTTTATTGAGCACACCGAGCTTTTTGGATGCCAGCGTAGCTTTTCCCTCTAGGTGACATCGGAATTGGACGTCGTTGGAAATGTCGACTCCGAGGATCCCAATACTCCCTGACATGGTAAGAGCTGTGTCTTGGAACTTTGGAGCCACAGTAAATGGGGTTTTTTTAGCGGTAAACGCGCAAACCTGTGTCTTTGTGGGGTTGAACCTGACTAGGTTATCCCGACCCCATAACGAGACTCTAGATAAAGTGTTCTCGATGTCAGACACAAGTTTTCCGCGACTTTCCAGTACCACAGAGCGAGGGATATTAGCACGGCCTGTGTAAAAAGTATCCCCAGTACTGTCATCCGCATAGCAATGGAGGTCGCCGATAGACAACATGACATGTCATTGATATGCAGAAGGAACAGCGTTGGGGATAGCACAGAGCCTTGCGGGACGCCAGCGTTTATGTCCATGCTATCAGAGCAGCTACCGTCTACTACGGCACGAATGCGTCGTAGGTTAAAGTAATATTAAACATTCGCAATATTGGAATAACCCGAAAGATTAGATTTTTAGTAAAAAGGCACCCCCTGTAGCCGTACCAAGACTTTGCGAGTATCGGTAACGTTAGGTTTTACTCGATTAGTAAAGTACGCCATCGCGCTCACTCCAATATGTCATACGAGCGCGAAAGAACGTATTACGTATCTTAGAGTAAGACATAACATATCCTTTACTTTTCAACTCTTGGTACTCGTATTACGGCTACTTGTCCCGCGATCAAAATAATGGCCGAATCGCTATAATATATATGATTCTGTTACGATTTCCGATTACGGGGCGAAAAATGATCTTTGGAATTATAAGTTTGTTCTTTAAGCATTAGAAAGAATGTAAGCGATGTTGCAACATGTTTTTATGAATAAATGAAAATATAAGTATGATTTACCTACTCACTGTATACGTAATTCACATTTTCGTATGAAAAAATAAGGTTGAACAGGAAAATGTGTTTTCGTTTTACATGTTGTGACATGAACATGATATTATGCCGTGACATTTCGTGAGGGAAATCGGATTACCACCGCATATCAGAACTGATACGGATGTCGTGGGGGTTTAATGGGATGCCAATTGAATTATACTGATTTATGGAGAGAAAACTAAGTGAAAAGTATTTTCATTGGTTACCGTGACAGTAACTTACGAAACGAAAACTATTTTAACGGATCCCATCGCATAAAAGTCCCGACGTTACAGGGTTCGTGGTTTACGGCCTTTACGGGTGACACCCTTAATACACGCGATATATTATTTTATTTCAAAACTATGTAGCACTTAGGAAAAAGAAAAATAAGTGCTAAAAAAAACTTTGGTGCTATCGAGCACTGATTGGCTACTTATTGGCAGTCAGAGCGTGGTTACGTAGTAAGGATTGTAAGGAATCCTTGATTTCAAATCCATGCATTATAATTATTCGAAAATACTGCTGTCTCAATTACTTACCTTCGTCAAAATACGACGGCAAAGGACAAAGTTCTGCGTAGGTAGGTACATCTACCTATATATTGTGCTTCAGATATACCCGAGACTTCCTAACTTTTCAAACACGTGTACAGGCAACGAAAACGATAAGAGCACCTATGCATATGGAACACTCGAACAATAGGTACCACTATAATCTAGCGCATGATCTCTTTGTTAAGCCGACCTTTCGATTCCACATGCCAAACCAGTACACTCAAATAGACTTTTTGTACCTCGTTCAGACCTCGTTACTAAAACATAAGCTAAAATTAAATTGCGGCTTTCGTTTGAAGTTAAATTGTTTATAGTCCTTTAATTTGCATTCTCCGAAACCAGAGTTTTTGTCGGGCTATAACGCTGCTCTAACAAGGACTTAAGTTATGGGAGTACGGAATACGAGGAGTCCATTTTGCCGAGGATGGCGAGTCGTGATTATCAGATAGGAGTTGTAGGTTGAACGCTTCGGTGTCCGTTTATTGATTGATAGCTGGTAAACGTAATGGTTAGATAACTTTGGAGATTTGCAAAAAAGTTTGAAGTCGTGAACCTGTCACTCGTACCACTGATCAGAAGTACTCGTACCTATCACAGTATTAAGCTGGGCTAACATCCTGTTACCTCTTTATACATTATGTATACAAGTTTCCTTATATCTGCAGTATATACCTACAGTCCTCAAGAATCCTCTTGTGAATTACGCAGAATCAAAGTGAACTGGGACATATTTTTGGACATTATTATATACCTACACCTTATTTTGCCTTTGACTGTATAGAACCATGTCAAAATGACAAGTAGTAAGAGATTGCTTATGTTGTTCTGTTAAGTGTACCAGTACTTATTAGGTTTGGAAAACTTTTTTATTGGGTACATAGGTACTCGTATGCAAACACTCATTAACTTTTTAACCCAAAGCAAAGGAGTAAGTACATATTTTAAGCCGTGTGGTACGGCGTATGTCGACTGTTCGACTAAAAATATATGTATCTACATTTTCAGTTTACTGTATTGTAATAAGGTATACAAGTAGATAAACCTCTTTCTAGTCGTTTGTACAAACAAAACAAGCTTATAAGTAGCTATATTACAAGTATACCTACATAATTAAATTATCCTTAATTTTAAGTTAATAAAGAAACTAAGTAGGTACTGTGACTACTTACTACTCCTTTTTATACCAATAAGTAACTCGTTGGAAAATGACTATTTTTCCAATAATTGTCTAGTAAACATAGGCATATTTCAGTAAGTGCACAAAAATTTAATTTGCATGCAATGCAAAATTCATCGCGCATAACCCGGCCGGCACAAGCAAGTACTCGCTCGCAGCGCACTGCAATCAAAGTGCACTCCGCTGATTGCGAGTGCCATTTGCATCTGCAGTATTGGCAGTCGAGAACACACCATTTCGGGCTGAAGGAACAGAAAGGTATGCGAAACTTGAAATGCAGAAGCCTCCATGTGTTATCAAAACTAGTACCTTAGATGAATTATTGAGATTTTGGACTTGCATTTGTGGTCGTGTCACTAAAAATAGGTACTTAACATTCATAAAGTGGGCCTTTTGTTTTTCCAATTAGTGTTATTAGTCAAATGACGAGTTGATTGTCATCAGAAAGGTAGAATTCAATTATGAAATTTGCATTTTATCTAGATGTGTTTACTCATAATATGAACAACTATAGGCACTTATATACCTATACGAGTATACAATTCCATGCTCTGCATAATATTTTCAACTTCAAATAGACAAAAGTGTTCTTCATAACAATATTCGTATTGTCATATTTTATAGGATCTTCCACTATTTTTACTTTGGTACCCACTCAGTTACTCTAAGGTTAGCTGGAGACAAAATTCCTTAAAGGAATAAATTCGCCTTTGTACTACATCATTTCAATGTTTGCATTGTGATATATTTTGTATACCTACTCACCCCGACCTACAAACATAAAGTGCTTATTTATTTACTACTAATGTTTTGCCACAAATACTTCAACAAAATAGTTTCTTCTGCTCATCACTATACAAACTATTTATCGTCTATTAGTATTCTGTGGCTATACATATGTCTGCTGCATCTATTATACGAATACACAATATAATAATAAATATCAAACAAATATATTACGTGAACGTGTTCTCCCGTAAGTAAAGCCGGTGTGTATCAAACATTTTTTGTCCGCAATTTGTCCGTCACGTCAGAGCACGTGACTTGACCTACGGCCCTTACCACGAGGTAACCGCGTGACTAATCGTTAGTGCAATGCGTCTTAGTTTCTATTTCACTCGCACCAATTTGGCGATACGAGTTAAATCGACCGCGTGTGATATTACACACTAATGCTTACGGTAATAAACTTATGGCAATGATAAAACACCCAAATAACACCACCGTTATTCTATTCAATGTTAGGATTCAGCTATGCTATTCTCTTATTCACACATTCGACGCTGCGTTCATCAACGGGCTCGACAACGAGACAGCCTTCACTTCGACGTCGAGCCCAGCGCTGCGGAAAACGGTATTCACTAACGTAGAACAGCTAGTCGTCGAACTGTAGGCGGGAACTCTCGACAGAATGTAGTTCCAGCTCACGCCGCATTCGTCGCCGAGCGCTAGTGTCGTTTAAAGTGCATTAGTGAATACCATTTTTAGGCTCGACGCTGCCGCAGCGCTGACACAGCGCTGATAGCAAGGCGGTTTCCTTAGTGAATAACACAGATCCTGTCCATAGTGTATATGCGAGAATATTAGGTTCATGCTGTCCTTTGCGACTAATGCCAGTATAAGCTCATGGTAAGGCCTACCGCAGCTGTCAGTCAAATTCGAGGAAACAACCCGTAACCCGTAACCCATACGTCTCTGCGTAATCAAATTGTATTGTACATGTAGATGCTTTGGGATATAAATATAACTTCGAGATAGACATGGACATGACAGACTTTTATAAAAAAACTATCCAATTAAAGCTACCGCTCACCATGAGATAGATACGTTTTGCAATGCCAATGATGGCAATTTCCTCTTATTAGGAAAGAAAAAGATTTTTGGGATAATTTTGGGTGACGCCAAGTCAAGAGAATGTGTCCGAATTAATTTGTATTTTTTATTTCTTCATAACTACCTACATAGGTATGGTGTTAATGCTGATATTGTAAAACTTGTCAATCTTGTCATGTTTATTTTATACGAAAAAGCATTAGATTACCTACACAGGTTTAATCCATGTGGCCAGTTAATGGCAGCGTTACTAAAGCCATGTATATAGGTACGCCTTCTATAGATACCATTAGAGAGTCCATATATTATTTGAATAATATCTTGGTTCCGTATCAATTCAGTACCAACCTACATCAGGCGTTTTCACTCACAATCTTAAACCAAAATTGAATATTATCGCTTACACACTGAAATAACACTATAATTATCACATTGTTATTCACTATCCATTATGTGAACCATTTTGTTTATTATGTTTCAATTATAAATCCAATTACTCAGCAGCCGTCGTTAAGTGAAGCAATGGACAGGCCATCAGATATATCGAAGCGGCGATCGTGCTCGTAAATATCTGAGCAGAGCCCCTACCGCGAATCACGTACGAAGTGTTGACTCTCTATCGCACTAGTGAATTCGTACGTAAGTGTGACAGGGAGGCAACACTTCGTTCGTAGATCGCGGTAGGATCTCTGGACTCTATTGCCACAACGTTAGAGGGCACGTTTAGATATTTTTGACCACCATAGCCGCTATGAAATATCTGGCAACTGAACAACAAACAGAACCCGTCGAGGTCGTTCCGCCAGCCGTCAATAACTTTGATAATCGTGGTCGTGTTCAATAAAAAATAAATAATCATAACAAATAAACAAGGGCCTTAATCATCTCGTGTCAGAATTGAAAAGTGGGGTGACCGTGAAATCTTGTTAGCGGGATAATCCCGGTTGAGAAGCACGCGCGCTTGATGTCGCTTCGATAAGTTTTTATTGTAGCTGATTGTTTCAAATTCAAGTGCTAATTTATGCTGTTTATTTTTTTCCTAACTAGTGCCCAAAAACGCGCTTAAATTTGCGTTAATTTATCTTTTTAAGACACTTGTAATGAAAAAAGTCGTTCGATACACGTGTAAAATTTTTTTTTTTGCACTTGCATCGAAATGTACTACTATCGCATAGCACGTTAGTCCATCATAAACTAGAGTTCAAGAGCACTTTTAACCTTTTTTCCGATTCACAAAGTCGTCGTAAACGATTCTCTGCGAAATGTATGTGAATATTAGTAACTTATCGTTATCGTTCAACGAATTGTAGTCCTTTTGAAAACCGATAGATATATATGATAATTATAATTACTTATAACGTATATCATCGAGGATAAGACGACTGTCAGATTTTAATGAAAAGCTCAACCATAGCATAGGCCCACTGATGGAGATCGTAAGGTATTGGTCGAGATTAGTAGGTAAATAAGTAGAAAGTATAAAATTAGATCAAATATTCTTTATTTTGTGTAGCTTGTACTTTCGTTTTCTCGGAAGGGTCCCCACGGAAGACCAGCGCCACTAGCGCCAGGGTCCTCAAGGTTCTCTCGGCATGAAGCTGAGTGTGAACCTTTTCAGTTACACTTTATAAATGTGTACCACTGTCATTGTAATTAAGTAGTTAAGTTTAAATTAAGCGTTATTGATTTGCGATTAGAGACGTGTCCCACGCTTGTGGCCCCACATGGTCGCCCGAAGGTGGCACTCTGCTGGAGTTGCGTCAGTTCGAATATTTTAAATTAACGTTCCGTTAAGTGTTTGTGTTGTGCTTTTCATAACTCTTTAACTTTCTTTATAATTACTGAGTTGGGAATGATTGGTTATGTTGTCAGGCCAAGTTCGGAATGGACATAATTTTAAACAGTTTTCTTTTAACAAGTTATTTGTTAAGGAAATTTTTTATCTTTATCATTCTTACAGATACATGGCCTTGTCTTAAAGCCAAATGATTATTCTTCAGTTTTATTTTACTAAAATGTTGACATATTTCTTTCGTACGAAAAATTCTCAGTTTATACAAATACAGTTGGTAAATAAGTACTAAACACATTTATGCTAATTGCTAAACAACTTTCATCTCAAAAAATATATTTACTTAAACTTAATTATTCCATTAATCAAATGACACTTTCTATAATTAACTAACAAAACAAGTACTTAAGTATACTCTACTGATGCCTCCCTACAAACTGAGAAATATTGAATAATTAACCTCCCTAGCCAAAGAACCTCGCTCACATAAATCTGAAATTTTAAGACAAGGGGAACACCACCTGCGCTGAAAAGGTGCAAGTGCACTTATTTTACCAACCTTATTTACATGTCATAAAACAATTTGCAACCCTTAAGTGTATGCGCATAAGAACGGGTTTTGAAAGTTATGGAAGTATTCTAACTGCAGTAGGTACCGTGTGAAACATTTGCTTAGTTTATAGAAGCGGAATGATAAGGGCTAATACAGATATTACAGATAATCCGGTGGATGGAGAAATAAACACCTGGTGTCTGGTAAGGCACTTACTGGCTGTTTCATTACAAGCCTGGTGACAGATCATTTTGTTGGGTACCTACAGTAACTGTTACTTACCTAAATGTATAGGTAAGGTTATTGGGTTTATTACCTATGAAATTGGCATTTTTGGTCATAGTCTTTAGTTGATCCCTAATTTTATTATCTGAAGTAAAACTTAGATATATTCTTTGTTTTCAACAGTGCACTGTGTAACAAAAGTTTTTTCACACTAATAATAGTTTTTTTCCCTTAAATTTAATAACATTCAAAAATAAGCTTGCCAAACAACTCGTGCCATAGCTGCCGGTTCCTACGTTTGAAATAGTTAGGTATAAATGTATGATAGTTGATAGTACCTAAAGTACCTTGTTTTCTGAAATAGAGATATACAAAACACGCCTCAGATGTGTCTAATATTACCGGCAAAAATTGGTTTATTTTGATTATGACATCATAAAAATACACACAAAATTCATTGTATGAAAAATAGACTTTTCACAAAATTCTCCATACCACACGCCAATTTCATAGGTGACCTAATATTAGCAGTGATTTTAAAATACATATTTAAGTAAGATCCCTTTTGGAAACAACGTAGATAAATTATTCACGTTATTGGATTTCTTCATACAAATAGGTACAAATTACTAAAATTAAACAAAATAATTTCATCTCGATTTAAAGCCACCGGTCCATTATTTCATAGCGAATGCAGTAACCATAAATTCTAATCACAATTTTGGCGGGAAAGAAAAATATGACAGTAATAAGGAAATATTGCGCGCAGAAACGAGTCAGCCAAGACGAAGTTAGGGGTATAATGGTAAATATTTGGCGCATTACTTTGGAAAGAGTAGGTTTATAGTGCAATTTCTTCGCAGAAGGGATTTTTCGAGTTTATTTTCGTATTGTCTGGCTGAAATATACAAGGTGGCCTAAAAATAAGTTCATTCCCGTTGACTGTGAGGTTTTGCGACTGAGAATAGCCCACCTAAAAGGTTTTTGGAAGCTTCAGAAATGTTGATAACATTATTAATAGTTCACCAGTATATAGGTATATTTATTTTATTTATATTACAAGAAAACACACAATTAAATAAAAAATACATTTTAATCATTTACCCCTACACCTCATGTCATTCCTGGTGCAAAAGTGCCCATTAATAGTTTCATTATTAATAATTATTATAGTTGGAATACTGGACATATTATTATCAAAATTTATAATTTAATGGAGATTTTTATAACTTTACGTATTAATTTAATTTGAATATTAATTGCTTGATTTATTATTGTATTTTGTATTTTGGCGTGTAAATTGGCTTTACAAATTAATGAGTATAACGATGAGTATTAAATCACTTCAAATAGATGTAACTATAAAGTGCTAGGTGCTGCTACTACTATTGACTTACTACGAATATTTCTGAAAATTTAACTAATTCCGAAAAAATCCTCTAGTTTACTTGCAATCTACTTTGCGCCCCAAAGGCAACAGGAATGAACTTATTTTTTGTCCACCTTGTATGAAAGTAGGTACCTATATTATTTTGAGTAAGTATTGAGGATTTTAGATTTCCCAGAAATATTATCATTAGCTCTAATGATTTTCACGACTAATTTAAGCGATAGGGATTAGTCAATAGGATAAAATATTACCGATCTCAAAATACTAATGCATATTGTTTTTCAGATGCATAATATTTCTACACTGTTGATTGGCTTGGCGTCAAAATGAAATGTCATTATTTTTTTAATCGTACAAAAGCCATTCAAAGTGTGGAAATATCAGAATGTATAGCCAATATAACCTATTCATAGATAATCGTAGATATTATGAAGCCTCACAATGAAGCAGCATTATTTTGGCAATATTCTGATGGTTATCTCGAGTCCTGAGTGTTGTGACATATTCGCCGAATGAACACCTGCGTCAGCCATCTCGCTATCTCGAAAGAGCATATCCCCATCAAGATTTATATAACACATACGCTCTTTTTAAAAAGCACTAGGAAGGACTATCTTCCCTATCTAACTAATGAAACTTCCAACTGCGATTTTGAAGATAACTTTGGATGTAGGTACAATTTAGGAAACTTTTGGTTAAAGTGATCACTTTATCAGATAGGATACGATTCGTGGGAATTTCCGCATATTTAAACCTCGAACAATCCCAATCGTTATCACCTAATCACAATACAATAGTGCATCAGTTGAAAGAAAGATTGTTACTACCTTATTTAGGCCATAATTGGCCGCTGGCACAAAATGGACAACAGATTTTTTTTATTAGCATGTATTAAATTATCATACGTCTTAGAAATAACCTAGGTATTTAATTATGACTCAAAAATTTATGAAATTACCTATGTACTAATTATTCGACATTCATTTCCAAGTTTTCTCTAAAGAAAGTCTCAAGTGTCATCGATCTTCTAAACAAAATACAGATTGTAACAAAAATAGCGGTGATCCGTTTCGTATTGTATTGTACGGGCGGCTCTAATAATATGTATACGATTTTGATCCTTATGCCTTTGACATGCGTTCCGAAATGTATACATATTATTAGACGTGACTGTATGCCTAACCAATCTTACCGTACAGTGGCTTACCTTAAGTGATTTGCCTTACCTTTTTAAGTGAAAGAAAAAATTTTTGGCAATTTTTTGGGCTATCTGTCGTAAGTATGTAGACAACCCTTGTAGTAGCTGTGATAGACCGTCCTTCCATGCAAACACATTGTTTTTCATCTCTTTAAGAAAAGTAGGTACCTAATCTGGCTACGACAGGTAGGTACTGCTGCCCTGCTGCTGCACTGCCCTTCGACGGATCACGATGAATTTCATTACACCCTGCTTCGCTTTTAATGCTTCTGCTTATGAAATTTAATTCACCGAAAATATTACCCGTGCATGACTTCCAAACTTCACCTTAATAATATATGTAGCCATTTGTGACGCGGCGTTCCGCATTCAAACGCAAAAAGCCATGATACAAACGGGCTGCTAAGCTAAACTAAACTGTCGCCTCGGCCAGGGCTGTCAACGATCTAATGGTCATAGTAACTCGAAGTAATTCATGTTAAATTATTGGGCACCGCGTTCTTACAGAATTTATCGGCGTTTTACATTAAATGATTTTAAGCATTTTTGTCGGAAAAAAAACATGTCTAAAGTGTCCCTTGATATTCTTCAATGATGATTGGATTGATAAGTAGGTACAATAAATGAATGAACATTCAATTTCTAGTTCAATATTTTTATGTATACTTACACAACTTGACTGACTTGAGTTTAGAAGTAGAATAAAAATATTAAATTGTAAGCTTTACATAAATAAACTAATGTCATGAAAGCCGGCGCATGGCGTGCTAAAAAAACTAGTTACCTATTAACAATAGCTATGCAAGCAATTTTGTTGTCACTCCATAGTTTGTAGGTACCTAAATCTACAAAAAGTATTTCCGTGTGGTGACGGCATTAACATTTGTCACCACCCCCACTCTTCCCGTGGGTGTCGTAAGAGCGACTAAGTGATGGAAGTATCATTGACCATTTATTTATCGAATATTGATGATGGGCAGCAGTGTCATCACAGTTGGCATACAACTTACAATTTTTTTTATACCGACGTGGTATAAAAAAAAAAAAAAAAACTGCGATCGTCAACCCGCTTGCCCAGCGTGGCGATTATGGGCATTTAATTACCTCCTATTATTCCTCCTAATGCGTCAATACGCATGGGTAATGGGAAAGGTCTTTGTCCAGCAATGGACTGATATAGGTTGATGATGTAAATTGTAAATCTACAAAAAGTAAGCAAATTATATTTTCTAATAAATTGGTGGTTTTGACAACCCTGCCGCACCCGTGACTGGCATGACTCGACAACTGCAGTAGTAAAAACTACCCTTACCCCAGTTACCAACGTCACAGCGCTGGTTAGACAACTGTCACTGGTGTCGTGCGTGTAGAGAGTGTAGACAATAGTCATTGTATCGTTTTTTTTACATTTAGCTTCAGGTGTGATTTTTATTCTGTCGCCTTTAAAATTATCACAACCTGTGTTTATTTATTGAACCTTTGTTGTACAAAAAATACAAGATTTGTAGGGTATAAATACTATAAATGCTAAAACATATTCTCTTCCGTAGGCTAAAGTACACTGCGGCCCTACCGCGAAAAACGAAATTCGTCAATTTCGAGGATGTGTCTCTCTCACTCTAATGACGCCTTTGTTTGAGTGACAGAAAAATCCTGGAAATTTACGAATTTCAATTTTCGCGGTAGTAGGCCTGGACGACGATGAACGATGCGACAAAAGCTAGCGGGTAAATGCAACTGTGAAGTAAATGCAACTACAGCTACATAATTGAAAATTATCTGAATTTAATGGCTTTTGTAAACTTACTGTACTTTTTGCGTTACTTTTGAAAAATCAAACAATCTTTGTTAGTAGTTAAATAGATCACCTAATATAAATTTCAATTAGTTATTTACCTCACAGTTGCATTTGATCTGACCTTATAACTTATAAGTACCTATTACTAAAGTGTGAGTATAAAAGTATAATTTATTTACACTTTAGTATATCATGACAAGTGAAAAGGAGAGCTAGGTAGTGAAAATATGATCGACAAGGTTACTCCGAGACATCCACAGTTAGATGTCTAATATTGTATTCCACTCTGAGAGTTAATACGGGAACATTTAGATCACTACAGCGACTGATTTCTTTATCTCTGTGTTTGAACACGACTAAATTCATTTCAGCACCGTCCTCAGTAAACAAATATCTCTATATTCCTCCATTTTTTGCGACGAATAAAGATACGTCGCCACAAGAGCCAACTGTGTCAATAATAGGGGCAAACAGTCCGCCTTGTTTAGGCTACGATAAACAAACAAGCTACAAGTTTACTGGCTGCCTCCAATTTGTGGTTTACTTTTTGTTTTTAACAAGCAACTATGTAACTTCTTATGATGACAACTATGAGTGCAAAACTTTAACAAGACCTCAAAATTGTCATATGGGAAAACTTTAGCCAAGAAAAATAAGAATATAATTGAAAAATCTGTATGCAATTGCCTACCTCGAAATTTTGAACTTAGGTACAATGCTTGGGTGTGTAGATTAGATATGTATACCTTTTATGGATGCTACTGTACATAAAAAAATCTATTGCCGATTCTGGCCGGAATTAGTTGCATATTCGACGACATAGTATTACTATTACTACATGTATAATGTGTTGTCAATATAGCTTACCAAATGTCCTCAGCAAAAAAACGAGCAGATGGTTAAAGATAATCACAACCCTTTATTTAAAACCAGTAGCCCCATGATGACATAAACAAACAAACAAAATTATCACCCCACAGACAGAGACACATTTGTTTAGTTATTACAAACGACATTTAAACAACAAATAATTCTGCCGCCTACACACAGCTACTTTCTACCTTAATATTTTCAAAATAAGCTTAGAATCACATTGTAGCTCGAGTTGTAATTAGTTTATTAATCAGTAAACAATCGATCAATTAGAACACCATGCGCCGGCGCCGCTCCGACGCTAACACGTAAACAAACATAGGATTATGATTATACTTGGCTCTACATATTATCTGTCTCATCCATCATCGTACTGTGGAATTAATCAAATTTGTTGAGATCATAAAAAATTGACGGACGACATTGTGTATAAATTTAACTAGTGATGTGAAAGAGAGAGTCTCGGTAAGATACAAGAATATTAAAACCGTGAATAATTTAAATTTTCTATGAATTGAAATAAAATGCTCGTAACAGTCGTAACTCCCAAGTTTTAGCTAATAACGAAGCTTTCAAAGGTTCGGTAGTCTTACCCAATTTATTGAGTGTTAGAATGTGTTTTTGATAATATTGTTTTTTTTTTGTTAAGTGCCAGACTTATACGTTCTATAGCAAAAAAGCCGTTGTATTTTTTTCTTATAATTCAGACGATTAACCGGTGCTGAACAAGATATTTGAATTTCGAAATCTCTTGCAGCACTTGTGAAAGCACGAACCGTCGAAATAAAATTCTTCTTCTTCTGTTTAATTATAGTAGAAATTGCCAATGTTAGACAGTGATTTGAATCTACAGCTTAGAGCTCGAATCTCAAGCCTTCGATGTTCAACAGTGATGTGAAACTGGAATGTTAAGACACAACACTAAACTGCGGTACTCCGACGATGGAAACTTGTAAGCTGTTTCGTAATATCAGTAGCTTTTTAAACGTAGGTAGTAAAAATGGCCCTTAGGCGCTATGCAAAGTTCCTTGTAGTCATTTCCTGTTTTATCATAAAGTTTACACTCATACTATAAAATAAAGTTATGAATGCGTTTACTTTTCTGTAAGTTTTTAGATGCAGATACTTATTCAGATCAACCTGGAGCGAACGTTTCCAATACCAATGCTTTCGATTATTTGACTAGTTTTTGACTTTGGAGCAATGTTTTTTACACTGGTTAAAGTCATCGTCATCCTGTGTGTTACAACTATTTGCTTAGTGTCCTTTTAAAATTGTCTAAATCGCCTAAATGGTCAAAACCTTGGCCATTATTTCATTATAATAACAATATGTACCAAGAAGTAAACAGCTAAACACAAAGTTTTATCTTAGGTGGGTTTTAGGTAGCTGGATTGGTATTGGATTGAACTGCAATTTGCAGCACCACCAATTTGTGCTTTGAGCGAAAATAGCTCTGGAGACGTATTTAATAATAAAAAGTACACAACGATTTACTGAGGAATTAGTATGTGTTAAAGTGGAATAAGGACGTAACGTACCTATTGATATAAGTACTGATATAATTTTATACGCAGAATAACCTATCGTAGATTATCTTAAAAGTGAAACATAATAGCACATTGTTACTCGTACGTGTACAGTATTTTCTGATTCATTCGCTAGTCGGATGAAAACGAATAGAAAAAATATAAAAATCAGCAAAACTGGCTTCTCCACAGTCGTTATCGGACGCGAATCGTCGTTTGATGGATGGCTTCGGACCATTTTTAATCATCCCCGTGCTTCTTTGCCACACTCATACGTGCCACGAATTTTTACAGAATCATACACTTTATGTTCCAGTCTTTATGGCATGTTATACTTTGAAGCAACATTGTCAAAGTATCTTATGTCGTGAGCTCTTTTTCAAGCCGTTAGTAAGTTCCGCTGTCAAATATTACCCACCGTATAAATCTGGAACGGATATTATAATAGTCGTAATTTAAACGGAGCTAATCGAAACACGCCGGTCTCGACTCCCGTATTTAGCAGAGTAGGAAGAGGTATCGGCATTGGACCAAGGTGTAATTAATCCAGTATAGCCTCAAACCGACTACCGGAGATGATAAATTATCACGTAACAGAGACAAAGCTTTGCAGTAGCATTGTTCGTGGCATGCGCTCCAGCCTGCTTTTATAGACCCATCAGCGGCTCATTCGCGACAAAACCCGGTTCCATTACGCGTAGCATTGTGCCAGCACTCAATGCATGATTAATGGTAGTCTTCAAAACATATTCATTCGTGAGAATGCTTCGCTTCCGTACCAATACAATGCGAGTACCCTATCGATATTTTCCGCGAGAGGCGAAAAATGCGATGTTTACCCCCGCTCGATTAAGCGCGGAGGATGGGTTTTTGAAAAATCGCTCCGAGATACGCGGCGCGTGCCGCCAAAATTGACTGACAGACCAAATTAGATTCTGATCTCCCTTGAGTAGAATCGAAAATGAAATACTACTCCTTACGTTTGTTACCCACTCCTGGTGCTTATTCAAGCGTTGTTTTATTGGAAACGGATAATTTATTTCATGTATTTATTTCTTTGCGGCTTGTCGGATTCAATATCGTGGGAGCGAAACAAATTTCTTCCACTGATGTGTGGTGTTATTAGCTTTGATACGAGTCGTTTTTCTCGCAAAGGGTCTTCCTACTTTCGTTTTAGCTGAGTTTTTGGAAATTTTGCGTTTTCCTCAGTCTTTATAATAGCGATAGAATTTGATTATCATGAAAGTTATCCTCGTTTATTCTAAGTGGTTCAAACTTGAGGCAGAATTAATTTTAAAAGTAGGCGTTCCGCGGACAAACGGCTGTAGCTATTCCTCTTCGGACCAATTTACGCGGTCCAGAAGTTGGGACATGGTTATTTCCCGAATGCCCAAGTTTTGTATTTACGGTCAAGAATTGGGATAAACTCCATTAGGGGCCGGGAGGCGGAAATTAACTTAGACCTGCGGCGGACGGGCCACTAGCCGACCAAAGTTTCCGAGCGCCGGGGGTTTTAGAGGATCAATTTAGCAGCCCCTCAGTACTTTGATACCAATTGTTCTTACACTAAACAAATAGCTGAGCGATCGCGCAAGCTCGGTAGATACAAGACCAGTGTATCTATAACCAATTTACATACACGTATATTATGTCTTTAATCGGAAGATTAATAATCTAATCTGGTTTCCATTAGTGTGTTAAAAACGATTTAAAAGAGAAAACGACTTATCTGAAAATAAAATAGGTACTGCTAGGGTGGGAACATATTTAAACTCTCTATACTTACATTTAAATACAAATTGGTAGAGCTTTACATGTAGGAAAATATATGTACATGTAGGAAATACAAACCATTTACTAGATATATTTAGTTTCCTACCCAAAGAACGTGAATATGTCGCTTCTATAGAACAAACTAAAAACAACAATAATTACAAAACCCTCGTTTATCGCAAAGGACTCTTTAAATTAACTTACCGAATTAATAGAACGCAAACTGCGGCCGAAACTGAAAACTTGGATAACGAATTAACAAATAACGCAGACGACGAAAGTTCGGCGATTAGGACAACGATCTTAATCTTCGCTGGCGCAATTTTCCGTGACGAGACGATGTTTCACTTTAAAGAGTCGTAGTCCAAAATATACTACCTACCTACATATAGTTCTGGTAATTTACTGTAAGTGTTCTTAGTACGTTTTTTGTTATACAATAAATGACTAATCCTTTAGCATTCCTAACAGTACCTAACGAGTAATTGAATATCTCGAAACAAACAAAACTAATACATTCGTATCTTCACAAACAAATACAGTATAGTTTGAGGCTAGATCTGTGTAAAGTGCTCCGAATTTATTATGACACACAGAATTACATATAATACACACAATTTATCGCCTTGATTGTTCTCACACAAATACATTTGAACGTATATTTACAAAATGAAGTATTAGGCCGGTCAATACTGTTAATTTACCAGGAGAATGCCCTAAATTAAGAATTCCTGAGGGTAGAAACGGAATTAATCAAAGGCCATCCCCTAAGACACCCCCGTGCCCTTAAATTGTATTGTCAAGCTGGCACATGGTCGTTAGTGGGACAGTTATTCTGACATTTGTACAATGTGCGACCTTTGCAAGCCCCAATTTCAGTTGTTTGGCATGCGCATAAGTTAGACCGCTTTGTGAAAAGGTGAAAGATATTTCCATGTTTTCTACATCGACCTTTGAAAATAAATTGTGGTACCTTACATCCATCTTTAACACAAATACTTGGAATACTCTGCTGCTTGTATGTAAGGCCCATTCATCCATTTTCGCGATTAAAATAATGCAATCTCTTGGAAATAAATTAGGTAGGTACTTATGACTAACATACTAACTCAGTTATCTTAGTACAGTCAAACGTGGCAGTTTACAGTAAAATAGTCTATTCAGAGCCTTTAGAATAACTTATTAATTAGACAATAAGGATAAATAGACTGTAGGTACATACTTAAAAATAACTGGAAAACAATATAAATATAAACATACTCACAAATTGTACTACTTGTAAGTGACAAGCAAGATGGTTTTTAAGGGTGAAATTGATTATGAATTGAGACAGTAGAGGCTGATATAGAAATACATAATGATGACTTGAACGTGACACTGATGTTTTTATCTTTACCTAAACTACTTTTAGAGGTATATTAATCATTCATAAATCATTAATAGTGAACTTCGCTTTACAAAGCATACAAAATAAACAGTAAGTACCTAGACACCCCAAACAATACAAATTGTCGCCCATAAACCGAAACGCGGAAAACAAAAGTACGTCTACCATTAATTATCAAAGTCGGGCCAATTCCAAACTGGAAAGTGAAATTAGGATGTGGAGCAATCACCGTTCGGACGACAAACGATCGGGCTGGATTTGAAAATGGAACGAAAGGCAATCGACAAGGATTATCCCAAAGCCCGCGTCAGTTGCGGTCGCCCATGTGAAGAAACGTCAGGCTTTGATAGAAAAAAGTAAAACGTGCCTTGACACTATTGGAAACATATGCCGTTATTCCATCAGAGGTACAACGGGAGACCTTCTGATGCTTTCCGTCGCTCGAGTTTTGTATTACAGTAGGATCATGAATGGGTCTTGGTGTACTGGTTGCTATTGTCGTGAAGGGTTGGCGTGAATGACATTTGCGTAAGCAAAGCACCCGCCCTCGAGATTAGCCGCTCTACTACGTTTCAGTTTACGGTTCGGAATAGGGATACCATAGAGTTACTATAAAAGTAAAATAATATGGTTCTTGTAGTACGGGTACTCAAAGGGTATTAAATACGTGTCCGTAATATGATACGCTTTTTCATTATTAGCTTGAATTAACTACATTAAGTTCACTTTGCTTATGTCCTTATTTTTCGTTTTTGTTCAAAACCTTTACCGTTGTTTTTTTTTAAATGCATGTAATCATACACACACATCATCAGCCCTTCTCAGTCCACTACTGGACATAAGCTTCTCCTGTTAAATGTGCACATTAGGAGGTAAATGCCCATTATCGCCACGGCAAGTGGATTGACGATCGCAGTAATGGGTCCACTATGATGACGCTCCTGCCCATCAATAATCTTCAATCAAGAATGGTTGGTGATACTTCAATCCCTTAGTCGGCTCTTACGACACCTGCGGGAAGAGTTGGGGCAGTGACAAATGTATTCTTACTGCTGTCCCCACACGGCCAAAAACAGAACCTATTGCATAAATACATAGATAATTATTATCGTTAAAGTTTAGGTAGGCACAAAAGTAATTACTTAAAGTAAATATAGGTCACTTCGCCTGCACCTAACTTATTAAAATTGCATCATAGATTTAAACTAGTACAAACGTAGCTGGCATAAATTGGCCGGTACTCTACAAATTAATCCCCTCGACTCCACGGCACACCTGTTCGGTCCTTAGTTTAAATTGTATCGGCTCGGTGGGGCGAGTTGTGACGACGTACGACTGTCGCGTTCATAACAATTTACCGTTCAACGTCACTAAAGTATAGACGTATCTATCAGTAGGTATTGTGCATATTAATAACCAAATAACGACATACTCGTACTAGCCTAATAGATAAATAAAAAAAAATCACGACATTTCATTCAACTTTAATATTTTCTAATAAATACTTATTTATTACGCAATCGGAGCTCACATGTTAAATTGGTCGTTTCTCATGTGACTTTGTAAGCCATTGGCAATATTTAAGTTCCATAAGTAACTCTATTCTACGATACGTTTCGACAATGAGTTTTAAATAGTTTCTTTAAGTTAATTTACATTTGGATGAGATTTGTAATCATATTTCCTCGCGATAGTGAGGGGAAAAAAGTTGTATTACACTTGGCGGCAAAGTTTGTTCAACTCTCGTGCCTTGAGACCTTCGCAATGCTCAAGATTCCAGTTTTTGTACCACTCGCTACGCTCGTGGCTCAATTTTGGAATCTTTCGCTAGCTCAGGTCTCAATATTGGCACGACAGTTAAACAACAACTTTGCCCCCTTGTATAATAAATAACTATTAAATAGGTAGGTAAGGCTACCTTTCTGTATAGGTACATGGTTGAAAACTCAAGGTGCATTTAGACCAAACGAGCATTCGCTCATTTTATCCCCCACTCTACGAAATTCGTTCGTTACACAAATCGTGATTCGTCGAAATTCGTTGATTTCGTAGTATGAGCTCATTTGGTCTAAATGCACCTTCACAAATCTAAACGAGAAATACCCGTTTGTTTACCTACTTTAATAAAGAATTGAAACTTTGCTTTAAAAGCCTTCATATAATTTACGGATTTGCAATAATTTGTAAAAAAATCCTGGCTTTTTCCAGAAATGCCCGATATATTCGTATTAATGGAAAACAGATTAATTTAAATTGAAATACGTTTTTCCATTCATTTAAGCGGATTGAATCTTAATAAATCACTTTTGCAATTCAATTAGTACTGACTGTGACTAATTGACTGTCTGAGTAAATGCATTTCTTTCCGACGCATTTATTATTAAAGGTCTTTATTCGTTCTTTGTCTTGTAAAAGATAACAATGTACGGATAGTCACATAGAACTTAACCCAACGAGCCAAAATTTCTTATTTTACCTGCTAAACTAAATTATTTTTGTGTTTATAGTGTGATAGTGATAATATCTAATGGTATTTTAGAATCTTATTTAACCTCTTACCTAAAAAACTCGCGCATAAAAATTACCTAGTACTCTTGGCAGCAAAAGTTCCTATCAAGTTAATATATGATTATTTACAGAACAAAAATCAACATCCCATAAAAAGATCCTAATCAAATTACTCTTACAGACCCCTCTTAAAGTCCTTCCGTAAGAAAGGGTTCACAACACAACGTTCTAGGGACTACGCACTTTGACCGGTCAGTTAAACAGCCATTTACCATAAGCCGTGAATTCCGGCACAAGTGCTCTAAAGATGTAATTACTACCTCCAGCACTGAAAAGGTTCCACTATCACGTAATTAAGGGGCGAGGTCGCCGGACCGTGAGGGTTTCTAAGTACCAGAAGGTACGTGCGTGAAGCTTTTTACTGTGTCTATGATAATCTAATGAGAGTAGAATGGAGTAATGACTATAGGTAACCACATCGGATGAAGTTCATATAAAAAGTTAAAAAGCCATAAATATTTCGGCGTAGGGCCCTTTATATCAGGTCCGGCCGAGCTATAGGGAGATGGTTTAGCTATCTACGCACTTATGCATGTAGGCATGGACTCATAATGAAAACACAACATGAATTAAGATCTTTTTATTACTACTCTGGTTCGCAAGAGTTAAACCACAACAAGAGAAGAACCAGGAAGAAACTCAGCGGGTTGTATGTTTTAATATTTTCAAATCATTGGTAATTACAATTTTAGATCATTACAATAGGTACACACTTAAAACACGATTAATCATACACTTTAAACAACAACAACTAATGGAAAACGACTGGAGAGTTCTAAGTTTGAGTCCATGCTTCACCAATTTCAAAACACAAGAAATAACGACTTTCGTCAGGATGCTAGGAAATAACGATCTGAATCTGAATCTAACGAATTATTGAATCTAATCAAACTCCTCTTACTCTGGAGTGCACTTAATCAAATCTATTCGCGGTCTCAAGACTTAAGGGAAGGAATGATCATAATTAGAATCTATTCCAAGTCTAGGCAAGAATCAATCTTTCGAAGTCTAACGCGGGAATCAGAATAAATTGACTTTCCAATGTCTAAAGCAAGAATTACTTCTTTCTAAGTCTAACGTGCGAATGCGAATGCATCATGAAAACAGCGCTAGTGACCTTTTATACTGTCAGGTCATAAACTACCTGCTTCACAGGCGGGTAGATCTCATTCGGGTTTTATTATCTACCTGATGCATGGACCAAAGCAAAGACCACTCCAAGCAATACATTGCTTATCGTTTTCTAGATTTAGTAACTCTTAACAAATTAAATGTAAACATTGCAAACATAACTGTTATCATTGTAAATAACGCAGTTCTGGCGTCCGACGACTCGACGTGTCGTACAGGTTTGCACCAACTGAAGCGCGACTCCGACACGGCCATTCTGACGTGACAAGCGTCCTCGCTTGTGTCTGAAACAAACACGTACACCAGTAATCTTTGTTACCGCTCGGTCACCCTGACCAACATTTGTCTCCATAAAAAAAATCAATTCAACTCAAGGAAAACAAAATTCAACTATTTTCAACTGAATTAAAAATTACTTCATATCATTTCATTAATTCCAATTTAATTAATCTGAATGCTTGGTCTTGAATTAGTACCACCTGGCTTTCATAGCCTCATTTTAAGAAAACATTACAATAAAACTCGGAAAAATGTCTCGAGATACTTTTCTTTTAATCGAATTAAACAACACACACAAGCTTACATCATGATTTTTAACTTCTCACAACAGAATCAACAAGATTCTCGGCCACTCCAAATTAGCCATATCACAATCTAGTCACATAGACTCAGGCCCCCGCCGTATCAGTGCCGATCATTGCGCTCTGAACGACCATAAGGCCACAGTTACAACTACGGCACGTGACTACGGTGCGGCCAAAAAAAAATCAAGATGCTTGCTCAACTATATCAGTTGTACTAGGTTCAGATAATGAGAGACAAGTTTCCTCCCAAGTTCCCATATTGACGCATTTTCTAATTCGGTCATGAGCGTACTTGTAGGTGCATTTAAAATTTAGTTCCTTCAACTAATATGATCGCCATCAAGTACCTCCAAGACCTTAAACGGGCCTTTCAATTTAGGTTTCAATTTTGTCTGATTCAAGTTACACACAAAAAAAAACTTGGACAATTTTGATAGTGCCAGCTTAATTTTACCAGTTTAAAAAAAAACAAAATTAATTTAAATTAACGAATCAGGTCCAGTCAAGAGACTTCCTTATTAAAATAAAAGTCACGTTTTTTGTCCATCGTAAACTAATGTGACATAGTCATCAATTACATTCAACAACAATAACTTCTTTTGTAGCATTACCAATTCAAACGCAAAATTGAAAAAAATAAAAGCGAAAATAAAGTTGTAGTTTTCTTAATAACCGTTTTACGGAAAACAAAATTCTAAGTTTCCAATGAGTACCTATGTATTCACATTACTAACAGAAAATTAAATAAACCACTTTGTAATTTGAATTTTAACCAGTCATTAACTTCTTACTACTTTACCTAGCCAGTAACAGACATAGTTCTGCAATAGTCAAATGAAACTGTTCAACAAAAATAACAAATAGGTTACAGTACTCTAAAGTTGGTCTACCTCCATCCGGTAACCAAAACAACAGTTGCTTCCATCCAGCAACAACAAAATTGGTCTACCTCCATCCGGTAACCAAACACACAATTGCTTCCATCCAGCAATAATTGGTCTACCTCCATCCGGTAACCAAACCAAAAACACATCGACCGATTACACCATCAAACCAAACGCATGCCACCCACAATCGTGGCCGCACTGAGACGGAAAAATAGATCCGATTTTACACCTACGACTACGAATGATAAAATGGTGTATGCAGTCTGAGAAACGTAACCAAATTGAATGTAAAAAGTTTCATTACACGATTGCAAACTAAATGACTAATTCCAATTAATTATAATCCACAACTTTAATTAAACTAAAGTAGTCAAATTGAAACTATGGACAGCTCAAATAATAAGAAATGACTATCACCACCAACATTATAACCGTCATCATGATCATCATCATGACCACCATCATGATTATTATCATGACCACCATCATGACCACCATCATGACCACCATCATGACCACCATCATGACCACCATCATGACCACCATCATGACCACCATCATGACCACCATCATGACCACCATCATGACCACCATCATGACCTTCATCATGACCTTCATCATGACCTGCATCATGACCTTCATCATGACCTTCATCATGACCTTCATCATGACCTTCATCATCATCATCATCGGCATTTTCAATTTGATAATCTCAAAAGAATAACCCCTCGATGACTACAACATTAGTTTCACTAATTAGCTCAGGGCTCAAATAGCCCAACAAAATGTGAACTTCTCACCGGATCAACAACGCTGTCTGTTGTAATGGTGTGGACACACCACGCGTTGCACCACGTGTTCAAGGAAGGCAGCAGCGACACCAGTCTTCATCACGATAGGCAGCAGCGACACCAGTCTTCATCCTCTGCCACGCCGTCGGGACGTGATGACAGCAACAGGCATGATGCCGGCAGGTTGCTCTGGTTGGCCATGTTGAACTGAAAATATCAAATTGTACGGTATCAGTTTCATCACAGAAATAATTTGCACGCGGGCTCAGCCCGATGAGGTTGGGCTCTAACGAGACTAGAAAGTTAGGTTTAGAGTATTGGCATCTAGTACACTTTGTCATTAAAATAATGATGGACTTTTACTACAACCAAGTTAATCTCGCAAATAATAAAACGTTTTGAGGACACAAAAACTTCACGCTACAAACAAATGTCAACCGTTAATTTTTAAATTACTACTTTGAATTTTGCATTAAAACAATTGGAACGAAACCTGTCCTTTTATTTCTGTTGCTCCAAAACTCGCATCTTTGGCAGCTTTTCTCTTATTTTCTTGTAAACCTTGCAATAAATTGTCAGAAATTGCGCTCGTTTCATCACCACAGCGACATCGCCATCACGGACGAAAACGCTGACCACTCTCACAGTGATCTTGAGGTTGAACATCTGTAACGGTAATTTCACACGCATAGAAAAGTTTTCGCAACAGAAACGGATAGAAAATGTTTGTCACGATAAAGAATTAAGTTTTTAGCACACTACAAAACAAAACAAAGGGCTCGGGCAGGTAGTCTTCGGAACTGCTAGTGTTTTCAAAACTAAGAAAGAAACAATTATGGGCCAGGAAATAATTTGACATTACTAGAATTACTGTATTTTTTTTGGTCAAGTGGGTAGGGTAGGTACCCACACGTATTGTTACATCAGAAATCACAAAAAAGAACAAAGTTACGTAACTTTACTGTAAAAATTGTGAACAATCATTACCTTACCAACTGTTGTCGATTTTAAACCTTACCGTTTACATGTAATACGTTACCAGCCAGCACTCACTGTTTTGTGAGCTTGGTGTATCCCACTGTCTGATTTCGGCGTAGGGCCCTTTATATCAGGTCCGGCCGAGCTATAGGGAGATGGTTTAGCTATCTACGCACTTATGCATGTAGGCATGGACTCATAATGAAAACACAACATGAATTAAGATCTTTTTATTACTACTCTGGTTCGCAAGAGTTAAACCACAACAAGAGAAGAACCAGGAAGAAACTCAGCGGGTTGTATGTTTTAATATTTTCAAATCATTGGTAATTACAATTTTAGATCATTACAATAGGTACACACTTAAAACACGATTAATCATACACTTTAAACAACAACAACTAATGGAAAACGACTGGAGAGTTCTAAGTTTGAGTCCATGCTTCACCAATTTCAAAACACAAGAAATAACGACTTTCGTCAGGATGCTAGGAAATAACGATCTGAATCTGAATCTAACGAATTATTGAATCTAATCAAACTCCTCTTACTCTGGAGTGCACTTAATCAAATCTATTCGCGGTCTCAAGACTTAAGGGAAGGAATGATCATAATTAGAATCTATTCCAAGTCTAGGCAAGAATCAATCTTTCGAAGTCTAACGCGGGAATCAGAATAAATTGACTTTCCAATGTCTAAAGCAAGAATTACTTCTTTCTAAGTCTAACGTGCGAATGCGAATGCATCATGAAAACAGCGCTAGTGACCTTTTATACTGTCAGGTCATAAACTACCTGCTTCACAGGCGGGTAGATCTCATTCGGGTTTTATTATCTACCTGATGCATGGACCAAAGCAAAGACCACTCCAAGCAATACATTGCTTATCGTTTTCTAGATTTAGTAACTCTTAACAAATTAAATGTAAACATTGCAAACATAACTGTTATCATTGTAAATAACGCAGTTCTGGCGTCCGACGACTCGACGTGTCGTACAGGTTTGCACCAACTGAAGCGCGACTCCGACAAATATAATATACTAATTTTTCTCTTCGTCTGGCTGCTAAAGTAGTATTATTTGTATTTAAAAACAATTGACATCCAATTTGTCAAAAACCCTGAAAATGAGAGGGCTTTCCGCTGAGCAAAGAAAAAGAATTGTGGACAAAATATGTTCGCGAAAGCGGCATGACCATAAGAAAATTGGCAAAACTTGAAAATGTTAGTCGTTCAGCTGTATACATACAATGCTATTAAAAATTATGGTAGTGAGTTGTCATTCGATGATAAGGCTAAAACAGGCAGACGGGTTGGTACGTATAACTCAAAAATGTACTTAAAAATTTGTGAAATGTTTCGAGATCAATCCCAGCCTGTCCACCAGGGACGTAGCAAAAAAACTTAAAACTTCTATTGGAATGATCCAAAGGGCTAAGAAATACTATAACTTAAAGACATATCGGAAACAAAAAAAGCCCAAACGTAGCCCAAAACAAGCTGCTTCAGTAAAACCAAGGCTTCGCAAACTGTATAATAGCGTGTTAACGAAGAAAAAACAGTGCATTATTCAAGACGACGAAACCTACGTAAAATTGGACTACAAGACACTGCCGGGCCCCCAATTTTACACTAAACTGAAAGGACAGGAACTCGAAGAATCCGTTACGTCGATCCATGTTGAAAAGTTTGGTTCCAAGGTCATGGTATGGCAAGCTATTTGCGAATGTGGGATGAAGTCAACGCCATTTATTACGACTTCAACTATGAACACGGATACTTACATCAAAGAATGTCTACAGAAACGTGTTTTACCCATGATTCGTAAGCATAAAGAATGTATACTGTTTTGGCCCGACCTGGCATCCTGCCACTACGCTAAGAAACCATAGAGTGGATGGAAGCAAACGGCGTTCAATTCGTGAGAAAAGATATGAATCCACCAAACTGCCCTGAAGTTCGTCCCATTGAGCAGTATTGGGCTATAATGAAGCAAAAGCTCAGGACAAAGTTCACAGCATCAAATTCAACTGACAGTTTCAAAAAAGATTGGGTAAGAGCTTCCAGAATGGTGTCAAAAACAGTTGTCCAAAACTTAATGGGAAGCGTTCGAGGACGCATAAGAAAAATAATTAAGGGACCGGTTAAATATTAGTTTGTTTATGTTTTTTATTAATTTTGTACGAAAGCTTTAAGATGCTGGTTTAGTTTATCAAAAAAATAAAACCCTTTACTAAGATGTTTCATATTTTCTTTGTCCCTATACTTCTCAATACAGTCTTTACATACTGAAAACCCAAATAAAATAAATGTCAGAATACATAGGTTAAGTCCTTTTCTTAGG
Source organism: Thaumatotibia leucotreta (assembly GCA_025490895.1). Taxonomy (NCBI): domain Eukaryota; kingdom Metazoa; phylum Arthropoda; class Insecta; order Lepidoptera; family Tortricidae; genus Thaumatotibia; species Thaumatotibia leucotreta. The sequence continues at coordinate 179,267 of JALPQI010000224.1, read as the reverse complement.
TAAGGTAAGCTATATTTGGTAGAGTGAGCATAATTTGTACTTAATTTACCACATTGTAGTGAAATAAGAATAAGGCAAATTAGAAAGGCTTTTATCACTTTAATGTTTGACCTATGCTCCTAATTTTTAGGTCCAAATTATCCAGAAATTTCAATTTACACATTCGTTGAAATCATGAAACTAAAATCTCAATAAGTAGTACTTACCTTAAAATCATTTAAACAAACAATCTCCGGACCCCGAATCCAATAACCATAAACAATAGCTAGTTGACGCATTATGATACGGAGTCAATCTCGCCGTAACCAGATGCAGCCACGTCGCCTCAATCAGCCTGCGACGTTCCGATTGCTGTGGAGCTTTGGATTCTGCTGGCTTTACTAATTAGGGCTTGCAATTCAAATATTCGTTTTTGAATATTCGGTCCATTTAAGTATTGAAATAATAAGATATGAGGTATTCGAATATATTTTTCATCACACTTGCTGTCTAAGCGCGCCATTGATTGCATGCGTAGCGGGAGTGAAATTCCCAAAGACAGAAACGTGAAATTCCCTAGGGAGTAATAGAAATGTCAGTACGTCATACAATAATATTTCGGTCTTTAAACTATTTTTTTTTGTCCGCAAGTGTGATGAAAAACATTGTATGCATCACGGTCGGTAAACGGAATACTAACTCGAGTTATTAAAAGCTTCTAACACTCTCGTTAGTAATTCCGTACACCTCCCTTGATGCACAATGTACTATTTCTTAGGTAAGGTAAGCTATAAGTATTTGGTAGAGTGACCATAATTTATACTAAATTTACGACATTATATTTAAATACAGCAATTCAAATGAGGTTTTACCTATGGTCCACATTCCTAGGCCCAAATTATCCAGAAATTTCAATTTACACATTCGTTGAAATCGGAAACTATAGCCAACCCGGGGAACCTTGACTATGACAGCTTTCAGTATACTTCCGAATATTCGAATACCTGATAATTTTGAATATTTGCAAACCCCATCACTAGTGCAGCCTTATGGGGCTTCAACATACAATTGTGGTTCGTCTGATGTCCAAAATAATTATGCAATTTAAATAAATCCTTACTGCGGTACCGAAAATGACGGAGGTCTCGCTTATATGGCCCGACTGACGATAAATCGCCCGTCGCGAAGCGAACACCTTGCCAGAAGCCGTGGGTGCAGTGAATATCAATGCGTTGTGGTGCAGACATTGACAGTGTTGCAAGACGTACAGATACCAACATACCTTATACTTTAGCCCCAAGGAATAAAGTGCAAAATAGTACACATCCTTATGTTGCTGACTGTATGGAATATATTCGAAATTTCCATCTAAGGATGGTAATTTTCATACAGTTGTATAAATAAGTACCTACTCGCCTGGGGTAGATTTGAATTTAGTAGGTGGCCGGGGCATTTAAAGCTGATTTTATCTGACTGATGATATTTGAAATATATAAAATCTTAATGTAAGTGTTTATAGATGAAACTTAAATGTACTCGTATAGCTTTTAACCGACCGCTACAAATACAACCTAAATAAGTGCAAAATCCAAGTTCCAATACAATATAAATAAAAACAATCATAAAATTATGTTCACTTTACTTTATGGTGACGTAACTGCCACTCTAACAGAAAGGCCCTAAAGGTAGCATAATGAAATAGTTGGCAGAGTCCACAATCTAGTTTAGGCAAACTGTTAGCCATTGCGTTTTACGATTATGGCCTCTTGGGTGTCGCATGGCCTTATTCCGAACTATTAAGGCCTACTCTCGATGGAAGTTATATTTAACTGTAGGGTCACATGTGTGCTGGGTACCAACATTGGACAGAATTTTACTCTTCTTCTAAATAATTCTTCAAAATGTGAGTAAAATTGTAATTTTTATATTTACCTACATATTTTCTAAACGTAGGTATACGTTTTTTGAAAAGTTCGACCTTCTAGGATTTTTTTGTGGATAGTTAGCTTTGACTTTTAGGAAATTAAATATGTACATAGATGATTCATTTCTGGATATGAGCAGTACGTAGGTATATATCGTATTCTGAACAAAAAGCACAGAGGCCAGGCTATGTTGAGGAATTGCCCTATTACTTATAATTATTTTCTCAAATCTGCGATCGCCAATCCGCTTGCCCAGCGTGGCGATTATGGGTACCTCCTAATGCGTTTATACGCATAAGTTAATAGGAGAGGCCTACGTCTAGCAGTGGACTATCAAAGGCTGATGATGATGATGATGATGATTTTCTCAAATACTCATCCCTTAAAATATATGTACTATAATACTATTCAGTGTAGTATTTTGAGTCAAATCTTATTTCTGAGTAAAAAATAGCAGCAAAAAACCATCTTTTAATAAATCACAACAATTTTTGTTACCTGCATAATGTTACGACGCCAAACCCACTCGCCTACGTCAAGTGGGACTGGAACAATGCTCATGTAAACAACAAACATACATTCTTCAATCTATGAATCATTTATCGACAACACATTAGCATAAAGGAACGTATCTGTATCGATACTCAGTACCCACCCCTAACCACCTAGCCTACAGCCGTACTGAAGACTAGTTCACCCACGCGATCTGATACGACGTACAATGGCTTATTTGACTAACAAACGGTATCGAACGCGATTATCCTTCGTGTTCCTGTTGGTAGGAGTGTAACCAGCGTAACTTGGAACAAAACTTCGGGACTGCAATAGACATAAAGAGTAGAAAGCCACATTTGAGCGTCAATTTTTGAACTTTGTCCAAACCCTAAACCAATCAACGCAGAAAAAAACGCTGATTCACTGAAAATTGGCTTCAACCAGTTTGGGTTTCTGCTACAACCCTAGAATATTACATTACTATTAACAATTTTTTACTACATTACGAACTGAAACAACTTTAAAACTTATTAGAGGTTTGTCCTTATTAGAAGAGGTACCGCAATATTGCGGAAATAGGCCTGCCTCTGGAAGGAAACGTCATGAAAGCACTGTAGCTGCTTGGGTTTGGAAGCTGGGTATTACAATGTCAAGAGATGAGTTATTATAATATTGCATGTATATTTACCTATGTTTCATACTGTCTTAACATTTCCGAGCATTGTTACATTACACCCGCCGTTGCAGACAGATTCCATGACTAAATAATTAAATACGAATGGCATCTTGGATCAATGGCATCACAACGCTTTAATCACAAAAATCTATTTTGTATGTATGATTTTGTTCAGCTGAAATATCTATTCATTTTATTTGCTATATGTATTAGCAAGCGAGAGTCATAGAAAGTAGGTAAGTTACACAGATTCTAATTAAACGCCTATACAAAGCCCTGGTTGCATTGCATTCGGAATATCACCCCTGAATAATGCATAGACACCTTCGGCTGGTTGACGAGGACGAGTTATAGACATTCTAGTTTATTGTAATGGGGTTCCTCTATTCCAAGATTTGTGGGCCAGGATGCTAACGCAATCCTGTCTATGTAAATAATCCCAAGATTCCCGAGGTTTTGTATGGCGATGCATTTGCTTTCCTTCATCATCATCAGCCCAACAAGGTTCACAAAGATATAGCTTGTAAGTTTACCATCTTTATAACTTGTGATATTGCAATAAAGTATTGAGTATCATCATATCAGCCGAAAGACGTCCACTGCTGAACATAGGCCTTCCCCAAAGATTGCCACAATGACCGGTCCTGTGCCACCCGCATCCAGCGGACTCCTGCGACCTTCAGAGTCCACCTTGTGGGGGGGTCTACCCACGCTGCGCCTTCCGGCACGTGGCCGCCACTCGAGAACCTTTCCGCCCCGACGGCCATCGGTTCTACGCGCAATGTGCCCCGCCCACTGCCACTTCAGTTTAGCGATTCGGAGAGCTATATTGCTTTCCTTATATGACTAAAATTAGTAGTCGCGCATCCATACTAAATTAGTATACGCCGATCACCTATCGTCGCTATAGTTAACCGTTCAATACACGCTTGAAGGAAAAAACAACTTCATATGTATTATCTTACCTTGAAGTGATCTGTTAGGAAGTACAAATCACTTCTAGTAAACTTTACCCATTCTAGGTACCTGAATAAGAAATGCAGATTCCAAGCATGCTTAGGTAGGTATTCTCGTAGATAATCTAAAGGTGCGTTCAAACCAAAAGAGCATTCGCTATTCTAACCCCCCACTCTACGAAATTCGATCGTTACACAAAACGTGATTGGTTGATTTCGTAGAACGGGGGATAGAACAGCGAATGCTCTTTTGGTTTGAACGCACATTAACTTCTCTCTCGATTTACGATAGCATTTATTGCTAAGTTTTATTACCATCAGCAATTAAATTAAGCCCATTATATTTTTTGTGTACGTACTTTTCCGCTGAAACATCACATAAAAATATTAATTTAATTACAGACCTTGAGGCCGGGTCCGCACTGGTTACGCGATGGCGACACTTCATATAGGCGTCCGCATTGCAACGTCGCTGGAGCGACAGAGCGGGAAGTTTTGCGTGCTACAAGAGGCGACAGAAAGGTGACGCGATAAAATAAAAATTGTTTGAATGTGTCGCCTGATCGGGTTCTTCATGTCTAATATAAATATTAACAGTGAGGAATTTATTTCAATTGTACAAGCTAGACAACCTATCTGAATGTCTAAGATTGTGCATTTCCAAATTATGGGAGGAAATACAACAAATTTTCCCTGATTATAATTTTGGTATAAAGTGAATATAAAGGTATGGAAATTAATTGTATTTCCTTCCATAATTTGGAAACGCACAGTAGGCTTAGCACATGATTGGTGCGACAATATGTCGCCGCGAGATAGATCTCCCGTCCTTTACTAGCTATATTAACAAAAGAGGGACGGATAGTCTATCTCGCGGCGAGATACTGTCGCGCCAATCCTGTGCTAAGCATACAGGATATCCTTATATTTCGGATGCTTAGACATCCAGATAGGTTGTCTAGCTTGTACACTAGAAATAAATTCCTCGATGTTAATATTATACCCCTGAATATAAAGGTTACATTAAGCGGGTCAGAAAAATCCATGACTATCAAGTTTCTCCGCTGCACACTGTGTATAATGCAACTCGAAAAATAATATTGAAACTTCAGTAACGGGTAGTAAGTACGATCGATACTATTTAGGTATTGAGATACCGTCTTCGCGTCGCTGCGTAGGTACTGACACTATTTTGTTATCGGTCGCGACGACGAAATCGCGTCACCTAGTCAATGCGGACAGCCAATTGGCGATGTATTCGCGATTCGCTTGTTTTTCGTTGCTGTTAATGCGGACACTAATAATTCGCGTCGCCGTCGCATCGCTGTCGCGTCGCCATCGCGTGACCAGTGCGGACCCGGCCTGAAAGTCAGGTAGTTAATTCCATAGTAATCTAGACTGGATGAGTTAAGTATCTATTCATAATCAATTAAATAAGTGATAGTGACAGGTAGTTGGGCCAATCAACTTTTCGATCGACATAATTATTTTCTGTCTGCTGCGTTACTTTTCATGAACTTACAAATGCACGTCAATTAATACTATACACATATTTACAATGAAAAACAGTTGGAGCCTAAATGTGATGTGAACCTGTGTGAGGCCTAACGCATGTACAATTAATGAGCATTTTTTGTAGCAAACTTGATGAAATTGTCACCTGCGTTACGGGACAAAATAGTGTCGATCGAAAAGTTGATTGGCCCAGTTTTTACGAATAAAAAAGTCACAAATCTGATCTAAAGCTGACAGCTCTGTCAAACCATGGAATTGCAAAAGTTACCTACTAACAGAAATATTAATAATTAACAATAGCATGGCATCAATCACGTTAATATTCCTCTGGGTACGTGATTGAAATCACTTCCTATCTAGACCCGGTCTCGACAATCAGGTGCGGTCTCGGGCAATCAAACAAATTGCCGGTAAAAGCCTTTTACGTCCAATTTCGGAGCCTTCTGCAATTAGGCCTTTAAAGTATTAAGGGTATGACAGACGGACGCACGATGACTTGACTTTAATAATACATGTGGAAGTGGACGAATGAAATGCGTGGAGTAAACTGAACTCACTAGTACTGATATTTTTGAAATAGGTACGTATATGTACGTATTCGTAAGTGTTCGTAAGTGCGTGTTGTTTTCTGGAATACGTATCTATATTGCTATTTAACATATAGTTCTTATAACAGCCATATGTTGTGATAATATTATAATTACATTTATATATACGTTTTTTATTTTGTTGTTGTTTTTCAAATTTTCCAAATTTTGATATTTTCATATTTTTTCTACTGAGAATCGCGAGCTCTTTCGATCCTCATTAGCACAAAAAAAGTGTCCCAAGAATTCCATACATTTTTTGTCTTCCACTGAGTTACAGTCGAAGAAAGTATATGAAAAATAGTAACTCAATGGGTTTTTTTTTCTTGGGATACTTTTTTATTTCTATCAGGATCGAAAAAGCTCGTGATTCTGAGAAGAAAAAATGTAAATAAGACCGAATTTGGCAAATGTTAAGAAACGACAACAAAATAAAAATCCGCCCATATACTTCCATGTTTTATTACCTACAGTAATTGAGCTATTCAAATAAAAGTCCCTGTAGGCAATTTTAAGTTTTGAATTATAGTATTTTGTCGTAACTATTACGTCGGGAAAGAAGTCATTCGACGGTAATAAGCAAATAAATTCACGTTTCGAACACACGGCTACAAATTTAAAAGTGTATACTTGTCCATGCTATTTAAACAGTTTTCAGTTGACACAATGAGTAAATTATGACTTACGTATACTCCATTTAGTAGTAAAGCAAAAATAATAACAATAGCGAAATTTTCTCTAAACATTCCTTGCAATTAATCAAGTTTCAACTTTGAAGGAATTTTCCTTTGAGGTTCAAGTTGTGCAAACCAACAGTCGGTAGGTACTATACTGTATAAAAGGTACTGAAATATTAGAAATATTAAGATTCATCGTTCACCTGTGTGTGTCCTCTCTACGCCATCTCTGTCCAACTGTTGTTAAAAAGACAAGCTGTAATCATGAGTGAAGCGAAGGCTTGTTTGTTTACTGGTTGTCTTATTGCCGTGTCGCTCATCCTGCGATGCGTGTGCGCCCACTTTGCATCCACTCCTCTTGAATCAGGTTTTATTCGGCTGAGGGCGCCCTTGGTATAATTGGAACCATGGATTCGTAACTGCATCATTCCGAGTCAATATTAAACCTGATAGGGCAGATTTATAAATCTCCAATTAATATTACCCATTCGATTAATGGTAGCTCTATCTCTCTTTTAGCACGATTAGAGAATAAGCTAGTGATGAAATAAATTGAAAAACACGAAACATTACTTAAAATGACGATATCAAAGTTGTACCAAAGGGTCTTCACTCAGCTTCTTGTTTCATAGTGTACCACAGGGCACACTCCGAAACGCTGATTTTCAGTGAAGCCAATGGTATTTATTTATTTAAATATTACCAGGTTACTAACGGATACTTTTATCTGGGTATTGAAAAATCAGACCCTATTGCTTAGTTTTAATGTAAAATTTGTACTTAAAGGTGCATTCAGACCAAACGAGCATTCGCTATTCTAACCTAGCTCTACGAAATTTGATCGTTACACAAAACGTGATTCGTTGATTTCGTAGAGTGGGGGATAGAATGGCGAATGCTCGTTGGGTCTGAATGCATGGGTTAAGTTTCGCGGGTTTATGATTTTTATGAATATTTCAGATAAACACACCAAGAAATTCCCTCGCCGAGATTCGAACCTCGTAACTGCATATAGGCTACGGAGGCCATCCAAATATATGCATCGCCGCTTGTTTGTTTATAACAAAACAACGAAAACTCAATCCGATCCGTTAGTATTCTGGTTTTTACATACAATAGACGTATACGCCTAACGCGGCTTGTTTGGAACCGAGATAACAAACTGGTTAACAAAAAGGTTAAAAAGCTAAGTACAACTAGCCCTTAATATGCATGTACAACATCCATGCTTAACGTTTAATACTGATGCAGTTCAAATGAAATGGTTTGGTAATAGAAACACGGTTACGTGTCAGTCATACTCGTAGTATGACAGCTTAACAAGCTTGAAAAATACCCAAAGCAAACGACGTCTCGTTATTAACTTTTTTTTTATTACTTACGAAAGTCAGTCATATTTTATAATTATTTATTAATCTACAATACTTTTGTAAAGTTAGCTTTTATGAAGATAGTTTTACGATTTTATTTAGACAAACAGCCCAGATTGATTATACTTGCCTTCATCGTGATAATTATGACGTCTTGATTCGTACATTCGTAGTTTACCTACCTATTAATTCATTAGTTGCCTACATAAGTACAATTAAGTCTGCATAAGAACTAGTGTAGCATTTTTCGTAAAATAGTATGCATCAATATACTACATAATTGAGTTCTGAATAGAGTACGTACGTGTCGTACGTATTAGGTCGGTAACAACAACGTTTTTTCAGAATTTAATTTCTTCTTGAGTTGTGTTTTTCCTTAAAATGCCGAAATGTGCTCGCGAACTTTTCTCTTAATCTTTCCGAAATATTCCGAAACTACTACCCACCCTACAGTCAAAAGCAAAATTGAAGTGCACTTTATGAAAATTGTTATATACAATTGTATATAAAAATTTTCACAAAAAGTGCACTTCAATTCTGTGTTATAAGAAAGTCATAACATATTTATAAGACGACTGTTGCACTACATATTTTTGCACTTGACTGTACAATCACGCCCACAATCTGTAACAAAATACACAACATCGAACTCAATTCCACCACCACTTTTCCCAACTAAAAAAAGATGGATGGTTACAAATTCGTCACCCGCTCGGGTTGCGATACCGATACGATAACGTACGTAAATGTATGGCGGGTATCCTCCGATTTGTACGAGTGCTGCAGAGATGTATCTGTGGATATATGAGCGACCTTTATTTATACTTATCGGTAAATCTAACCGCACGTGGTCTCGTATGATGAACGAGCTAAGGGTGCGGCGTTAGTGCCAATGTCCAATTTATTCGTGGTGATATTTGAGTCGTGGAGCAGGAGTTTTCACTATGGAGACAACCGAAAAATCGACAATAAAAATATCCTAATTGTAAGTTAATTTATAATGTAATTTTTAATGTCTTAGATATTGGCACAAAATATATTCCTAATTGTTAGTTAATTAAAGATCCAAGTATTAATTAACTCATAATTACATTTTTTTTCTCGATTTCTTTATCGTCTTCATAGTGAAATTACTCAGCCTGGCCGTCCCTAGTACCCTGTTCGCTTCTGCTCTTCGACCCAAATGTCACCCTGTGAAAACAAAACATGGAAAAAGGTTTATTCTGAGCGCAATACCATATTATACAATAGTAGATTGTTAACCAAGGGTGGAAATGGGTGTCTTTCACCCGAGTTAAGCACTCTACTTTTCATTACGAATGAGAGGAAAGAGAAAACATAAAAGTATTAATTGAATGTAATACTTACTAGTAAGAATTTATTTTTAAGTATAATTTCATACATGACAGTATAACATTATTCCGTCGCTTACCAACGCGTATAAAAATTAAAAAAAAATTAAAGGTTTTTTCCTCTGGGTTACCGCTATATAAAACAAAAACAATTAAATTTAAACCGAAAAATTAAAATAATTTAATGAATAGACATATTTAACTTTTATCGCTACAAAAAAAAACAAAAACTAGAAACCAAGAACTAATATCTTCGAATTTGTTTCTAAATAAGAGTATTGTTGGCACTTTGTTCGGCTTGGTGCTTACAATTTTACAAGGCGAGCACTAATAGGAACATATCTTTTTGCAACCCAAAGGCCGCGTGATAGATACAATTATCGCTATCCTTTTCCCCAGTCATGTAAAAGAAAAAGACAGCGACTTTATTTGACAGATATATTTTAAGGTAAATGTACCAGTGGATGACACTAGAAGGAGCGATTTCATGCATTTTTTCACAAAACTACGTAATTGTTAAACATGTAGACTAATTGTGTATACAAATTTATAGACTGGTTCCTCCTTTATGTTTTTGGAAAAATAAATTGTATTTAACTAATACTGTTACGCTATAATTTCACTTTTCCGCGATGTCTCAAATTGTACCAGTGAATGACTGGCAATATTTTGAATGTCGCAAAGTATGACTATGAAAAAATAGGATTGATGTCCCAGTAAATGACATAGCATTGCATCACGTTTTACAATTGATTACCTCAACTGCAGGTAAGTTTATGCTACTGGTAAACTTGTAAAATAAAAAAATAACTAAAACTAGGTAGATATTTATTAAATGTTGAACAAAACTTTCAATTGCGTTATTGAAACTATTTTTACTACACACAGTAACTACTAAAATATGTTTTTTCTTCACATCGTTTGTACTTGCTCTCGATTTTTGCCATTTTTCGTTTTCAGATACGTTGCTGCTTGAAAAACATATTTTTTTCAGTCTATATAGGTACGTATTTTTGTAGTAGGGACTTTTTTGGATTTTACTTTTAAGGAAGTGAAGATAGGGCCAGCTGTAGTATCGCTTGCCGAATCAAATTATGTTTATTTACAGTTAGTACAAGCTTCGCCTTTTTTCACGTTGTCCTAGGTATAATTAAATTAGATAATTTTAGGGACATGTTTTCATTACAAATGCTTGTAACCAATGGATGACACATAGTTATGACCCAACGAATGACATATCAGTACGCACTGTCATCCACTCGATCTCCATAGAAAAACAGTATATGACACCCATGTCAGACACTACTCACATGGTCCATAGAAACCTGTGTTTTTTAGAATAACTAAAATATACGTTCTATAGCTATAAAATACGATTCAAATTAAGATACATAAAATTACTATTTTGAGCGAGTGAATGACATGGGTGTCATCCACTACTAAATGATATAATTTTGCTCCAGTATACGACATGCATCTAAAATACTGAACTAATAAAAATAATATACTTTAAATACACAATATCAATAGATTCATTTAAAGTGTTGGAGTTTCAGTAAACAGTTTGTAAAAAATCGTTAAATCCAGGCTTATATGTTCACTTTTACAATGCAATGCCTTAGCAGATTCACTAAGAACACCGACGCACAAGCAACTCGAAGCACCTGTTCGCAAGAACCGTCTATAAATTTAAAAAGTATTGTAGATATCAAAGAACGGTTTAAAACAAAAATCACAAATTGCACTACTAGTCGCCTGGATACTGTCTTTGGGTCATATTAATAACAGTTTTCTTAATATTTAAATTAAATTGCAAAAAAGTCATGCATTGGTACAGTGTCATCCACTCCTACATTTACCTTATTCGGGAGCAAAACAGGTCTTTAGTATTCTTTGTTATAGCGGCAATAGAAACACATACTTTATGAATATTTCAAGTGCCTACCTAAGTTGCTAGTATCTACTGATATCGAGCAAAAAGGGCCAAAAATAGTTGTTTGCCACAAACCACAATCGCTCCGCTCAGAAGTATATCCGCACCCAAAATGTCACCCCGCTGTTACCCGATACTGAAAAATGACTTAGTAACCTAATAAATACGGCCTTCCATCATGTTTAATCCTGCGTCACATACCCTAGCTATTTTCTGTCTTAATAGCGAAACGATATAACAGTTTTCTCCATACTAAATCCTGGCAGTCCTGGCACTAAAGATGGGGAGACTAGGAAAAATGGATTTTTGCTGGAAAGGCCATCTACTTACAAAACATCACAAAATAGTTCACATTACTGTACCAAAGGGATTACAAAATGAAGACGCATTTTATTCATAGTTAAAACTAAAATTCACCTGAAAGCCTTGGGGTAAACGAAAGCACTTACCTATTTATTATATACTTTCACGCTCATACATTATAAGACAAATTGAACTCTCGAAAATGATTTTGTCAGTTCCTACTGTTTTAGGTTTCCGTAATTTACAGCCTGCAAAGTAGGTAGGTACATCAAAAATAGATAAATCGTTTCACTTGGACGTTACGGAAAAGTAAATGGACACTTGGTTGGAAATTCATTTATTTTTGGTCACCTTAGTCGGTAAGTAATAACCTAGCCTAAGCAGTGCAGTGAAAAACTCCGGCAGTTAATACTTAGTTCTTTGTTTTACTTAGCAGTTTATGAAATAAAATGTTACTATTTCCTTCGCAGAGTGCGCTTACAATGCATTTTCAAGACAAAACTTTTGAAAAGCAAGTCGGGCAATGCGCCAAAAGTTAATTGCGTTACTTGCTTATACTCACTCGGCCGTATATTACAATTATGTATTGTCTATTTGAAAAGTATTATAACGTAATAATGTCACAATTATTACAAAATTATGTTCACTAAATATTATAGACAGTTATATAATTAGCATAGTTACGTGATAAAATAGCAATGTTATAAGCGTCATTCATATTTATATTATTTGCTATTTCTTTCAGTTGCGTCCAGCATATTACTTTAATATTGAAGCATCAGCATCAATTAAATCTGCAAATAGACTAACGTCTCTCCCTAATTATATTGACAAAAGAGACTAATTAAACATATTAACAAAAGAGGAATAGATAGTATATCTTGTGGTGACATACTGTCACTCCAATCATATACTAAACTTACTGATCCCTTTATAACTTGACTATTTAGCTTGTTCTAGGATTTATCTGTCGAATTAGATTTTTACCACTGTGCCTGTTGTCTTTCAAGGGGCCCAGAGCCACATGTTTTAAAATACCATTGTAATTTATATGTACATCGACCATAAAACAAAAGACGCAGACTAAATATACATCGCGCTATTAAAATAATATACTAGAACTACGAACTCTTCCACACATTACAGTTCCAATAAAGTGCTTACTTACCTCCCCCTGAAACCTTTTGATAAATGGTTGAACTGCATTTAAATCCTAATTCATTTAAGCGCCTCGCAATTAACATGTGCAGTGGTGCTTGTAAATTGCCTCCAACTGTCGGCACTTGATTTAGAAATATGCGCGACATGTGCACACGGTAATATCCGTAATTAGAAACTTCAGTGCGCTTATTCCGTGGCGGTTGAAACTGAGAAAGTTGACCATGGACCTGAAAAAAGCTCATGTGAAACATCATATCATCCCATCATCAGCCTATATTAGTCCACAGCTGGACGAAAGCCTACCCTATTACCTATGCCCTAGGTCGTATTAGGAGGTCACAAATGCTCATAATAGCCATGCTGGGCAAACGGGTTCGCGATTGCAGTAGTGTGTCTGCTATAGTGATGCTGCTGCTTACCGTCAATCTTTTATAAATGAATGGTCAGTGACAGTTTAACCCCTTAGTCGACTCTTACAACACCCATGATTGGGGTAATGACAAATGTATTCTTATAACACACTATCTATGTATTCTTATAATATCATAATTATCTTATAACACACTACTCATAACCATCATCATCAGCCTCTCAGCCGTCCTCTACTGAACATTGACATCTCCCAATAGCCCCAAAGCACGAACAATGTAATTCATTGCCAACTGATGTACCATATTTTAAATAAATGTTTACTAGCTTCGCTTTTTGGTATACACACTCATACTACACCCAATATCTCTAGCAAATTTCGAGTTTCAATTTCATCTGTTAATATAGGTACAAAATCTTGATTTACATTCCATTATCTGTTTTACCGTATAGTTCGAGAAATATTATTTGACCGACTGTTATCGTACTTACGACCTTTTGTTTTCCGTTAACACTTACTAGACAATCAGCAGCCGAGCACTTTTCTATTGTTAATGACGCAAAACAAAAGGTCGTAAGTGAGATAAGAGTCGGTCAAAATGTCCTTTTAGTCCGTCAAATAATATTTCCCGAACTATACCAGTAATTGGAGTTCGAGGCCAAAGAAAGTATGAAAATATTGCCACAGTAATAAAATGTTCTTACATTAGTAAATCCTTATTTTCTAAGAACAGGCGTTGAGATATCTTATTTATTGGTAATTTTAATTCTTTAATTTATAGAAACGATATTATTTACTTATTTTCACGTAAATATAAGATATTCAAATAAAATTTAATTATCCGCAATTATTAGTAACAAAGTTGGTATTGCGCTTGTATCACCTCAGGTGTTAATAACATTTGGTACAACAATTTAACCACACATAAATTAAAACCCTATTTCTGCACACGTTTAGGAAATTCCAAAATATTACTTTGTAGCGTGCTTTATGTTCACATTTCGTATTCGTAAAATTTTATTTTTCAAAGATACACCTGATTTCGTACAAAATGACACGTATTCGCCAGATAAAAAAAAAAACATTGTTCATTTAATATTAGTCACATAAACCCCGAGAGGCCTTTATGACGCCCAAATAATTAGTAAAAGAAAATGGTTAAAATATACCTCTTAGAGAATATAACCAACTTTGTTCCAACAAAAATCGGACGAACTCATTTTAAACCTTAAAATAAGCGTCAGTAAGTTCAGGACTCAACACTGATGGACTGGTTATAAAGGACTCTTGCTTGGCTTTTATGGGAGGCCACTCGATTTTTACCCAGGACTCAGGAGGATAAGTGATAAAGAAGACAAATAAAAAATAAAATACAAAAAATACTCTCATTTTACTTTTCCATTCTCATTCTCTTTTCCAAATTTCTTTCCCATAATTTTAACCCGTGATAAGGCAGGGGCTCACTTAGTAATTTAACCGATACTGTCTTAATAAATATGGCACGCTGTCGTTTGTGTTCACTGGTAATTCAACTTCTTTTTAAAATAGGCTTTGAAACGTAGGCTCTTATCATTTTAAGTTCTTTACGATAAAATTGTGTCATATCAATGTTAGTTTAAAGAAAATAAAAGTTTTTAGGTATTTATGTATTTTTAAGATAATCCTAGTTGTGACAGCCATATTAAACAAAAAGGTGTACAAACATTACAGTGGTATGTAATGTTTTCATTACGAATTATTTTAAATAAAAAACATTAATGACAAAAAGGTTGTCGAAACCTGAAAACTTTATTTGACAATGACATAAGAGACTTTGACAGATTTGACAGTAACGCATCTGTCGTAGTTTCTTTGGCCTCGAACTCCAATTAGTGGTTTATATGTATGTTAGCAGATAAGACAAGATCTGTAGGTAGACAGTTAACTTTACAAAGTATATTTTCAATATTTTCATCCGCATTAGCTGCTCACTTGACTTAATCTTATAACCAGAAGCCTGTAAATGCCAGGCATATCTTTGCTGGACTAAAAGCCCAATTAAGGCCACCTAGAAAACACTATTAGTCCATAAGTTTACGTCGTTACCTGGAAACTAAAAAGCAAAGGAAAACTCAGTAATTAAAAGCTAGTTTACCGTCGTAGCGGCTTTAAAAGCGTTTAAAGATTTTCTCACGGATATTAAAGTTTTCCGAAGGTGCCGGAGCAAAGCTCAGAGACGTCTGGCGTAATTGGACATTTGCTCAGTGGTCAGACGTAGTTTTCACAGGTCTGAAACGCTGCACATTTCTATGAATTTAAGGATTAAATAAATGTTTGTGAAAATTGTTTAAAAATAAGTCAACTAAAATAATTATGCAGATTAACTACCATCACACCATCACTTACGAAACCTATTTCCTACCATAATCCCGCGTGAAGTTATTAAAGGCAGGTATTTACAATATAAATACCTAAACAATAATTTGCTTTTCAGGAAAAGGTACAACACTTCGACAAACCTAAGTATTATAAGCGAAAGAATTTCACTTTCACCAACAGTCAATCCTAGTCGAGAGACTAGGACATGAGAATTTCCAATATTTTAATAGGCTGCATACCCGGTCCATTCTACATATAGGTATAATAGCATGCCCAGCCAAGATGCCATTTTGCAATCGTATACGATAAGCGATACGTAAAGGTGCATTCAGACCAAAAGAGCATTCGCTATTCTAACCCCCTACTCTACGAAATTCGATCGTTACACAAAACGTGATTCGTTGATTTCGTAGAGTGGGGGATAGAATAGCTAATGCTCGTTTGGTCTGAATGCACCTTAACGGGACCATTAGAGCACAGGATCAGTGCGACAATACATATATCGCCGCGAGATACTATATCCATCCCTCTTTTATTCATATAGTTGGTAAAAGATGGAAAATCTATCTCGCGGCGACATACTGACATACCACTCATGTGCTAAGCGTACATAATATTGAATGGAAATAGAATAAATAAAACTGATAGTGCCGAACTAAATTACCTTCTTCATATGTTCTCCTATAAAATATATAGCCAGGAAGGAATGAATATTTCATCAGAATAGGGTTCTCGTTTGATAAATAGTTGTGAAACGTTTCACGTGTTAAATGCTAAGACGTGGCGAAGACTGTTCCGAAGAGCGGAGACGAGCGGGAATGGCGAGATTATTAACTTGCTCTTTATATTCAATATTCCAACACACTTTACACACACAATTAATATGAATAAGTTATCATTATATTATTATTAGATTGGGTATTGAGTACCATATTAAATCTTCTTTCAGAGCTTGTAACGTATACGTTTTTACAGTACTACTGTACGCTTTAGGTACCTATACCAGAAAAATAACCTAAATACTAAGGGAGCTAAAAAATAACCTAAATACTGAAATTTCATCATTAATATTTTTTCATCACATTTTGCGCCATCGCTTGCATGCGTAGCGGGAGTAATAGAAAAGTGATATTCCCTAGGGAGTAATAGAAATGTCAGTACGTCATTTAATAATATTATGTCTTAAAACTTATTTTTTTGTCGGCAAGCGTGATGAAAAACATTGTATGCATCACGGTAGGTAAGCAGAATACTAACTCGAGCGAGTCATAAAAACCCTCCGCCTAACGGCGCGGCGTCGGGCTTCTAACACTCTCATTAGTAATTCCGTACTTACCTCCCTTGATGCACAATGTACTATTGTCTTAAAACTTATTTTTTGTCCGCAAGTGTGATGAAAAACATTGTATGTATGCATCACGGTCGATAAGCGGAATACTAACTCGAGTCATTAAAAATAACACTCTCGTTAGTAATTCCGTACTTACCTCTCTTGATGCACAATGTACTATTCTTTAATGTTAAGTACTGAAAAAAAAAGCCTAAAAAAATGTCCAATTATAAACATATATATAGGTCCAACCAAGGTGGTCACAAACATTTGAACCGGACTCTATTCTGTCTATTGTTTGAATGCCAAGCTCAGATAATTTTCAGATTTCATGCTCCAATATATCTGATAACGACTGTACCTAATTAAAATTAGTAATTTACAAACCACTCAAAGCCCCTCTAATGAAGATAAATTTGAACACGAGTTTCCCATTTTCTCCCCAAACTAAATTAGTTGAGTGATTACATCTTTTAATTATCATTACCACACAGTTCAGCGAAAAAACCCGACTTTTATTTTTGATTAAAGTTAACATTTAACACGCAAAATATTTCAGGTTTAAAGAGTTATCTATATCGGTAATTCTCAAAATAGTGGCATCGTACCCTGCCGTTATGTTTTTGAATAGAAAGTATATGAAATATGTATGTTGCACACATAATATTTTTTTTACTTATAGACACTAATATTACACATCGAGGCCAAAACAGTATTTTTCTATACATATAGTACTTTTGTAAAAAAGAAATGAAGAATGCCGTTTTTTACTCTACCCTGCCTTGTCCAAACACGGCACTGCTCCAGTTTTAGCTCTTTAGATTATTTAACTACAGTTGTATGATACTGAAACTTGGTTTTTAATAGAAACTATACTATAACATTATTAAATATGACGTTACACAGGATGTTTGGATTACTTTTAACATAAATATTCACGTTCGAAGTTTGTCCAGCGATATTTTCTCTGTATCCTGTGCGTTCGCGGTATTGCACCTCACACACACATAGAAAGTCTTATTGAGAACCTAATTGATGCAAAACATGTCTTCAGTATGGTTCTAGCCGCTGGTGGAAAGGTTTCTGCACAAAGTGCACCTGTTTTGTGTCGACAAGTTTTTGAAGTGTGACGTTCGGAGTTTGTAACAGGTATGTACACTTTATCCTGGCATGCTTATTTTAATATTCCATTAGGGTATAACTATATATACTAAAATTATGATACTTGTATTATTAACAGTTAAGGAGATGATATCTAGTTAGTCAATTTTTCACTGCACCCTGTGTAACTTTATCCTGCCATCACTCTGCAGGGTAAAGTGACCGTTGACAGGATAAAGTGAAAAAAGCTATTTATACAAAGTGTTTACGAACTTGCGCTATATGCAGGTAATTGCATATGTATGTTTGAAGGTATAATGTCTTTCTACAGAATTTCATTTTACCGAATATCACTTGCCAACCCACGTTTCGCAGATGATTCACTTGGCATACTAACATTGCCAACTTTCATTTAGTTCCTCTTTCTCTTTTAGTGATATGCATCTGTAAGTATTCTGTTCTATGATGAGGATGCAATTTCCTCGATGGTCGGGCTCAGTAAGGCGATCCTTTGAGATCCCTCGTGTGTTGCTTGGCGATCCAGGGCCTGATCACAACATTGGAGTCACCTTTAAACGTCTGGTATTTGGACGATGGGGAGGTGAGTCCAATATCGTGCTCAATGACGTCCGCAGACTTTCGCCAATCTTGTGGTCAATAGGCTTAGACGCCTGTCAGACTTCGAATCTGTCTTGTCAGGAATCAGAGTAGTTTGATGGAGTGAGCTCGGAGCTTTAGGCTAAGACGGTGGCTTTGAGGGCTGCTTCTGAGTGCTTAGAGCAGCTATGAGCCGTTGGTGCTTCTACGCAACTGCCTTACCAGTACAACGCCGCGCTTAACTTATACTTTAAGCACAGTCTCAACTTGGATGTTTCAACAGAAGGCTGTTAAATATGACAATTTGCTTAAGCAAAGGTTAGGAACTGTCTCAACGTTCTTGACGAAACGCAGTAGTGCAAAACGACATTCCCTATTCGCTTCGGAGGTCTTGAGATTCGCTGTATGCTGTAAGGGACGCTAGGGTCGTCGTTTTTGCTAAAATCTTGTCTATAAGCCTACCTTTCGTGGGAAAGGCTCTGGACGTGTGATCGGTTCGCTCTTTGGGGGAAGATCAAACATCTGAAACCAACTTGCAACTTAGAACCAGCTTACGAATCTGTTCCCCGTTCCAGTTCTCACCTTGTCCAAAGAATTTCGCTTGCCGTCGAGCGCGGTAATGCTGTAAGCACGTTTGGGAAGGGTGGCATCCATCAACAATGTAAACAATCCTAAAAACCTGCATTATTTCATAATCACGCACTTTTAGAACATAATTAACTTAAAACCTTCAACCTTGTGTTCACATACAATTTTCCGGATACTATAGGTACGAATATATAAATATTGACGGACGTAAGTTCATAACGGTCGATATATTTTTAGTTTAGGTTTAATAAAAGAGTTGAATTATTAGTGGTAAACTTGTTTTTTCATTTAAACTCTCTTTAACCTGCCATATTTTCCCTACTACCCTGTCTTGTCACTTTCTCCTGTATGCCTAAAATTTCAACTCGCCATAACTTCTATGTTTTTCGGACTAATTCGTTCCCTTTCACAAATTTGGTATCGTTGATGAACTCAAAAACATATTCAAATCTCTAAAAAGCTTAAAAAAAACACTTACATTTTTTTCATTTACTTTACCCTGCCGATGCCACTTATATGAGAACAACCCCTATGTTTAAGTGATAGGGCATGTAGATAGGTAGATATGCAATTCATTATTTGTAGGTAGGATTCAAATATTATAAAAATTATCAAATCGATACAAAATTCACAGAACTTGTGCTTCTATCCGCATCGGAAATGAATCTACGGAAGTCGTAAACTATTGCTTATTGCTGGTAGAAAACGACAGGGTATGTAGTGTAAACTGTATCTACAGTGAAAGACTAAGTTACCTGCCTTATCCTGCTTACAGATTATATTGCAGACTGCGCTAAAATTTTAATTCAAAAAAATAACATTTTTCACTATTTCGGCATATCTTTTTAACATGCTTTTATTAACTGGGTGACTAAACTTTTTTCTGTCTGTTATTGTCATGGTTACGGTCACCTGAGTCACGATCGTTTTTCGAAAAATTATGCTACTTAAATTATGCAAACATGCGTGTAAATAGTCCATGTTTGTAGGTTGCCCATTAAGGAAAGGGCTTATTTACACCAGAAAAACGCATGTTTGCATAGTTTAAGTTGCAAATTTTTGCATAAAACCAGCGTGAAGAGATAGAAAAAAGTTGATTCACCCAACTACACTTGTTAGCCCACCTAACGAAGACCAAGAGTTGCCTATCGGGGGAAATAACTCGTGTATAAGCGAATTTTGGTATAGTTGTAGGGAATGGTGTTTTAAACCACGTACTAAAAGTACTGGTGGTTAGGGGTGGAGCTAACGGGGGGAGGGGGGTGTAAAGGTCCTTATTTTTAATATTTCGTAAATAACTCGTAAACCGTGGCTTATAGCAAAAAACGGTCTAGTACATAAGTAATCTACATAAAATTCTCTACAAAAAAAGTTTACGCATGTTTCCTCTGGGATCAATATGTCATGAGATAAGAAAGCAAGAAGATGGACACAATAGAAATAAACACATTTGTTTAAGTAAGTATGGCACATAGAGAATACTCGCGAGCATTCCAAAAGATTTTGATGCTCAATTCCTGACCATATTTAGAGTCTTTAGTGTTATATAAAATTTTCTGGATTCGGCTGGGTTTCAGAGATAATCAACCTTTTTTTCGAAATAAGTTTTTCGACGTAACTCATCATAAAACTTCTTTTTGATTACAAAGCTACCACAATGTGTTTTAATATTACCACACCTTTTGGCTGGCAATCAAAAAATGGGAATAAACTTGACGAAATAACCAGTCCCTCTCTAAAAAAAATATTAAAATAAATAATTTTATCAAATTGTTGTTATGATAAAAAGTACTGGAAATGTTAAAAAGTATGAAAAAAGAATTAAAAAAAAGAAAAAAAATTTTTTTTTTGGTGGTATTTGACATTAGGTCTCATAATATTTTTTGTTTGTTTTGATGTCTAGTATGCATAGTTAAAATCTTTTGACGATGATTATGAGAATATTTTAGGTTTAGAAGATAATTAGGAATTTTATTTTTACAAATATAAGCATACAGGGCGCGCCCGGGCGCGAGCATTCCAAAAGATTTTAAGTATGCATTCCAGATATCAAAATAGACAAAAATGATTATGAGACTTAATGCCAAATACCACCAAAAAAAATTTTTTTTTTCTCTTTTATTTTAGACTTTTTGAATACTTTTTGACATTTTCAGTACTTTTTATCATAACAACAATTTGTAAAAATTCTTTATTTTAATATTTTTATTTAGGGACTGGTTATTTCGTCAAGTTTATTCCCATTTTTTTATTGCTAGCAAAAGGTATGGTAATATTAAAACACATTGTGGTAGCAATGTAATCAAAAAGAAGTTTTATGACGAGTATAGTCGAAAAACTTATTTCGAAAAAAAAGGTTGATTATCTCTGAAACCAAGCCGAATCCAGGAAATTTTATATAACATTAAAGACTCTTAATATGGTCAGGAATTGAGCATTAAAATCTTTTGGAATGCTCGCGAGCATTCTGTATGTGCCATACCTACTTAAACAAATGTGTTTATGTCTTTAGTGTCCATCTTCTTGCTTTCTTATCTCATGACACATTGATCCCAGAGGAAACATGCGTATACTTTTTTTGTAGAGAATTTTATGTAGATTACTTATGTACTAGAACGTTTTTTGCTGTAAGCCACGGTTTACGAGTTATTTACGAAAAATTAAAAATAAGGACCTTTACACCCCCCTCCCCCCGTTAGCTCCACCCCTAAGCACCAGTACTTTTAGTATGTGGTTTAAAACACCATTCCCAACAACTATACCAAAATTCGCTTATACACGAGTTTTTTCCTCTGAGTTTCCTTCGTTTGGTGTACTATTGTAACTATGTAAGAAAATCTTGGAATCTTAATTTGACCTAAGTACTTCCTTATTTTTTTTTACCCACGGTCTTCGATAAGCCTCCTGCCTGCAAGTGTCTTACCCAAAGAACATAAGCCTCAATCAATTTTTAAAATCTGTGTCAATTAGACAAATTCACAATTTGATTTGGCAAATTTTGACGTAATGTGGGCACGAGGTTAGGATGACATTTTGCAGACGCTCTGAGTTCTGATGACAATACATGACGAGCTAAGAAACATCATTACAAATCCAATATGGCGGCCTCCCCAAGATGGCGGATTGGCTGTTTGTCCAAATCCATCCCATGATACGAGTATGGATATCAAATGAAAGGGTTTGCTGTTAGGAATACGAAAAAAGCGTGTTTTTTTAGTTCTTAAAATCATTCACTTTATTTAGTTTTGAATTTCTGGATTAATTATTTGCACCACACAGCTCCCGTAAATGCGTTCTTTTGAGATACGTATTTTGAAGGTGTTACCTTCACAACTCTCCGAAATATAAGGCGACTGCACTTTTTCGTAAGATCGAGTCTACACTAGAGCGGTAAGCTCAATATCGCTACATCTCCAATGTCAAAAGACATTGTTAAATAATTAAATTTGCCATAAAAGTAAGAATTCCGAAACTCAAGAAATCGCCTGGCCAATTTCAGTAGACGTCCAATTATAAATGAATCAATCCGGCTATAATACCAATACCGACTGGGAGTGTTGCTGTAAATAAGGTTGTCACATCTCCATTTGGACCCCAAACCATCGTAAGTAACCACACACATTCAAGCAAAAATCACCTTAATTCCAAAGCGTGTAACAGAGAATTTCTAAATACGGTAAAATAAATTGTCGCATCTGCACCTGAAAGTCAAACTATCGTAAGCACCTTATTATATTCAAGCGAAAAGCTCCTTTGTCAATAAACACATACGAACCAGATTAGCATATACTGTGAAGCGACCTATAGGGCGGTTTATGTGTCAGGTGGACATTTGTCTCGAGGCGCCACTCCGCTAACGAGCGCGCCGCGTGCGCCGGCGACGCTACGCGACTGCGCGTGCACATGCCCGGTGGTGCATACATGGTGTTGCTAAATTATATACATAGTCCAAAGTTAATCATAGTAACTACGTAAGTAAACACCAGTACATGAACAAGGTTGAATTAAAAGTACTAATGATCCTAAACTTAATTATTTACTAATTATAATTAATAAATTGTACTATTAAGAGTAGGTCAAGATCCGAAGCATTTAAGGACAAAAGATAACTTTCAAATTAGACCTTTAAAGAAATGTGTTATACCTAAAATACTAGACGAGTACATAAGCACACACTACATATTGTATAAGCATACACGTAAATACGTAAACGAAAAGATTCCCCTTTATCTATACAAGTTCACGTACACAGTATCAATAAGAAGTATTTTCACTGGTATATATAAAGGTGGTAAATATATGGTATAAATAAAGTAATCTATAATCAAATTTTCTAAACCGTACTTACCTACTTATGTTTTTTTTAACCACTAGTCTATTTGTCTAAATGACATAAATATTACAGCTACAAAAGTCTCCAAAACGACTTATTCAACAAAGGAAACCACAAAACTGCCAAAAAGAATAAGACGTCAGTTGCATCACAAAACACATTAATTTTAAGGTCCAAAAAATTGGCAGTAACCTGATAAGATCGGGCCTGACAATGACAAATGTTTGATTTTTGTTGCCATTCCATGTTATGCCACCCGCGTAGTAGAGGTTCATGTAGAATTTAGGTATTTAAAACGTAGGTATGTTTTAGTACATTGTGCATATAGGGAGGTAAGTACGGTATTACTAACGAGAGCGTTAGCCCGACGCCGTAGGGGGAATTATTTTTTGACTAACGGATACTTTTAACTGAGGATTGAAAAATCAGCCCTTTGTTTGGATTGTTTCCGCATATTTCAAAAGTACAACTCCTATGCGATTATATTTAAATTATACCTACCCTAACCAAAATCAAGCCACAAACATGAACAAAAACATATCCAACAGAAATACAAGACATTAATTTTATCAGAACATCTTGTAACCCGTTGTGCGAAATACAAAAGTAAACTTAAACCCACAGTCCCGTATGCGTGTACGCAACCAACGCAAAATAGTTGATTTATTTGCCCACACCCGTGCCTTAACACCCCACTGTGTGCCCGACCGAAACAGCTTAAGTCTAATCAAGATGATTTGCGCGAAAGAAAGTTGAATCGCCCATATTCGTTGAAGCATTAAGTTGAAAATGCCTTCACTCCGTTACATTGACTAGGTGATCTTGGGAATGATCTTAGTATGTTTTGATTTCGAATTTGAAATATTTTGCAGTTGTTACTGGCTGTCTTTGTCCATAGAGTAAATAATAATGTCTCGCACAAGACGCATTGCGCCCGAGTTTAGGAAGTGACGGTGGAATGAGTAATTGAGATTGAACAGACAATTCAAATTCGTTTAGACAATTTAATGCTCAAGCCGTTTTATATGCTGTAATTGAGTAGATCAGTAGACGCAGGACGAGTTAAATTGACCGATAGCATATTTTATTAGGTCACTTTTATTAGGAATAATTTAAATAAGTACCGACGTAGTTCAAATTTTATTGATAATTATTGTTGTCATTGATTTATGAAGTAAGAAACTTGCATTGATACTTATCACATATTTTCACAACAAATAACTTCAGTACCTACCTATCCATTGCACTAAAGGTATTTGAAACCGAAAGATAAATTCGGACGTTTCCGTGAAAACACGAAGGCAAAAGATTTTTCACTACATCTGTAAAGGTGAAAGTGGGTGGTAGAATGAGCGAATGCTCATTTGGTCTAAATGCACCTTTACTAAACGTATCACATTTGTCTTCTGTCTAATAGGCACGCCATCATCAACATCAGCCTTTTTCAATCCACTGCTGAATGCCTCTCCTATTACCTATGCGTATGCGCATTAGGATCTATTGCCCCAGAATCGCCACGATGGACAAGCGAGTGATCGCAGTAGGTATGTCCACAACGATGACGCTGCTGCCTTATAGGAATATAGAATATAGCCAATCAAAACTTTGATGGCCCAATCACAACTATTTTTAAATGACGGTTTAAGTTTTTATAGGTTGATATTGAAATTCATTACCGTGATGCAATGAAGAGGGAGTGACACTTGTCAACTAAAATTCAGGACTGTTTTTGAAAGTCAATTTAGTATGGCGTGCTTTATGTTGTATTTGTTCGTAGGCCTTAGTCTACTGTTACTACACCCGCGGGAAGAGTTGGGGACTATATATTATAATAATACTAACAACATTGCTGTAGGGTAACGTATACTTACGTACTGTACCTATCAAGTTTATCACCTAATATTGGAATTCTTCCGCACTTTCCAATAACATTTGTTTCAACTGACCCCAATTGCACTTATTTACTGCGACTAATATCAGTGGGCCACTGGCACTCAGTGTCGGCTTTATTTATCGCGACCGTCGTAGTCGCACGACATCACGTGCGACTAATGCCGGGACCCTCATTATCCTGGACAAAGGACATTATTGCTTTTCACTTTATTGATCTATTTGCCTTTATTGTTTTTGTTCGGGAGTTTATCGCGTGGAAAGGACAACCGTCTTTTAACGAGCCGCTTCTCTTTGTACTCGTAAAGAGCTAATAACTATAGATAGATTTTTACCTTACCAGAATCGACACCATAGATATTGGTCATACAGCGTTCGCGAAAACGGGCGTCTTCCCTGTGGACATTGCGAACATTAACAGTTCTGGGAGATACAAGTTAGGTTTTGACCACATCATTCTTAAGAACCAGAAGTCACCTATCAGCTTGTATTCGTCCAACAAGAAAATTAGTGGTCCAGAGCACTTTGATATGTCCACAGGAAAGATTTGTAATCTAACTCATACAAAAAAAATCTGTATGACCCATATTGATATTTTTATGCGTGCCTAATTTCATCTAATTGAATAATGCCACTGTTGAAGAAGAAAAAAGGTAGGTACAATCATTTTTCCTTCTTCAACAGTGGAATAAACACATATCGGTTGTCTTATTCATTTGGCTGTCAATAGTTACTATTTGACATAATCTCCAAATTTTATGTTGCCGTTGGCGCTGCAGGCTTCCACAATGAGGCTACGGCAGGTACAGTCGGGTTCAAAATTGCAAGGACAGTTTATGAACGAAATCATTCATAAGTAGTCCATGCAATTCTGAACGCCACTGTACCTATCCAACTGACTATCAGGCATTTCGTGTACTTGTTACTCAATGTCATAAAATCCTTAGTACCTATATACTTACATAAACACATTTTATTTACTTAAGTTTTCCTACTACCAATTAATAATATTGTTCCCCGCCATTGCTATAGAAAATTCAGTCAACATCAACACCCGGCATTACTCGTATAATCAACTGTCCCCACCGAACGGTCAATGCGAAAATATTTGTTCAACAACTCCTCATTAGACCGCTCCCGATGCGACAATGCGACAATTATTATCGAGTGTCGAATTGTCGGCGGGGTGCGATAGCCCCTGACCTCTGATTATCGATCGCTAGATTTGTGTCAGATAACCAGTTTAAGGTGATCTTTGACTATGATTACAAATTATTTGATATTCTATCAACACTTTACTTCTTACTAGATACATTATATGAGTGAAGTGACTGATGATCCCATATTTTCCTTTTCTACTTTCCGGATTTTCTGCGTCGTCATTTTAGTGAGTGAAGATGGACTCGTGATAAAAATAAGTTGAAAACGACTGCATAGTGTACAAATATGGAAAACTGAAAAAAAACAATGAGCTGAGGAATTAACAAACAAGGTTTTCATGAAATATACTTCTGAAGCACATTGGGTTATCTTTAGTTGTATTTTTTTATGGGAATAACGTCTACTGCACTTTCCATTGAAACTATTTCAGTGTGACGCTTTTCAGATGTGGCTTACGTATATTTTCCAAATGGCCATTATTAATGGTTATAATATAATAATATACTAATAGTAGATGTCACATGACGGCCAACGGAGGAGAGGCAGACCAAAAACAAATGACAGGATGACTTGGACGCGTTCTGCGAATAATCCCGGGAATTTATCAACAACAGGACTGACTGGAAAAAGAGAAGGTACGCCTTTGCCCAGAAATAGGACACCCAATAATCTGATTAATAAAATGGTTAGTGATTTATGTACATACTACATTAGGGTCATAAGCGTTCGCGCAAACGGGCGTCTTTCCTGTAGACAATGCGAAAGTTAACGTTTCTGGAACATATAAGTTGACCACATAATTCTTAAGAACTAGAAACCACCTATCGGCTTGTATTCGTCCATCAAGAAAATTAGGGTTCTAGAGCCCTTAATTTTTATATGTCTACAGGAAGGATTTGTACCCTAACTCATACAAAAAAATCTGTATGAGCCATTAGTTAATACTATTATACTGGTTCTCATAGACGATTGCCCTCTAAGCTAAACTAGTAATACTGATTGAGACATTTTGGACGTTCTGAGTCACCGGGTCAGGGGCGTCGTAATCCGCCCCCGAGTTTATGACGCGCGATAAAATAACCCCCCGAAGCCGTTCCGATTTTAGTGTAAAATTTCGTGGGATTGTTAACACTGTCATAGAAGGCTCAGAATAGTAATGAGCGTATCAATTAGTAAACCTATACCGGCAAATGACCAAATTCTCGATTTACTTCATTTAGTCACGTAGGTAGGTACTGACTGAACTTTGGGTGTAAGCACAAATATTACATTTAAGTTCATATCTAATACATACCTATTCTTTGCACTTAATATGTCTATACGATTTTAAAATGAATTAAATACTTATAACTAATTTATGTTTCTTTATATAGTTTAATGACCTAGGTTGGGTGTAACTTACAGCTAGATTATCTAGTTTAAAGAAAATGATGTCTGACCTACATTATTTTTATATACATAATCAGATTTCCCGCTTTCACACATTGATGTACAGTTAATATCTTTAAATTAACTATTTTAGAATTTGAATTTATTCTTAAACGCGGCACTTACTTATTTTTGCCAGCTGCATATCGACACTGGAAATTTCAAATGTCGTAAGGGACAAAGGTCCACTTTTCAGGAGAGCTAAAAAACAAAAACCAAAATTTTAAAAAATCATAACTTGTGTTACATATTCATCCGAATTAGATGGTTCTTATATACATAACTACGAAAAAGCTTTATCTTCATTAGACAATTAGGTATATATTTGTAAACTCAATAGTTTCGGAGATAGTGTCCCTTACGCAAGAAATTTACTAGACACATGTCCCTTACGCCCCCAAACATTTCTAGTATTTTTATGTAAATCTGTTACGACAAAAACGAAAACACTACCTCTTTGTCGTAACTGTCAAATAACATGCTACATTACAACTATTTTCTGTTGTAAAGTCATTCTAGTTTCCAGATTAATTGAAGTAAGTAGCGTAAAAATGCAAGAAAATATGAAGTTGTGTACTTACAATTGTATTATTTTCATAGACGGAGATCAATTTCACGTATAATTTAATATATTTTAGATAACCCGTTACAATTTATAGGAAATAAAACCAAACATATTAGGTATGTATATATTTTAGTCAGCTTAGTGTTGTGAAAAGAAGAAAACATATATCTAATAATTGCTTTGAGAGCAACCTGAGCCCGAAACAAAAACATATATTAAGAAAGAAATTCTGGATAAGTAATCTAACTGGCTCCGCGAAGATCTATGACCCTTTTTGATAATACTCGTGCTATTCCGACATGCGGTCAAAGGAACTATCGAATCCTTAGGGAACGAACCACTGACTGAAAACCTACATTTGTATCCCAGAAAATGGTTAAGGAGCGCTGAGTTAGTGCAAGCCATTCAAATTGACTGGAAATTATGAAGTGTTTCCTACATTATCAAAACTAAATCAAGGCGTCCTCCTTCCGCACCTGGCAAAATATTTCGGGCAAGCATTGCATTGGGGTTTATACTGAGAAAATGGACTAGTGTCAAGGTACGCTTTATACCAAAAAGCAGGAAAAACGAGTATAGATAATACTCCTTCTAAGTCCTTCAAACCTATTAGTCTAACATCTCTATTTCTTTCACTACTTGGTGGCAAGATCGCTAAGTCTAAATCAACATGTTAACCAAAAACTTCCCCACTTGACCTGGTCACAAGGTCCATAAAAGTAAGTAAGTTAGTAAGTAATTCTTTACTGCACCAGTAAGAAAATAACAGAAAGAAACAAAGCGGCGGTAAAGTCTAGAGAATAAGCAAACAGGTCGGTGTGTATTCCTTGATGTTGAAGGTGCTTTCGATAATAAACTCACAGAAACCATCCTTAATGGAATTAAATCAAAGGGATGAAACCACGACTACATGGGTCCGAAGAGTGCTCTCTAACAGAATAGCTACTCCAACCCTCAATATAACTGAGTATGAATTTCACACAATGACAGGGTGTTCTCAGTGTTTGAACAGCCTGCAAAAACCAACTTGAAAGCCTGGGCTTTCGGGAATAAAACAAGCACATCGAATGTGGCTTCACCAGACGGTCGAAATACCCTCAAAATACAAATGGACCAACGACCAAAATGACTGTCGAAAATGGCACCACAGGTATAAGTAGGTGAGAGGCATAAGGTCAGAGTTTGCGTCAGCATGAGCAAAATGGCCTTCATTTTCTAGACAGAAGTCAATATTATGATGATTTCCGCGCATAAATATTATATTATGTGTGGAAATCAATTTGGCCAGAAACCTAAAAACCAATATTATCTATTATCTACATCAACTCAAACAGTCAAGCTGCGATACTCTCACTAGTCCAGTGCTGCAAAAATAAATTAAACGCCCTTGACTTTAATGAAGTTACACTTGGAAACGAAACAACAGATGAGTTTACCGGAAAGAACGGCAACACACGCATTGTCAGCCCAGAGCCTTTCTATGGAATCACCAAACCGGAGCTATATTCTCTGCTGAACAAACTAGATATGGTAAGATAAGATAAGAGCAATCGCACAGTTGAAGTCCATCAAAGTAACTCTCACTCGTAAGCTCTTATCCAAGGGTTCAATCAATAAAGAGCTACTCGAGCTCAAAAGTAACAAACCCTGTGAAGAATCGAGAATCCTAACTATTAACATATGTATAACAATCATGGGTAAGAAACAAGATGCAATATGTAGCTTCTGCTAAAAATCAGAGCAAACTACTGTGCAACGTTGCAACATATTGATTTAAACTATCAATTAATCTACTATGGACCTCCTCCTCCTCTGTTTCTGCAGACGACAAATGCATAAAAGAACTATTCACCTAGGCAGACTTTATGATGTACATAAAATTGCAGCCTTCAGAATCTGGAATGTTCTGGCCTCGACAAGAATCAGTAATGACTTACAAAAAGGGCTGCGACAAAATATTATAACTGCTCGGCGCGGCGGATATTAGACCAAAACAACAATAATAAAGATGATAATATGGCATATGTCCGGACTTTACTACTATAGCCCTATCTCTGACCCATGCAATGATCATAGCTCATTACACTTTTCAATAGCCTGCTGAGACTGGTTCACGGTTCACGTGTACTACAGAGTAAATTTCTCGAATTGGCAAAAGACAGCTAATTATAAATAAGCCCATGATTCCCAGGGAGATAATAATAAGATTGGGGCAGCTTGTGGCGAGCTGTTCGGCAATAGCGACCTCGTCTCAGGCATGTTTTCGTCGGTCGGAGTAGAATCCAAGAAGAACTGTAGGACTCGGCTTGCCTTGATTGGCCGTTGGCCGTCCAGAGAGGAATCGTTAGAGCGATGTATATGCTCCAGGGGTGGAAGTGGAAATGTGCGTGAGTCGCTGGTCGATGCAGTATCTATGTGGTAGTAAAAATACTGCTCTGCCCTCACCCCTCTTCCTGAGACGCCCTGGGTCAAGCCGCGCCGGCACTGTTGCAAGTGCTATAAGAAACTAAACAAAATGTTATAACGTACACCAAAAAAACTTTCAAGATTTTCAATATCATCTTTTTTGAGGCGTAACTCTCATTCATGTACCGTATTTAATGTAGTAACGTATACTTCATAAAATTAAAAGGTGAGTTTCGACATCAAACTTTAAAATTATTTTGATTTATATGTACATACGACACAGTTTATTAAGAGAATTGAGCCATACTATCTTCGAAATTGTGTTGTAACGTACACAAGCCTAACATATTTGTCCCTTACGCCATTGTGAATTGAAAGTTTCGTATTTATTTCATCACATAGAATGTCGTAAAGGCACCTTCTTTTGCTGTAGTAACTAACCACATAGGGATTTATGCATAAGAAGGATATACTACGTTGAAAATGGACACGTTATCTCTTCAAATTAAAAAATTGACCCATACAACATTTTTTTTAAAGCAATTTGAAGTTACGACAAAATGAATTCACTTCATAACTTCTTTATTTGAAGCGATATCAAAAAGTTAATTATACAGATCGATAGAGAATTTTTTTCTGAGTTCTATGCAATTCAAAGTGTACTTACGACAAAATGTCCCTTACGACATTTGAAATTTCCAGTGTCGATATAGAATTGGAGAATATACTATCGATTTAAACTTTCACGATTATCACTTATATGTATTTTATCGACAAACGGGTCTTAATCGCATAAACTTAGTTACGTCTAATTTTATCCTGACGTTTTTCGTTAAAATACAGGGAGGGAATGAGTAGGTATACCGGCAGACTTTACCAATGCATTTTTGATGACAAAAGAAGTACCTAAAAAAAATATGTGACATATGTCATTTTCGAATAAAAAAAAATATTTAATTCTTTTTTTGTGATATTTTAATTTTTTGGTACATGAATTTGGTACAGTAATAAATTGCAGGGAAAGAATTTTTTTTTAGGGTTTTTGAAATTTTTTTTTTTAGTTTTTTAATCACGTGTCATTATCTCTTAAACTATTTAAGCCGAATCCAGAAAAGTTCATATGACATTATAGCCTCAAAATGTGTTCAGGAATACACCTTTCAAGTTTGTCGGGCTACTTACTAGCCACCCTGTATAAACCATAGAGTTCAACTGCAAGTTTTACTCGTATGTCTCCTAAAATCGTATAAGTAATCCCGTCGTATTTGTATAACCGTATCCCACTCCCGTCCCATATTTTCATACTCACCGCTTATGTCTGAGGAGCCCACGCATCCCTAATGCAGTTGTTAATAAGGGGAGCACGGGTCCCGTGGCACGGTCGCTTTGATATACCACTATGTTAACCGTGACCAACGGACTTTTGTTTAAATTGGATGTTTTTGTAGAGATTATCCTGTTTCAGTTTCGTTAACATAAAAGTAAGGGAAGCTATGCGAGTATGATTAAGCATAATTTTTGCTACTTTGGGTGACACACTGCCCAATACCTAATACTTTGGGCACTGTATACAATGCACCTATTTGATATTGTCGTTATCGTCGTATTAATTCCCTTAGTGCAGGGAAAAGTTAAAGGCAGCACGCCACTTGGCCGATCACGAATGATAATGAGACTGACAGGCGGCTACCGTGAGTTCTCAAAATCAGATCTGATGTCTTTACTAGTCATTATGTTAAAGTTATATTATAGTCGTTTGACTTTCAATCCGGAGGTCGTGGGTTCAAATCCTGGCTCGTACCAATGAGTTTTTCCGAAACTTATGTACGGAATATCAGATGATATTTACCATTAGCTTTCGGTGAAGGAAAACATCGTGAGGAAACCTGCATACACCCGCGTAGAAATTCAAAGGTGTATGTGAAGTTCCCAACCCGCTTAGGGCCAGCGTGGGGACTATAGCCCAATCCCTCTCATATATGAGAGGAGGCCTGTGCCCAGCAGTGGGACATTATATAGGCTGAAATATTATATTATAGTATAATGTAACATAAAAAGTACATAAGTATATGGTGTAAGTTTATATTAAGTATATTCAATATTTTTTAAGCACATAAAATTATGGTTATAACTACTGGGTACGAGTCTCGTAGACCACGAACCCTGTAAACTAGTGTTCAGTGTTCGAAACATCGGGATGTAGTTAAATTAATTAATATACGCGATAATATACAATCATACATGATATAAAAGCATGCAGCCTGCATGACCACACAATTTTTAATTTTTGCCCAATGGTTTAAGTGTTAGAGAATGCCTTTAGGCATTCAATCAGCAAACTGTACCTTTTTTTTCTTTTTGTGCATTAAAGATTAAATAAATAAAACAATATAAAATAAACAGTATTAAGATTAAAAATAAGTCTGACCTAATTCTAAAGAATATTCCATCGTAACTTTGAAAAGTTAAAAAGTGTTTGAAAGTAATATTATGATCACGTCGCCTCGTCTAAGCCGAGTCCGTTCCGTGCGATCATTTCCCGAGGGTGCTGTCCTGTTTTTATTTTACAGCGTCCCGTAACTACGTTGGGGAAGTTTACGTTATTTGGTAAATTTTCACCTTTGTAAGTTGATGTGAACGAAATACAGCAAAGTTTTTTGGTTTCGTATTAACTAACTCTCGCAAATATTTTTTTTTTTACTTTTTTCGTGTATCCTCCCATTGAGTTATCCTCTTCCTCAAAAGTTATATTTTTAGACTAGCTAGATAATAAAAAAATGGTATAGATAAATGAAATATGATAATTATTTTATATCAGACTTCTACTCGTACCTACTTACCGAATAAAATTGAAACTGAAATTTTAATAACAATAATAAGTATGTACGTGATTTTTTTTTTTCAAATTTAATTTAAGGTAATGTATTTTGCCTACACATTTTTTGTCGTCAATTAGTTTATTAAGATAAATTAATCAATACACGTTAGTTTGATTAAAACAAATAATGTAATATAAAATTTAAATTACATTTAGGTATATTCGCATAATTCTATAATTCATTTTATTTAGTTCAAAGTGATTTTACAAAGCCAGTTCGAAAGTTGGAACGGAAATGAGCGCACGAATGTAATTCCAGATTTGCCGCCCAACTTCTCCCGGGGCGACAATGCAAATAGTTTTAATATTAATCTGAACTACGAACAAGTTGCAGCCAACGAAGTCCTTTCGACTCACTAAAACACTTAGAACCTGAGATTACTTGAACTGCAACTTGGTTCCTTATATTCTAGGAAAGTGTGAGGTTAGTTGGAAATGTTTTAGGTAGGGCAGAACAGTCCAAAGGAGAATATGTCATGTAGGATCCTCGTATTTACGATATCGTATTATCGTATATCGATTCTTCAAAATCTTTATATGCGACTAGCCTATAAAATACCACTAAGTATAGGGATCACATAAATCTCATAATACTTTTAAATATTTTTCCGTATTGGCCGTGTTCACAGCCTGCTTAATATTGAATAATATTATCCTTAGTTACTTTGGTAATAAATGTAATAATACGATAAGTTTTAGGAAAAAAAAACCTAGTTCATCGACGTCAGTGACAAAGACAAATCAAAATGTTTCCATGAAACGTGAACATTTCATTGAGTTTTTTACTTATCGAGAAAAATACTAACGGAAACAGCGCTGAAACTACATTATCTGCTGTTCAGCGAGAGCATTCTCTCGTGCATTTGCCGCTGAATGAAAGCTATCGGTACACCGTGTCGCTGACTGCCGCGATTCAATAATCCCGACTAGCGGGGGCTCAAGCGATGAGCGACAACCCACGAGATGGGACACTTTTTCCATACAACTACGTACACAAGAGCACCTACATACAAGAGCATGTCGGGCCACGCTCAGTGTATGTATTTTTAGTGAAATAAAACCGCAATTTAATTTTTAGTACCCAGAGTGTAGTTTTATGGGAATCATTCTAATAAAACCCATACCATTTTTACTTAATACTTTGCCGGCGTTCATTGTTCTTGAACGTAAAAAAAAACAGTTTTGAAGACACTGCTTAAAAAGTAGGTATCTGCTGGATATCATCAAGCCACGAATGTCGATAAAATTGAAATAGATATGGTATCATACAGCTAATATTGTAATATATAATACAATAAAAGCTATCAGTATATCGTATCGCTGACTGCCGCGATTCAATAATCCCGACTAGCGAGGGCATATGCGATGAGCGACAACCCACGAGATGGGACACTTTGTCCATAGTAGTGAAATAAAACCGCAATTTAAAAAATTAGTAGGTACCCAGAGTGTAGTGTTATGGGAATGATTCTAATAAAACCCATACCGTTTTTACTTAGGTAATACTTTGCCGGCGTTCATTGATCTTGAACGTAAAAAAAAAACAGTTTTTCTGCCCTCCGGCCGGCAAACAACACTTTGCCGGCCGCTGCGCTAAACTAAGTTGCCCGAAAAATAGTATACTATACACACCTCGGCCGTTAAATGGGAAAGCCTCGGATCACATGTTTGTCGACAACTACACTACACACACGTACTACAATTACACGTCATTCGAAAAATTTCCCACTTAAAAGCCCTTGGCATGTAATCTACTATTGAAGGCACTGATCAAAAGGTAGGTATCGCCTGGAGGTCATCAAGCCACGAGATAGGACAATTTCGATAAAATTGAAATAGGTCATCATACAGCTAATATTGTAATATAGAATACAATGAAACCTATCAGTACCTACATCGTGTCGCTGACTGCCACAATTCAATAATACCGACGCGCGACAACCCACAAGATGGGACAACTGTCGATAATAGTCAAATAGTGTGTGGCGTAAAAACAATTTTGAAGACTCTGCTTAAAAAGTAAGTATCTCCTGGACATGCTATAAGACGTCATCAGACATCAAGCAACGAGGTGGGAAAATTATAGTGAAATAGTGTGTTGTACCTATCGTATCATATAGCTAAATAAATACAATGAAACCCATTCGCACACCGCTGACTACCGCTATTCAATAATCTAGACTAGCAAGGGCTCAAGCAACCAGCGACAACCCATGAAATGGGACAATTGTCAATTATAGTGACATAGTCTGTGGTATCATATAGCTAACGTAGAATACACCTTGTCTCCGACTGTTATGATTTACTAGCGACGAACGACAACCCACAAGATGAGACAATTATCGATAATAGTCAAATAGTTTGTGGCGTATTACTAATATAGAATACAATGAAAACTATGGGTACACCGCTGACCGCTGTGATTCAATAATCCCGACTGGCGAGCGCTCCAGCAACCTCGACAACCGACGAGATGGGACAACTTTATTATCAACACACGTTTAACAGTGGTCAATAGTTTTATGTAGGTGTAGGGAGACAGTTAGAGTCTTGGCTTGGACTTGGCTTAGAGTCCAGAACTATACTCTAAATGTTGGATATACGTAACTTATATCGTAGGTAACTAACCAAACCGTAATGTATTATTTTATTTCCTATTCTATTTATTTTATACATAATAAAATCACTTAGGTACCCACTTACATATGTTATAGGTATATATACGAGTATAGGTAGCTAACACAAGCGTAGTAAGTATCTTGAGAAAAATTGTGTCTCATGCAGCGATTTGTTTGGTGAGACTCACCAATATCCCTGGCGCATATAATTTTTAAGGCAAATATGACACGGTTCTGGTAAAATGTTACGAGTATGCTAAAAGTTCGCCCCAATGTTTGTTATCAGTCAGCTGTTGGTAAACAAAGCAGTTTTAAGAAACCACACACTCTGCGTCACCCGAAGGCTATAAAAACTAGGGCTCTCGGTCGTGTCCGGGTTTCGTGTACCCGTTTCCGTGTACCCGTTTCTTTGCTACCGGGAAACGGGTTTCTTACCCGTTTGGAACGTGTAATTAGGAACCGTGTAATTAAGACACGGATACCCGTGTCTG
Source organism: Thaumatotibia leucotreta (assembly GCA_025490895.1). NCBI lineage: Eukaryota > Metazoa > Arthropoda > Insecta > Lepidoptera > Tortricidae > Thaumatotibia > Thaumatotibia leucotreta. Next base: position 142,224 of record JALPQI010000224.1, on the reverse strand, counting down.
ATCCGCCCTCAATGTGTAGTGGCACTGGCAATCTAAAACATAGGTTCATAAACATCGGTTTTATATTTGAACAAAGTATTGAACCGCTTTTAACCACTAACAAAGAAAATTTCTAGCTGCGTAATTCGTAAATAACTTCGAATTTTTCGGTAGGTATTGTTTTGTTTCTGACTTTTTACTAAAAAAACATAGGCTTTTCGAATATTCAATTGCAATGGATCCACAAGACTCAAGCTTGGAAACGTTTCTAACTTGGAAACGTTTCTAAGTGGAAACGTTTCTTGGCGTTTCGTGTCGTTCGGGTTCTTAGTACCGCCGGTGTTAAGGATTCGTGTACACGTGTCTGCGGGTAACACGGATACCGGTAGCCCTAATAAAAACGGTGTTTTTGATTTATCAGCTGAAAGAAGATTCCAACCTGTTTTAGTGAAGCGTATTTTTCCGGGACTCACTTACGTATCTATAAATAGTTAAAATTATATAAAGTAGGTACTTTAGTTTAGTATTTTATTGAAATAAAAATACTTGTAGCTTGCGATACCTCACCTACGCGGACACTAAAAGCTTAACGTGGACACAATTATTATAGATTGTGATCGTTTTACTAAAAACATCCCACTTTGTCGCTTATTTACCATTAGGACGGAATTGATTGTTCTAATGGTAGACTCTCGGTATGCACAGATAAACCATTTTTTGCTGACTGGACGTGGAGACCTACCTTGAGCTTAGCTGACCCTATACAATCGAGAGTCTCACATTCGAGACATCACACAATACGCCAAAACCAAATCGATTTAAGTATTTCATTTAAAGTGCAAAAACACAGCCGTCTGTATATTATGCAAGACATTGAATGTAGTAAGTATTGTTGTATATACATATTAATAAATAAATAAATATCTTGGGACATCTTACAACCACCACCAACCAAGCGACGTTATATAATAATAGATAGATACATGCCACGACCATGCAACAATTATTTGTGATAAATAAATATACAAATAATGAACTAATACCTAACTATAACCCAGCCTTTGATATCACCCCAGTACTCAATGAAATGATAATCACAATTTAAAAGATTGGTCAAACTAAGCTCTATGGTCAACAGTGTCAACACGTTCACAGCCTGTGTTTGCGCACGTCAGTCATCGATAATGGATGACACGGAATTACGGGAATTACAGGAACTGCTGCTGCCGTGTTATCGGGTAAACACCGGCTTCCGATGAACACGTGGGTTCGATACAGCGGTAATAATTGGAACATGGATTTTCGATAAGTCGAGTATGTTTTGAAATTATGTAACATAGATATAACTACTAATACGTTTGACACCACCCCAACACTTCCTGTGGGTGTCTTTAGAGTCGACCGACTGAGGGGTTGCAGTGAAATGACCATTGATTTATTGAAAATACATAGGTAAGAGGCATCATCAATCTTATATCAAAGAATGGTCAGTGACACTTCAATGCCTTAGTCGATTTCTACGACACCCACGGGAAGTCGGGTACCCACCACCACCCAGGGGCAGTAAGAATACATTTGTCACCTCTCCAACTCTTCCTGTGGGCGTCGTAAGAGTCAACTTCATTTATCCCTTAAATGCATAGTGATAGTGATGTATATACTCGTAATATGCATCATGAATTCCGGACTCTTTTTACAGCATCCCAGAATTCAAATTTGAATAAATTGTTGTCAAGGTCATGCATTTAAGGGTTAATATGGGATTGATGATGGGCAGCATCGTCATCTCATCATAATGGACACATTACAGCCATCGCCATCGCTTGCCCAGCGTGGCGATTATGGGCACTACCTTCTGGCAGTGGACTGATGATGTGGAATATAAATCATCTTCCATATTTTTTTAGGCACGCTTTAACCTAACACTTAGCCCAAAAGCCCAGCCAGCTCAAGCCACCTACCGACTCAATATATCTCCTTTGTGGCGAAGACCTATCACTCCAGAACTTCATTGATTAAAGCCGAGTGTAAATGCCTGGCCGCCATTACCGTCCTTTGTTCCAAAGGAACTTTTCTTCCTAGCTGGAGAAATTGAAATTAAGTGTTTGATCGGAGTGCATAATGAACTGGATCCGCTGAAGCCGCAATTCAACGCAGAGAGATTTTTTTATAAATCGCCCAGCAAAATCAAAAGCGTTTTATATGGAAAAGGAACTTTTTAATGGTCAAAGCTGGTAGTTTATACTTAGAATTCAGCTTCGTAATTGTAGATATTTTTATATCAATAGGAACGACTGACCCGACCTACTCGACTGAACTCGACTATATTTTAAGTATTTTAACTAATATATAACTAAGACTGCAAATTTCTACTATTTTGTAGAAACTTTAGCTAGATTACAAAATTGTTGAGTTGGTAAAGTGTGAAACCCTGGTGTAAATACTAAATATGCGCGAATCACGGTCTCGTTGAACCTTATTAAATGCAATGGTCCACATGAACCACATCTAATATTTTCGTGGAAAACTGGGGGATTACCAGGACGTACTAATGCGATTCAGTTTAGGTCGTGAGAAAGGGATCTCTGTCCCTCTCCCGTCATGCGTACGTCGTAGCGGTACGTCATCGTCATGCTAAATGAGCTGGCGTACCTATTCCCCCAACTTCTTGAGTGAACTAAGTATATATACTTACATTACAGATACTGCAAGCAAGATTCTTTATTATCTTAAGGTGCGTTTAAACCAAAAGAGCATTCGCTGTTCTAGCGCCCGTTCTACGAAATCAACTAATCACGTTTTGTGTACCGATCGAATTTCGTAGAGTGGGAGGTTAGAACAGCGAATGCTCTTTTAGTTTGAACGCACCTTTACTGTTTGGTGTGTTGTATCAACGGTATTGGTGCTGAAATATGTCTAAAAATCGTAAAGTTTAAGCCATCTGCACCTGTCACCCCTAGAGCGCATTAATTTTAATAACAGAGACAGTTGCTTGAAATTTATGTACGATTGATGTCCTTTCACGCTGGTTCGGTTTCCCATTCACCCAAACTCGCTCATCAACTGAATACGCGGCTCTTGGGAGGAATATGAATGACTTTTGTTCACTTCAAGTTCCAGACCACTCCGGAATATGGCGATCTTATTATGCGATCACATTCCAAGTTTTAAACCAAATGTGCTGGATGGGAATATAGCATGGACAGATATAAATGACATCCATTTTGAATTTGAATGAGCTTGTAAACTTTATCACATATCTCAAATAAGTAAGTTCAAGTCAAATATGTTAATTTCAAATTCTGGTAGTGGTATTATGGGTAATATGCATAGATTTCGATATACATACATATATATCATACAACTAGATAAAAACAGTATTAATTCAAAATGTATACAGAGTCTGCAAAGTTCGTAGATTTAATGCACATACGAGTAAGTATCTATTAGATTACAAATAGCTGATTCCAGCGTAAATTACATTAGGTAACAAGTAAAATTTAAGCTTAAAAGTAAAGCAATCTAAATAGACTACTAGTTAATGCTAAAACTGCTTTCTAAAATGAATGAACGAGTAGGAGTGCCTAATATACATTTAACTGTAGCCTGTAAATAACAAGGCTGTAATATAAAACGACCTTCATCAGTAAATATAGGCACAGTCTTATTATTGGAAATAATAGGTCGTCGTCTGGCAATATTGTCTTTATTTGTCGGGCGAGCGAGCCCAGACAAATATTTGCCTTCCACGCAGCCATTTTGTCTTGGATATTATTTTCAGTGTAGCGAAATGTTCTTATCAGGCGCTATTATTTATAGTTTCTTGGCACCGTATATTGCAGCTGTGTGTGACAGTTGTAGGTAGTTTCTAGTGCTTTAAAATACATGCAATCTATCCACGATTGTTTTTCACAATTGAGGAGTGTCTTTTCAAAAGGGCTTATTTCCACTTTGTCAATAGAGATTATGTCTCTTATGAAAACATAGAAAACATTACTCTCGTGGATAGAGTGAAAATAAGCCCTTTTGAAAAGACACTCCTCATTTGCGATATCAATGATGCTCTTTAGGAGCTTATTATGGCATAACTTTGAGTAAAAATATTGAGAAATAGGTAGGTACGTCTGATTAAACCTTTTTACCATCATTGATTATACCTGTCATAATAACAAGAGGAATCATTAATCTTTCTGATTTCACCACCTTCCATCAAATTCAATATTAGATCCAAGTTGAAAGATATACTTCTCACATAATCATCATCAGCCTATTTCAGTCCACTGCTGGACATAGGCATCTCCTACAACGTAGGTATACGTATATATTCACGCATTAGGAGGTAATGGCCACGCCGGGCAGGTGGGTTGGTGATAGCAGTAGTGTGTCCACTATGATGACGCTGCTGCCCATCATAAATGGTCAATTGGTCAATAAATATTTAGGAATGCTTTAATTCCTTACTCGACTCTTACGATACGCACGGGAAGAGTTTGTCTGGATGCAAATGTAGTCTTACTGCCGTCACCACGGCCAAGATACACTTCTATTCAGATTTAAATCACGTTTCACTTGACAAAAGTTTACATAGTAGCCGTACCCCCTGAAACGCTTTATCAGCATTTGTCGAGCAGTATTGTGAAGCCGAACTAAACCAATTGCATCCGATTGCGGCTCGGAGCGCGTCGGGAATTTCCAATACGACGCCAACTTGGACGTAAATATGATCAATGGGCTTCGACTATCGGGGATTTGTACAGAGATTTAAGAATAATCCTTCCTTTAGGTTAATTTAATGGCAATTGATTTAACATAAGGAATATCGAAAACAATCTATTCATGTGAATAAATCATAGAAATCGACTGTATATTACGAAAATAGGTAATATTGGTTTAACTACCGATTTTTAATGTCACTAAAATATTAAGTGGAATAATTTGATTTGTTCCAAATAGCCGTACGTTGCAAGCGGTGTTTCCGGACCGATACGACTTTCCTTAATGGCCGGCAACGCATTTGCGACGCCTCTGGTGTTGCGGGTGTCCATGGGCGACGTTGATTGCTTTCCATCAGGCGATTCGTCTGTTCGTTTGCCACCTATAGCATAAAAGAAGTCCGATTTCGGATTCTATATAGGGGTATAAATTTGGATAGCTATTTTATGCTACATTATGACACTTCATCAAATTAGGATTCCACGATCACAAGCCATTTCATTCTTACAGAAGAACAACGACAACCATTATAAACTAAGCTAATTATTTGTGATGGATCGATCGCAAAAAAATATACAAACATCAGGCTTTAGAAAATAATACTTGAAGTAACGTTTGTACCTAAGTATATGACAAACTTTCGTAACACAATAAAAACTATCGTGATTTATGTTTTCGACTGTGCCTTCAATTGAAATCTTGAAAATGACCTTATATTTTGACTTACTATATTAAATTTATTAAATATATTATATTCAAAAGCGTACCCACTGAAGTAATATTATGATCAAATAGTCTTACAAACCCAAAGAGCTTAAAAGAAAGAACTTTCTATGATTTTGTGCATCGTATTCTCAAAACGCTCATTCCTTAAGAGCAATCCATGACTCAACGCTACTTTAAAAATGCTATAAAATGTAGTGACGATCAGAAGTTCGAGCTCGACTGTACGATGTCTGATTACCTATTAGTACAGTCCAATTTTAAGCCTAGAAAAAAATCATAGCCAAATTTAAATATCTTTGATTTGCTATGCCTTTTAATCCAAAACACCAAAGCATTTTAGCAGCACGCTTTACGAGTATCACTCTGCACGGCTTTAAACTAATATCTGGTTGCGACGTGTATTTATCATCGCACCCAGCAATTGTTCAGTCAATAGAGGGTTTAGCTCACTCAATGAATAAGACAGTTATACATTATTCACTGTTTGCAGTCCTCCCCTACGTGTTAGGTTTTTTGTCGCCCCCGTTCTTGATAACTTCATTGCGATTGTGGGACAGCGTTGTGCAGAATGCAGCATGACAATGCAATAAATAATATTGCAGCTGTTTGAAAGAGTAGTAATAATGTTGTTTTGCATTTCCTTTGTGACAATATGCATATAGGTACACACACCTATGCTTTAATAAAGATAACTCCCATCCCACCCTACATAGATTAGACGTATTAGCTAACTAGACCTAATTCAAAAAACGAGCAGTAACAAATATAAAAAAAAATGAATTGGGCTTATAGAATAGGTACTTTAAAATAAAACTATTTTGAACATAATCGGTCCAGCTGTTTTCGAATAACCACGGAACCCTATAATTAGCATGGCCCAACATGCTCTTGGCCGGTTTTTTCAAGTTTTTAAATCGTCATTGTATCCTTTTTTTAATATTACATTTTAAACATAATTACATTTACTTACAAACAAAGATATAAAGTGGTATGAATGCTCGAACTAAGTGTTCCAAATTATTTCTATATTATATCCTACTTCTAGTTAAGTAATTGCCTGAATCATAACATTAATGACTGTAAACAAAAATAATGATAAGGCTCGAAAGTTTGAAAAGGCACTCTTTGTAGTACATTAGCCCATTCCTATTTTTGAATGTCTTCTAATCCGAAAGCCGCACTGGACATACATATACTCTCCTACGGCTCAAATTTTTGGAGGGTACATCCGAGGAATACCCAATGTCCTAATATTAGAACTAATTAATAAAGTCCTGAACGCCCAGACCAAACATTGTTTATATCTGGTAAACCCTAACGAATACAAGTCTTATATTTTGAGGGTGTTATATTATTGATTTAGGCTTGCCAGGAAATTAAAAAAAACACCATAATCTTTTGTTCTATAGTTAGAACATTGGGCTTTTATTTATAATACAAACCACATAAATAACTCTGAAAAACCTTATGAAAAATAAGAGTTTTAACAACTTAATCATCACTTTCATCATCCCAGATAAAATAAAATTGCATGCTTTACAGCAGAAACTTAAAATTAAAAAAAAAAAAATCAGTCAAATAAAAAAAATTACCGTTTTGAAATTTTTTTTGTTAATCTAATGAAAGCCTTTTTTTCAAAAAAAGTACAGAAAAAGGAACAGTCTCTATAAAAAAGGTATAAAATATAAAATTTCATCATCTTCGTCTTCAAAATCGGACTGCTGGAGTAATTCCAACACTTGACCATCTCTTCGAGTTGAAAAAAAACCTTTTAAGCCCGACGGTCTAATACTAGGACAAAATAAAACCAATTTCTAGATAAATATCTATCATTTTCTTTATCACACGGACACGTAAATACATTAGAGTAAAAAGGATAGTAAATAAACATGAAAAGCAATTTATGGTATGACCACCCATACGAATATATTTTCATACAAAAATCATGTTAAAATATACAAAATTTAATTAAAGTAACGGCTTATACGAATAATTTATTTCTTTATCTCGAAAATAAAACCAATATTAGCAAGTAAAATGTAAAGATTACAACGATAATAATAAGTTAAACTAACCTCTTCTCGTTGCATGTGTCATTGGTTCGACGTCGTGTGACAGAAAACCGAAAATATCACCCCCCGCTCAGTTCAATAAATGCTGCCACAATTCCAAATATATATACAGACTAAACAGTAACATCAGAATGACATGGCGGGTAATGCAAATCCACCTGGAGGGTGTAAATATTTTGTCCTAGTATTATCACGCTGGGTGTTGGCATCAAGTATCGATTTTGATACCTGGGCTTTCACTGCAAACCGATTTTGTCCTAGTATTAGTACTTCTGACCCCAGGAGGTTAAATAAAAGTCATTCCTAATGTTATACTATGTTGTATTAAAACAGTAAATATGTGACTGTAAAATACCTGTGCCTATCTTGCATGAGCCATCCTACACAATGCACATATGCAGGTCAGATGCAGCTTAATCCCTGGGGTGTAATTTTCGTAACCCTGCCCTGCGGGGCTGCGTTTTCCCTTTTTCCTTCTGACATAGAGCTGCTCGGTATTATGGAGATAAAATGTTAGTGTGACTTTTCACCATTTCACAGGACATTTTCTTTCCTACCTTCAAATGTTTATTTTACTAATATTTCACATTTTCTTCCGTTACCACGATAGTTACTTATTCATGAAATAAAAGTATGGAAACGGACTATGTCGTGTATATACTTATTAACTAACAACATCCCGACGTTTCAATCACTTTACTTTTACTTATAACATTTATTTTTTAGTCTCATTACTTAGTCAAAACATCAGTTTGTCTTAAATTAATAAACGGGCTATTCATATGTTATAAGTCAAATATGGCATACCGTCGGTTGACAAGCAAAACTTGCTTTGCTACGTACACTATACGGTGCTTGTGAGCATTCCGAAAGATTTTAATGCTGAAATCCTGAGCATATTTAAAGTAGTGATTTTATTTAGAGTATTTAGAGCATAATGCTATATAAAATTTCCTGGATTCAGCTTGGTTCCAGAGATAATTTTAACCTTTTTTCGAAATAAGTTTTCGACGTACTCGTCATAAAACTTCTTTTTGATTACAATGCTACCACAATGTGTTCTAATATTACCACACCTTTTGCCTGACAATTAAAAAATAAGAATAGACTTGACGAAAAAACCTAAAAAAATCATTTAAAAAATTAATTTTAACAAATTGTTGTTATGATAAAAAGTATTGGAAATGTTAAAAAGTATTCAAAAACTGAAAAACAAAAGATTTTTTTGTGGAATTTGACATTAGGTCTCATAATATTTTTTGCTTATTTTGATGTCTAGAATGCACTATTAAAATCTTTCGGAATGCTCGCGAGCACCGTGTATAGAACTATAGATATAGGTACTCATGTATGTAGGTACAAAATAAGGCTCGTAATAGTCTATTCTCGTATTTGTAATTCGTATATTCTGATTCAATACTGACATACGAAGTTACTAAGAGTACTTAGTGACAGTTTTTATACTGAGTTATGTTGTCAACCGACGAACATAACCTTTATAGGGCTATTATTGTATTTATTGTAGGTACATAAATCATATTTTTCTATAGCTGCCAAAATTCGGAAACAAATCATGTCTTCACATTATTCTTTTCAATCCTTGTGAAAGTTATACAGCACAGCTCTAAACAAATAGCATCTTACCCTAAAAAAGCGTTAATCTTTAGACTATGTAAGGGAATTGGACAATTTCCTCTATCCCTAGCTGGTTTTGTCATTCCATTAAATTCTTCAAAAATAGAGTTCAATTTCGCGCAAAAAATATCAGGTTCATGTTACTGTGAGTCCCCTGATGCTGGCCCCGAGCGCGCATATTTCAAGTGCAGGATTAAAACGTCTATAGGAAAGTGCGAATACGTTTTGTTTGTATGTGACAGCTGATCGCCCTTAATCTAGAGGTTTGGGGTCGACCGAGCCGGCTACCATACAAACGACTGTGAGATATATTAAAACAAAATTTCTATTCAGGCATTTGAAAGATTCAAATGTTAGAAATATATGCGCGAATGAATAAATCTCAGCCTATTCTATAAATACGAGCGCCGAACTCATTTATGTAAAGATACGAATTGGTAAAAAAAAAATCGGGAATAAATCTGTATAATTTAGACAAGAAGCGTAAATAAAATATATTAATAATAATTAATTGAATTCAATGCCAAATAAAACTTAACACCAGATTACTCTTAATGATTACTTTTTTTTTTAATTTTATATCGCGTAGTTTTAAAAATAGAAGAGGGGGATACATTTTTCAGACTTTTAGAGCTGATATCTCGAAAACGATTTGCTTAAATAAAAATGAGATGTATAAACCTTCATATCATTTTCAAAGACCTTTCTATTAATACCCCACACGCTTATATACAACCAAAAAAAATGTTCTATCCCTCAGTTACATGTATGGAGGGCCCCCACCCCAATGGTTTTTTTTTACAAATTAGTTAAATAAAACATAATCCTGTAGCGGTTTATACAACACATATCCTTACCAAATTTCGTTACTGTAGCATTTATAGTTTCCGAGTAAATCGGCTGTGACAGACGGACAGACGGACATGACGAATCTATAAGGGCTCCGTTTTGCCATTTTGGCTACGGAGCCCTAAAATCTAGTCAACATAGTTCCAATCTATCGAAACCATTTGTAGAAACAAGCGCCACAAAGCAGCCAGTACTTAAATTAAATTCAAGGGGCCTTTATGACCTCCTGACGCGGCCCTCCGAATCTTTTAATCTAACACACGTCCCATTTAGCAGCGGCTCCAGATGCTTAGCAATTTAAATTTTATTGAGGCTAAAATTTCACATTAGCCAGTAAAAATAAAAAGTAAATCCCGTTGTTTTATTAATGTTCACGTTACGCCCGAACGTGCTTACCGAAACGTTGAGTTTCAAACGTGGCTGAGTTTTCAGTGGGATGAAATAATGTATTTAAATCATACACCAGAGGGTTTACTTTTCATAATTTTTACGAATGACTTGGTTAATTACATGTCTGCTAAGGTGCCAGGTTTAACAGTTGTAGCATATGCAGATGACACTAATGCAGTTATATCAGCTAATAGTATGTCAGATCTTAACTCAAATATCAATAATGCACTTGCTGCTTTTGATATGTGGTTTAGCACAAATAACTTGAAGCTAAATACGGACAAGACTAATGTTATGCTCTTTAAAACTAACTCTAGGTCAAAAGATTATTTATCAGTAAACATGTATGGTAGTGGAATTGACCAAGTAGAAGCTGTTAAATTTTTAGGAATATTTATTGACTCGCAGTTTAATTGGAAAGACGAGTTGCAGCACATTGAGAGCGCTATATGCTCGGCCTGCTACGCTATTCGGACTTTACGTGATGCAGTTGATTTAAGATATCTCAAAATGGTTTACCATTCTTTAGTGGAATCGAAACTGAGATACAGCATTCGATTTTGGGGAAATAGTTTCAAATATAATGTAAACAGAGCTTTTGTATTGCAAAAACGAGCTATTAAAATAATAACACGAACTGCTCCATGGGATTCGTGCAGAGAACTTTTTGTTAAACTTCAAATTCTGACAGTACCCAGTTTGTACGTTTTGGTACTGCTGACATCATTTGTGAAAAATCTGCATGAAACAGAAGAGCAGAGACTAACCCGGTTAGCAACACGAAAAAAACGCATTCCGCACAATTTTTTTCCGAATTTGCAAGTGGCGAAACACTCTATTCGATACCAGGCAGTAACCTTGTACAATAAATTACCAGATGAGTTTAGGATAATAAGAGAATACCATATTTTCAGGAACTCCCTTAAAAGGTTTTTACTGAAAGGCTGTTATTATAACATTGATGAAATATTTACTATCCAGAATTCTACATATTAGTGTGACATAATATTTTTTTTTTTGTTATTTTTATATAGACTCCAATTATTTTAATTTTTCTTTTCAGAACTGATGGATGACTTAATGATATTTGATATATTATTTAACTTACTATAACCTCTTATCTGTTTGCCACGGCCTTACGGGTTCATGTATTATGCTGTGTATTATGTATACCTAACCATAAGCATGTTTGCAATAAAGAAACTTTCTAAAAAAAAAAATACGTTTAACATTTCTGTTCTTCTGTGATTTATTTTTTATGTTTTCGTAATCATAAATGGATAACATGATCTTTATTATAGCTTTTCTAGTGTCTTTAGCCTTTGTTGGTCATTAGGAGCTTTTGCTAAATAATAGTGATATTTATTAATAAAACATGTAGGGTGATATTTTAGTGAACTTTTGATTTATGAAAACAAAAATGAAACGGAAATGAACAACTACATTTTTTTGTAACAGTGAACTTTTTCTTACTAGTTAAACTTTTCTTAAAATCTGTGAATTCCCGTCACTATTAATTTATGGCAATGTTAGAAAATGTATAGGTAGATGTCACTACATCTAAGGATTATGCACTCATAATCCTTTTCAAAGAAACGTCCGATTTATAATGCTGTCACAATAAACCTCAGTATCCATTACACTGCTAATTGAGACAGAAAGATAAATTACGACGTTTCCGTAACCGTAAAAATACGAAGAAAAAAATCAACTATATCAGTAGCGGTACCATGAGTTATCAAGTTTCGGTTACGTTAGGTTTTACTGGAAGCAACTAGTTAAACTTTTCTTAAAATCTGGGAATTCCCGTCACTATTAATTTATTGCAATGTTAGAAAATGTATAGGTAGATGTCACTACATCTAAGGATTATGCACTCATAATCCTTTTCAAAAAAACGTCCGATTTATAATGCTATCACAATAAACCTCAGTATCCATTACACCGCTAATTGAGTTGAGACAGAAAGATAAATTACGACGTTTCCGTAACCATAAAAATACGAAGAGAAAAATCAACTGTCCTCCTTAAACTGTCCTCCTTAAACACATCTTTGACGCCTGGGATAAAGCTCAAGATGCTGTTGGAATATTCTGTGATCTTTCGAAAGCCTTTGATTGTGTTGACCATGAAAATTTAAAAAGGAAATTAAGCTATTATGGGGTTAAAAATGTTGCCCTTGAGCTTATATCTTCTTATCTTTCGGATAGGACACAGCGAGTGGTTATTAATGGAACTCAATCATGCGGGTCGCCTGTGGCTCTTGGAGTACCTCAGGGATCAATTTTGGGCCCTTTTTTGTTTTTGGTATATATTAATGATCTTCCTAACCTTGTGCGAGAGAAACATGACATTGTATTATTTGCTGATGACACGTCACTCATATTTAAAGTGGATAGAAAAGAAAAGAGCTTTGATACCATTAATGAAGCGCTATCTACTGTTGTAAACTGGTTTACAGTAAATAACTTACTTTTGAACGCCAAGAAAACTAAGTGCATTAAATTTACCTTACCCAATGTTAAGCAGGTAAGCAACAGTATGATCAAAGTAAATGGTGAATCACTGGAATTTGAAGATCAGACTGTTTTTTTGGGTGTGACGTTAGACTCTAAACTACAATGGCATGCACAGGTGGCAGCATTGGCCGGCAAACTCAGCTCTGCCGCATATGCAGTGAGGCGAATCAGGCACCTGACGAACGTCGAGACGGCTAGGCTGGTATACTTCAGCTACTTCCACAGTGTCATGTCATACGGGATTTTGTTGTGGGGGAAAGCGGCAGATATTCAGACCATCTTTGTGCTACAAAAGCGAGCTGTGCGCTCCATTTATGAACTAGGTGCTCGGGTCTCCCTTAGGGAGAAATTTAAAGAGGCACACATACTTACTGTAGCCTCCCAATACATCCTGGACAATATTATGTATGTTCGTAAAAACATTCATGAATTCAAGAAGAATAGTGATGTTCACAACTTTAACACTAGGAATAAACATAAGCTGGCTGTGTCGGCCCACCGTCTCCGTAAGGTTAGTGCGTCTTTCGTTGGGAACTGTACACGTTTTTATAACAAAATTCCTAGTGATTTAACAAATTTGCCACAGCATAAATTCAAGTCTCAGGTTAAGCGCTACTTGATAAGTAAGGCGTATTATACCATTAACGACTTCATAAATGATAAGGATGCTTTTAAGCCAGTACCTTAAATTCGTACCTTAGTTCGGTAAATCATATACATAAGTGAATGTTTACTATCATACTAGTGTTTCATATTGTTATCATTAATTATAGATCTGACGTAAGATAGTCATTATCTTGGTTTTTTTTTTTCCGTATTAATATGTAGTCTTGACACTTGGAGACTTTATACATCTCCGAGATTATCTTTTCATTTTAATTTTTCCTATTTTAATGTATATTATGTCGACACTTAGAGTCCTTTACACCTAAGTAATTTTAATTTTGTATTCAGATTTTCTGTCCTAGTTATTTCTATTTCTATTTTTTTGTTCTTGTGATAGTTGTCATATATGTAACGGGCAAGTACGAATATAAATTCTCATGAAACTAAATATGGTCAGCATTCATAGTATTTAAATTATATTGTCTGCCTGATAGCTTGCACAGTCATGCTCACTTTAAGGTCTCTGCTTACGGTGGCGTCGTTGATCGGGTCGCCACTTTCCCGAAAGAAGGTTGAGGGAGGCGATGGCTGAGATACGCGTCATACTCGTGAACGGGTGCTGTTTGCGGAGACCGGTCTAATCAAGCTCACTCATGGCTTAAATTCAAACAATTTTCCTGCTGTTCTTGATATGAGAAATTGAATTCGCTACATGTTTGTTTATTTATAATTATTTAATATTATGACGCATGGAGACCTTATACATCTCTGAAACATTTAGTGAAATGTATCCGTTTGTTTTCTTTTTACTCTGACAACTAGAGACCTTTACATCTCTAGCAGTATCATAATGCTAATTTTAACGTCTAACTAAAAACAATGGTATGCCCTTTTACATATATCTTTACATCTATACATTTCTCAAAATTCATTAAATTTATATAATTGTTCTGACTATTAGAGACTTCATCTCTAGTTAATGTACTATATCTGTATTTATATTAAATCAAATTTATGTTTGTTTTTAATTAATGCATGTTAGCCGTAAGATGTTATAAAACTATTATTTGAAAAAAGTAAATCCCGCTGAGTTTCTTGCCGGATTCTTCTCAGGCAGTGGTGTAGGGTTAGAACCGGAGGTAGTTTTTTTTTCTCTCATTCGCTATTTAGTTTAACGATTCAAAAGCGCTCGTTGCTGGGCCTAATTGAATAAAGAATATTTTGACTTTGACTTTGACAACTATATCAGTAGCCGTACCATGAGTTATCAAGTATCGGTTACGTTAGGTTTTACTGGAAGCATATTATGTCGCGCTCGCACTTATTTATTGGAGCGAGCGCGATGGCCTGTTTTACGTATCGAGTAAAACTTAACATAACCGTTACTAAACAACTCATGGTACGGCTACTGTAATCGTACTATTCGAAGACAGTTTGCTGGTTCCGTTCCGAATATCGTCGTTGCGCCTGCAAAAACCGATATGTGGTGGATTTTAATTAATTCAATGATGTCATTTGTTAGGTATATGTTTACTTTAGTATTATTTAAGAACTATGTATTTATATAAATGTTGTATCGTGTTGTTTCAATGATTAATTAAAGTATTAATTCAATTAATACCCTTTGTGTATAGTTGCTACTTAGGTTACTATTTCAAAGTTATAAATCAATCACATAGCGGATTTTATAGGCGCAACAACGATATATGAGATGTTATCAGTGTCCCATAGAAACACTCTCTTCATATATTACCTATATGAAGTATTAATACTAGACACAGCTTAGAGTAATATCTACAGAACCCAGTGCTATACGTACTTGCTTTTATAGGTAGGGACAATAATTTTATCATAAAAACCATATCAATTTATGTCCAATAAAACCAGCTTAAAACGAGAAAGATAAATCAAGTAAAACACGCCGGACATTTCCAATCCACTTCCCATGCCTGACATGACAACCGTGTCCTGTCAGTGCGTTCCCATTGCTTTAAGTGACCATTGGCGAGTCGAGCTCGGAACTGAACCGTCAGAAGTAATTCTGTAACCAAATTTGGTACATTTCTAGGCAAAAAACATTATAATTCATTACATTCCTTGTTATTTTATCAATCAAACAAGCAATACAGCGATGTGATACGCCTGGATGCTTAGCCAAGTTGCCAATCGCTAACGCTTAATAGCGTATCATAGTTTTCCCTCTCTGTCACTCTTTCATATTAGTGCGACAAAAACAGTTAGCTGCCTTTCTGCATATTAGTGGTCTGAATTCATACATAATAGATGAAGTATTTTTTTAGTACAGACGGTGCCTTTTTTAGGCTCTAGTTCGAGAAGTGTCAGGTCCAAAACTTCGGAGGGCCATCTGCACTAAAAAACGTCGTACGAGTTACGAGACATGTGCAAAAACGAAATTCGCAACTCGTGTCGATTTAAAACACTCCCTATCGGTCGTGTTTTAAAACATCGCCACTCGTTTCGAATTCCATGTTTTTCGCACTTCTGTCGTAATGTACTATTTCCCCACTGTTTCACTTATGTATGTACCTCCATTGTATTGTTTGCCTTAAAATGTACCAATTTGGAATAGATTCATAATCAAGCGTCCGACTCGCCTCTCGTCTCTACTTAAGCTATTATAACAACATGTCCATTGCGTCACCCCACAGCTCAACACTTTAAATTGCGTGTAATTGGTGATAAGTGTTAACTTAACAACTGTTAATATATTGACATGTCATAACAGGCCGGTTAATACGCGTGCGGGCCGAGTTTTAATTGGATAAATTAAATTAATTTTCAGCCTGTTTGGCTGCGATTAGGATTTATGACGGCCGTAATCGGCTGCGTTGATTAAAAATGGTGTTACATGGAAATGGTGGATTGTTTAATTATAAAGTAATTATGTTTAACGACAAAAATAATAAGCGCTTGTAGGCTGATAATGGTTTTATAAAAAAGCATATATGCAAAATGAGCTTTTATGATTTAGCTATGTACTAAAAAATTAAATTGATTTCTGATTGATTTCTGTTACACCGACTCCAATCTTAGGTACCAAAAATGTCCTTTTAAACCTATGGTTATTATAAAATCTCATTTTGTTTATTTGCTTTTCTTATAAAATGATTATCAGCCTAGTCTACAAGGGCTTATTATTTTTGTTGTTAAAACATAATTACGTTATGGTTAGAATTTTAAAGTTAGAAAGAGATTTTAACTTGTAAATTGTGGGACGGTTAATCTCTTACCTGGATCCTATTTCTCAAAAACCTTTAACTTCTAACACAATCGGAAGTCCTTATTAAATCAATCGTGTCAAATAGAGACTTCCAGTTGTATTGCAATTTACAAACTTTTGAGAGCTCTTGGAGCCGTATGGGAAAGACAAAATGAAGGCATTACAAATACAACATAATAAAATAATATATTATCAAACCGGAATCAGAAAGGGATTCGAAAGTACTGGTGACAGAACAAATGATTGTCTATTTATCAAGAAAAGAGTTGTTTATAGATGTCGCGAGTGATTAATTAATCTATTGTCTGTAAGTCTCTGAACTTAAACTACAAATATATCGATTTAACTTTGAAAATATCCTAGATCAATTTACACACTGTCGTGTCAACAGTACTTTCAAATCCCTTTCTAATCGCGGTTTGATAGTACCTATTGTCTCTTAATTTCATACATACATTGCAAGGTTCAAACAAACGAGGATCACGTCATCACGTCCGATTAGAATGATACGTAATATCTCGCCGCGTTTTTGTCGCGCGACAAACGGCGCGTGGCCGACGTAGCGCGGCAATGAGGGTTTTTGATACTTTTTCTGCCGCTATGGGGAGGTGAGATGGCAGCACTGAGTCGACCGTTTAACGAACTGTCAAAATAAATACGCGCATTTAATTTTCAACATATTTATAGGTTTATTTATTCAAAAAACCATTACAGGCATATTGTTACCCAAAATAAATAAATAAAATAGTTCCAAGTCAATTCTCATGAAATTAACAAAGTTAAAGTAATTATTTTTAATACCAGTGACTTTGCGCGCCTGTTTTATAGCTCCGTCTTCAGTTCGATGACCGTGTAATAGTCGTAATCCATTACAAAATCAATTCTCTTCCAAATAAAATAGAATTTCAATATTTTAGGCCCAGGTGCCTATGAATAGTATGAATCTGACAGTTGTCGAGACCAGGTGCGTACGAAGCGCCGCCTGGTGGCAGAAAAAATATCGAAAACCCTCATTAGGGACGCCTGTTTAATCGCTGGCCATGCGCGTACGACACTTTAATAATCATGGAGATGATCAAATTGCTCGAAGGCGTGAAGGCGTGATTTTCATAATTGATCAGGAGCCTTAGCCAAGATGCTATTGGGTAAGTAATGTATTAAAATTAAATAATAAAGAACGAAAAATTACGTGGCCATAATTGCAAATCGTCACATGTCGTCAAATGTCTTCTTAAACGGACTTCACGAAGACATCTTTGGACACTATCAGTTTTACAAAAAACCTTTATATGGAAATTAAGTCTATAACAACATTCGAAAGTCCACAATAATACCAAGTGCATTAGAGTCTGGCTAACGAAAGCTGAGAATGAGTTTTTTACGGAACTTTTCATATGGCATCACAAGCTGAATTGTCAAACGTCATGTTCTGTCTTTCGTTCGACTTGACACCCATTGCTCGCTTTCCACAAATGCAACGTTTTAAGGTGTTTATGATGAAAAATACTATGAAAAGTAATGTTCGTAAGCTGCTGCGTACTATAATAAGTAAATATAAAGAAAAACAAGAGGAGAAAATCATCGCTTAAAAGGAAAAACATGAGTGTTTACACACGATATCGGTGTTCCTAGGTTAGTACGAAGTACCATTTTGATACTTACCTTTATTCAATAAATTTTCTTGTACTCATTATCTAATATACTATCGACTATAATAGATTTAAGTTTGTATTTATGTTACGTTGATTTAAAATGGTCATTTGTTTTTTTTACCAGAAAGTCTGGGAGAGGTTGAAGGAGTTAACGCTGTCAAAAATACGGTAGAAAAGTTATGCTAGTTGGAGAAGAAAGAAAAAAGTTCGCGAGTATAACTGCCTCAGATTGCAAATCAATGACTGACCATGTCATTAATGTGGAAGATAAGTACAGCGAAAGAGACAATGTCATAAAAACTGCATTAGATGAGTTTATTATGAGATTTATGTGTTATGGCACAAATAGTATGAATCATTAATATGAATCATTGTATGAGTTTTTTAAGTCTGACTTTAATTATTCTGAATAAAAAATATAAATATTTCGTTTCCTATTTATTAAAAATACACACACCGGCAGAATTATATTTTTTTTAGTACAGATGGTGCATTTTTTAGGCTCTAGTGTGAGAAGTGGGTCATTTTAAGTCAGGTTCAAAACTTCGGAGGGCCATCTGTACTAAAAAACGTCTTACGAGACACGTGCAATAACGAAATTCGTAACTTGTGTCGATTTAAAACACTCCCTATCGGTCGTGTTTTAAAAAATCGCCACTCGTTTGGAATTTCACGTTTTTCGCACTTGTGTCGTAGTGGACAATTTTATAGGTAGTTTTAATCATGATTACACCCATTCTGCGATGATACAATTTACAAATCGTTACTAATATTACCTATACCTATGTATAGACATATAATAGTGTTATATCCAAGTTTGAAAATCACTCTGTTTTTCGGCCATATTATGGTATAAAGACTATAATGATATGAAGAGCTGAAAAACATATCAAATTTTAAGCCAATCTGTTTAGTTATTTTCAAGTTATATCATAGGTTCGATACATTACCAAGCTAGTTTTAACTTTTTACATACATATGTATGTAAAAAGTTAAAACTAACCACAAAATAGGTACATAATATGTATGTAAAAAGTTAAAACTAACTTGGTGCTGTCGAATCTATGAAATAACTAAACAGATTTGCTTAAAATTTGATATGGGATCCATTTAATAACATGGGTCATCATTTAGAGTAGTAGGTACCTACAATACCTACATCATATTGCATTGTGTAATGCAGACAAAGTTGCATGGAACAGCTACGTTATATACATATATATAATATATTAATTTGGATTGTAATAAATACAGGTAATTTAACAAAATAATTTTAAGTTTTAAATATATTACAAGCATCAAGACTGATTTTCGGGGTGCAACCAAGTGATACCATACTCTATATTTTATTAATTTGCCGCCATTTCTCATTCTCAGCTTTCGTTAGCCAGACTCTAACTCTTAGAAGAAACCACTATAGAACTAATTTACTTGTAAATTGACGTTTAAATTTTACTAATACATCGCTATAAGGTTAGTAATAACTAAACAAGGTTCTAAGTGCATTTAGTTCTATAAACTACTATTACTAGCTTATGAGACTTGTAGCAGATTTATAATTACTTCTTGTAGACGATTATAAGTGTAACTTACTGGAGTATGCATTCTTAAGTGTATTTACACCTTTGCACCACTTTTACACTTCTTAACCTGTACTGCGTCTATAATTTCTTTCTATACACGGCTATTAGTCAGCTTATAAGAACAGATGTACTATAAAACTAAACAAACTCCGTGGAACCTGTTATCAGGTTTGTGGTAAAACCTAGAACCATTAAGAGAGAGGTACTAGTGCTAGTGCTGTAAGCCTATAAACTGTGCACTACAGGAGAATTTTGTTACTTGGGATGCCTTTTGGCTTTTATATACGTTTGCCGAATGGCATCTTCGCTAGGGCCCCTGAACACATCACAACAACATCAAGTGGATGAAATCCTTTGCCTTCGTATTTTCATGGAAATTTCCGATTTTATATTGCGACAGAAAGATACATTCGGACGTTTTCGTGAGAATACGAAGAAATAATAATGCACTACATTTGCTGGGACATACCTACATACTTTCCATTTTCGTCACACTCTGTACACTTACAGGTTTTTGGTTAAAAAGAGGGTTAGGTATAAACAGTGTGTGTCTTTCATAACGACATTGCTTTTAAGGGGTAGTAGTACAAGTCTTAATGAACTGAAATTAGCATAATTAGTTAAAGTATTTTAAAAAAAAATTCATACAAATTAATTCGGCACGCAATGTATCAGTAATAACAATAACTAATAAATTAAACCTAACAATTGACATATAATTTCATTGAAATCTCGCTCTTAGTGACATCCTGACAATTACAATTAATTACCTACCTATTTACATCCTACGTGTCGGTGACACTTTTCGATGACAAGTCTGTCAAAAATCATGACCCTTGTTCATAAGAAAAGGACTTAACAGCCCAGGGTGCCTAACCAAGTTACCAATGGCTATCGCTCAGTAGCGTATTTTAGTTTTCCGTCTTTGTCATTCTTTCTTATAAGTGCGATAGAGACGATTAAGCGCTAGGTAATTTTGTGTTAACTAAGAAGGCTGAATCAGAGAATCGTTTTGTTTATGTACCGATTGAAAACTTCACATTGATTGAATTGAAGTGTCAAGATAACATCAAGTTTGTTAATCAACAGACTTTCGTAATAAATTTTATAAAAATGTTTGAACTAGGTAATGTGATTTCTATGAAGTGATAATGTAGGTATGTGCAGTGATTTTTGATATCAGTTCAGTGAATAATACGCTTCAAAATGTGCTGGCTAAGACACAGAAAGAATTGTTGATGTACATTTGTTGTGCTAGTGTAGGTAGTCCAAATCTCGCATGTTTTAAATTGTAGTATTTTCTAGTACTAATGGATAATTCAGTAAATAAGTTAACGTCGCCAACAGTTCGCAGTTACTATAATGATTTGATCGAATTAAAATGAAAACGAAACTAGCTTTTCCTCTCAGAAACGTCAAATAAATGTTTGCATTACATTGCTGCTCGAGATTTTTATAAAAATTAATTACTCTTAAATAATAAAGGCAATTGTTATATTCTTTTACTAAAATGGTTAACAACACCTTAATCTATCGTTATTTAAAAGCAATGTCGTTATCAAAGACACACACTGAATATCAGAAGCAAACATCATTACGCGGAGAAATAATTATTCCTTATTTCTACATTTTGTTCGTACTTGCAACATTATACATTCCCTTTTCCCTTTATTTCTTAGAGCGACGGAGATATCACACCCATAACTCATGCAGTTAAAGAGACATGATGGTCGCACGGTAGTTACATTGGTGTCAAAGCGGAAATGTTTCCGTTATGACGTAGGGGAAACAGGATTTATTTGTTTATATGGTACTTATTGGGGGAGTAAAGTATCATGGCGGTTGAAACGTAAACAAAATTGACAGCGTGATAAAAGTGCCAGTAAACATATCATTTGTCGTAAAGTATAGCGAATAAACAGAATTTTATCGAGGAGTTTAGTTTGAAACAAAATAATTGAAGCAACAATCATAAAGTTTCGTTTGAAAAGGCAATTAGTAAGCTCGCGGATAATATAACTGAATTTAAAATCAATTTGCCGTTGAGAACAAAAAGTTCTAAATTTTGTATTTGCTTTTGGAGGCACCTGACGAGAATATTATATTAGGTATTCAATATCCGTCTTTAATTTTACAATGATTTGTGGTAATACCTACTTAAAATTGTATGGATACAAATGTAAATGTAGCCTCCTATTACTACATATTGTAAAAGTGTCTGTTCTGAAAAACGTAACTTAACGGTTTTTTGAACGGTACTTGAAGCTTTTGTAACGAGCTATTTTTATTTAAAATACTTAGGTATAAACAATCTAAAGTAAGTAGATCGCGAATTTTCGAATGTGACTCCTCATTAAACACGTGACTAACATGAGGTACCTAGAGACATTATCAAAAAATGTAAATTTTACTTAAATCTAATATTTCCTATAACTTTCGCTTTAGACTTTTTAATTTTTAACGTAACTATAGTAAAAACTCTTTTCGATAGACACTAAATACATTTCAAATAAAAGTTTCCGTTTGGCCCAAAGATTGACTGGTAGAGAATGTCTCAAGGCATTAAGTCCGTCATTGGTACTTTTTTATTGTGCAATAAAGCTTATTAGATAAAAAAAACCCACTCTGTAAAATATTAATTTAACTTAAAACTATGTATTTTGTGTTTTAAAGAGGGAATACCTAACTGCATCATTTTAATAATAGGTACCCTGTTTCTACGCAAAAGTAGACAGAACTATACCATAAACTGAAAACTAGGACCGATTTAATATAATTCAGGGAATTTGTTAGACCTCTTTAAAGCCTGCCATGCATACCAGTTCTCCTGGTGCGCACTGTCACCGCGCACCGAGCACCTACCTCACCACCGGACCAATGTGTATGCTCTTCTCTACGAACAAATAAAACATGGAAGCCGCACGCCATATTACATAGCCTTTCAAAAACGGTCCTGAATTTTAGTTGACAAGTGTCACCCCCTCTTCAATGCATCACGGTAATGAGTGTCAATATCAACCTATAAAAACGGAAGCCGCCATTTAAAAATAGTTGTGATTGCTCCATCAAAGTTTTGATTGGCTATATTCTACAGTGTGTAAATCTAATACGGGCGATCAATTAAACCAGGCATGGGATTCATTAGTGTAATCATGGATCACAAGGTTTTTTTAAAGTTACTCTTAATTATGACCCCACAGAATTTTTTTAAGATTATCGGAGCAGCAATGTAGGTACGAACATTTGTTATTGTTGATATGGCAGTTATGTCATCTGCTTTTGAAATTAGCTGTCAACGAGTGCTTAACTCGCGTGTGTTGCTCTACATTGCGCGCCGAATTATTTTGTATGGAAAATTTTGTTGGTCTTATTTTAAGTAAAAGTTATTTGAATGTACTTATTATGTCGTAAACTAACACTAGCTAAGAGCTTCGCCCGTATTAGACTTACACCCTGTATAGGCATTTGTCAAAGATGTTGCGCCGAAAAATGCGCAGTGTTATGAAAAGTGATATGTCCTGCCCATCTTGGCACAATTGAACAATTGCTTTTGGGGGCATTTTTGAGCTGGCGTTAGACGTCCATGTTATGTATGGTCGCAGGCTCTTCTCTATTTCACCACTGCTGGTGCTCGGCACAGACCTCTCCTATTACCTAAGTGTATGGATGCATTAATTGCCTGCGGCCCTACCGCGAACTTACTCTCTCTAATGAAGCCTTCTTTAGAGTGACAGAAAAAAATTATCGAAATTACGAATTTCGATTTTCGCGGTAGTAAAACTTATTCAGGGCTTTGGTCTAAGGCGACCAGTGGCGATATTGAAACTCCCTCTCGCACGTATGGTTTTCCGCCCCGCCGGCCCCTTAGACCAATATCGTGGCCAGGCCAAAAGAGGCCATATAATCGCCATGCTGGGCAAGCGGATGGGCGATCACTGTAGTCCGCTGTCCACTATGACGACACCCACCGGAAGAATAACTTCCTATTGGTTTATTTATATGCTTCAAAAAATACTAGTTTAAGCAAAACAGCGAAGGGAACGTAGTGGGTAACCTTTTTTTCAACACACTTGCTCGTAACGTAGGTATTATTGAACCGCTATTAGGCTCATAATCCAAGATATTAAACACGCGTGCTTTTTCATTACGTTATTGTTCTAGTGCGGTAATATCATAACCCGACCAAGTATGTATGCAAACATTTGCAAGTATTATGTCATGTAGATGAAGCATTCGAATTTAGCCAGGTTATGTTTATTTTTTAAATTGACCAAAGAGTTGACACGTGGCAGAAATAGCGGAATCCAGAATATTACTTCAAAATACCATACATTTTCGTAAATAAATAAATAAATAAAATACAAATTATGAAGTAATTATATTAAATATAAAGTTATCATAATTTTATTTTATGATAATCGTTAATGATTCTCAGTTTTTTTTTATATTGGCTGTTTGTCGATAGGATTGCTGCCTTACAAATTTGCGCGCGTTTAAAAATTCCTCAGGTATGCGCGCGCCGTTTTTAAGTTACCATTGTATTTGTCAATCGGAGTGGAGTGAATTTCAAATGTTTGTTGCGTTTATTTTGTTGTGTGTACTGTTATTACTTTTATGTGAATTGTGAACTTCAAGTAATGAACAAGAATAAAATAAAAAGGTTAAACGTAACTTTGGGATAGTACCTAAGTAAGTAGTAATTACCTAGCAAGAACATGGCAACAAAGGTTGGTAAAAGTGGTACTAAAAGTTGGTTATTCCTCGCAAGTGTGTTGAAAAACGTCGTATGAAACTAGTGTGCATTGATCATTATACTGATCATAATGATCAACTTAGCACACTTGTATCATAATGTACTATTCATTGTATGCTGTCAAATTTTTGGCGCATAGAAAAATTTGGTCTCAAAAGACTTTTTTTGGAAGGATATCATTGCCTACTTGTTTAAATTACGACAAAACCATTTTAGTAATATATTTCCTATATTATTTTTAAAGTTATTCTATCTCTTCTCTCTTCTCTATTTAGGTGTGCCCAATTAACGTCATTATGTTGGTGGATTCTCGAACCTTGCTTAATTGTCATCTAATTATTGAATGGCATATAAATATTAAATACACTTTGTACTTACTACTAAAGTTAGATAAGACACAAGTGGGTTCCTGGTCTTAGTCCTATGAGTCCGACGAGCTAGCTAAGCGATAGCAATCATCCCTCAAGTGACACGGGAAGGATAATCGCGGAAATATGAAGGGTCCCGTTATCAGCCGCGCGACAAATCGCCGGATTATGCTAACGCGGTTATGGTTATCGTTATGGTTATGCCACCCAGTTACATAATTGCGGCGTTGGCAAATATGGATGAATGTGCCTGGCGCTAAGAGGCTAACTGGTTTAGACCAACTTTAAAATAATTAATGTAATTGGTAGCACGTTGGACCGGCAATCCAGAGGCAGCGGGTTCGAATCCCGTGACAACCAGAGTCTTTCGTAGTTGATTTTTTCTATGGTAAGCACATCTGTTACGACATTGTGGGATTTAAAAACATAGTTAGTAAATATACCTCAAATCGTACCTACAGTCAAATACGGTTATACTCACGTGTATTTAGTCACTACGCGCGAAATGTTTCGGGGCGTAGGTCCCCATTATCAAGCACTGAGCCTGTGTCCCTTGATAATGGAGACCTAGGCTCTCCGAAACATGTCGCGCTACGTGACTAAAACACGTAAGATTAACCGTCTCCATGAAGTTAAAAATTCAGTTACATAATCATACAGACTTTTTCTAATTGATTTGAGAAACACCGAATATTCTGTAGATATGCTGAATATATGATTACGAGTAAATTATAAAAATTAAACAGATAAGACATACAATAAACCAACATAAAATTTACATATACCTACGAGTAGGTTGTCTGTGTATTACCTGTTTATTAATTATAAGTTGCAATTATCCAGGCTTATACGGATTTAAATAAATTACAAAACAAAAGAGACTCAATTTACTGATAAATAAAAGACGGCGTGTGGTGAGTAGTACGTATATTCGCAGACTAACGCGCGTTAACTTCAAACCACCCTCCAGTACATTTATATTATTTGATATCTACCCCATTCTTAATACCTAACACCTCCACCCTTATTTTCTAACTTACAAGAATTCTTTATTATCTAAATCTGTAGACATGAATAATGTTTACATCGGTTAATGAATGAATACTCTTTCCTTATAGGTACTTACTTATAACTAAACAAGTTAACAATGAGTTTAGGTAACAGCTGTACATGTTACTTGTAACAAAGGAAAAGGTACGTCACACGTACCTAGAGAACATACCCATATATATGTAGTTGTCATATTAGTACAATCTATAGATAACTTGTAACTTTGTTGGCCGTACATTAGATTGTTACATAATAAAATATCTCTTTACATTATAGACAACATTGAACTTCTTTTAACTACATCGGAATATCTACATGTATTTATAACTAATATTATACAAAGTTAAAGCCGTAGGTCTACACATTAGACTCCTAACTATGAAACTGTTTAATATTAACTACGGATTCGACTTTCCTACTTATCTATCACAATAAAGGAACATTACAATATGTAATTGACACAACTTCAGGAAATTTACTAAAAGATATCCTCAAAACCAAAACGCCTAGGGGGGTTCACAGTGGGTCTCAATCGATCGGGCCGCATGCGCTCACCGGCGGCATCTGGTTCGGGCGCTCGCGCCGGTTCCAGGTTTGATTCCGGCTCTGCCCGCGCGTCCCCTGGTTGATTGTTTACCCTGTCGTTGTCACTCTCCGCCGACCCCGAGCTCGACGCCTCCTCGCTTGGGACGAGCAAGGGTGCCCGAACCGGTGGATAACCTCCTGATGGCCTCTTACTCAATGTAGGTATTTGACTTTCACCAATTGAATCGCGCTTTCTTAGCTGGTTTATATGCCGATGTGCTTTTTCACCCCATGAGCCTACTATTGTATAATCGGTTTCTCCTAAACGTTCCAAAACCTGCCCAGCTTCCCACGACCCCTGTAAATTCCCTGCATTGAACCGTCTATACCATACTGAATCGCCTACGCTGAGGGCTCGCTCTGTTCCTCCTGCCGCCTCTCGTTGGCGGCGTTGAAGGTCGGTTACCCTCTGTTCGCGGTCGGGTTTTAGACAATCTAACCGGGTACGCACTGTTCGACCTAAAAGAACCTTAGCGGGACTCTCACCTGTGGTATTATGAGGGGTATTACGATACATTAATAGGAACCTACTCAAGGCCGTCTCTATATTAATATTTTGGATCATCGCTTTTTTTATCACTCGCTTGATCAATTTTACCGCATTTTCAGCAGCCCCATTAGAGGCAGGATGATAAGGTGCTGAAAACAACTGTTCAATTTTATTGTTTGAACAAAAAACTTTGAATTCGTCACTAGAGAATGGGGGTCCATTATCGCTTACTATCTGTTTCGGCAAGCCAAACCTAGCAAAGTATTCTCTCAATTTTCTTATTAGTGTCTTAGCGGTAGTACTCGACATTTCTGCTATTTCTATCCATTTAGAATACGCGTCTATAAGTACCAAATACTTGACTCCAGCTACCGGCCCTAAGAAATCTAAATGAATCCTAGCCCATGGACGGCTCGGGTAAGGCCAGGGGCAGGGCGCGTGGCGCGGGGGCGCCGCCGCCACCGCGGCGCACACGGGACACGCGCGGCACATGGCCTCCACGGCCTCGTCCAGGCCGGGCCACCACACGTAGCTCCGCGCCAGTGCTTTAGTCTTCACGATCCCCATATGCGAATCATGCAACTCCCGCATAACTCGCTCGCGACATGCCGTCGGCACTACTACCCTATGACCCCACATTATGCAATCGAGTTCCGTATACAGCTCCGATTTACGATTAAAAAAAGGTTTAAGTTCTCTTATGTCTATCTCTTGAGGCCAACCGTCTCGGATGTAGCTAACTATTCGACTTAATAATGCATCGTTGCGAGTCTCTTTACTTATCGTATTATAATCTAAAAGCATCGCCTCAGTAGCAAAATGTAAATATGTTTGTTCGGGAGCGTCCCCGTCTACCGGACCCGACAACTTGTGCGCCGCGATAAGTCGCGAAAGCGCGTCCGCCGTGTTATCGTCCGATTTTACGTATTCTATATCAAAGTCGTACGCTGACAATATCAAGGCCCAACGCTGCAATCGGCTCGCAGTCATACTCGGTATGCCATGACCCGGTCCAAATATGCTCACGAGAGGTTTGTGGTCGGTTTTTAATGTGAAACGCCTACCGTATAAAAATTGATGAAATTTTTTTACTGAAAATATAATGGCAAGTGCCTCTTTATGTATTTGACTGTAATTACGTTCGGCGGGCGTGAGCGCTCGCGACGCGATGACGGTGTCGGGCCGGCCGCGCATGGCCAGCACGGCCCCCACCCCGCGCGGGCCCGCGTCACAGGTGACGACCAATTCTCGTGTCGCGTCATAATGTCCTAAAACCGGCGCCTCACTCAACACTTTTTTTATACTGCTAAATGCCCTATCCTGTTCGACCGACCACGTCCATCTCTTATTTTTCTTTAACAACTCATATAAAGGTGATAAAATTTGGCTCAAGTTTTGTATGAATTTGCCATAAAATATTACCATACCAATAAACGATTTGAGCTCGGAAACATTCTTGGGTCGCGTCATTTTTAAAATCGGCCTAATTTTGTCGTCGTCCACCCTGACCCCGTTTTTATCAATCACAAACCCTAAGTATTTAACCTCTTGCGCCAGAAAAGAGCACTTTTGTCTTTTTATCTTCAGACCATTGCTACTCAACCTCTGTAGTACCTGCTGGAGGCTACCTAAATGCGAGTCCAAAGTAGCCCCAGTTATCAAAATATCATCTAGAAAGAAAGTCACGTTAGGGATATCTTTTAAAAGGTTACTCATAATTCGTTGAAATATTCCCGGACTAGATGAGAGACCATATACTAAACGTTTATACCTAAACAACCCCCGGTGCGTATTTATTACCGTTAAGTCTCTAGAACCGTCATCTTCTAATATAATCTGATTGTATGCCTGCGATAAATCTAGTTTTGTAAAATACCTACTACCGCTAAGTTGTGCAAATAAATCTTCAATTTTAGGAATCGGGAATTTATCCACTAACAAAACGCGATTCAATGTGGATTTGTAATCCGCACATAATCGTAACGACCCGTCCGGCTTATTAACGATTACCAATGGCGTGGCCCAGTCCGAGTGATCCACCGGCTCGATGACCCCGGCGCGCAGCATAGCGTCGAGCTCGGCGTCGACGCGGTCCCGCAGCGCGTACGGCAGGGGGCGCGCGCGGCAGAACACGGCCGCTGCGTCCGGCCGCACGCGCAGCCTAGCCCGCCCGCCGGTGAACGCACCCAAGCCCCCATCGAATATTTCCTTATGCCTGGAAATTACATCAGAAATTGTATCTTCACATTTCACGTTATTCGTGACAACATTTTCACCTGACGACAGTTTAGGTATTTTAATGTCTAATTCGGCGAGCCATTCACGACCCAATAAACTCGTTGTGCCTCTTTGGTGGACATATAAATTCAATTTTTTCTTTCTATTTTTATACTGTACATTACCTACAATATAACCTGATAACGGTTTCGTTACGGTACCATCATAAAACTTCAAGGACATGTTACATGGCTCTAGAGGTACATCCTTAAACAAAGTGTCATATGTTTGCTTACTTATACACGTAATGGCTGTACCCGTATCAATTTCAAAGGTCATTAACTTATTATTAACCATTATTTGCATCCTTACCGGTTTATATTTGTCGAGGTTCATTTGGTAAACGGGTTCCTCGCTTCCTTCATCAAACGGTATTGCCTCCGGGTTCAGCTGGCCATCTTCCACCACCCAGTGTACCCGCGAGTTGCCCCAGCTGTTCCTGGCGCGACTTCCGCGCGCTCCGCTGCTCCCGGGAGCGGCCCCTGCTCCCGGCCCACGTCTGGTGGCTCCGCCTCGGCCATAACCCGCCGAAGCTCTGGTACCGCCGCCCCCTCTAGGCGTAGAACCCGGTCCCCGTGTTCCGTTGGCCACTGTCGGACACATGCGACGCAAATGCCCTTTTAAATTGCACAAACTACAAATATAACTGTTAAATTTGCAGTGAGCTTGTTCGTGACGAAAATCTCCGCACGCCATGCATCCCCCCTGTGTCGATCGAGCGTGATGTACTACTGCAGCCTCTGTTGTCAAGCCAGTGGCAGCTGCGCCGGCGCCTCCCCTCTCGACCTCCACCGAATCCCGCTCGGCCGCTTCCAGAGATAACGCTAATGACAATGACTTAGCAAAATTTAATTGACTTTCCGTAAACAACCGCTGTCTTATCACATCACTGGATAACCCGCATACAAACTGATCTCGCATATTATCGTCTAATGCCGTTTCGAAATCACAAAACCGTGCCAACTTTTTTAATTCCGCCACGTACTGCGCCACCGTTTGACCTTTGACCTGGCGATACTGACGAAATCTGAAACGTTCTGCGAGCACCGAAGGAGTAGGTTGTAGATGTTTTCTCATTATCTCCACTATCTCCTTGTAAGTCATCTCGGCCGGTTTTTTAGGGGAGCACAAATTCACCATTAATTCGTACGCTGCCTCGCCCACTACCGAAATCAATGTCGGTAACTTCCGCTCGTCCTTCACATCGTTGACGACAAAGTAGCTCTCCAGCCTGTCGCAATACGATCTCCAGCTACCACTTTGCACGTCGAACTCTCTAATTTTACCTACAGACATGTTAAACGTAAAGAAAATCCTCGTCAGCCACTGATAAATAAAAGACGGCGTGTGGTGAGTAGTACGTATATTCGCAGACTAACGCGCGTTAACTTCAAACCACCCTCCAGTACATTTATATTATTTGATATCTACCCCATTCTTAATACCTAACATTTACAAAGAAGCAAACATCATTACCCGACACATTAGCTTATATTGCGATTATAAAGCACTCGTCCCTCTTTAGCCCATTATGCACGAGAGGGAAGAGTGTTTTATGTAAGCGATAAACGCTAACATGCTAGGGTGTATGATAAAGTTTCCGTAATACGCAATGGCATAATACCTAATGGCCTGTAGATAGAAGTATTTGATTGAATTCGCCAAATACCACAATAATTCCGAGTTTTTTTATCACCTTTGAACCCCTATTCTCTCATCATTTATGTTCTTTGGCTCGTTATTAGTAATTTATTTTCCATTGATTGTTTTTTTGGGTACGTA
The DNA here is from genome assembly GCA_025490895.1 of Thaumatotibia leucotreta. Lineage (NCBI taxonomy): Eukaryota > Metazoa > Arthropoda > Insecta > Lepidoptera > Tortricidae > Thaumatotibia > Thaumatotibia leucotreta. The sequence goes on along the minus strand of JALPQI010000224.1, from coordinate 110,954 downwards.
TTTTAATATTACAGTTCTCTTGTGGCTCTTGTTATCTATCAGAAATGTAGGGTATTCGGTTTGATTTGAAACCCTTTGTTCAAAAGGTATGACTACCCGAAAAGCTAACTGTTAATACCGAGTACATTGTTTGCTGGATTCAAGCAAATAATCTACTCGGGATAAATCATTATGAAACCTGGAAAATCATTTATCGTCAAAATCATTACCACCGTAAAACTACCCAACTATAGTCCAAAAGCTCGCAACTATGGTCCAAAACTTTCTATTATGGTTAAAATAAAAGTTATAAAAAAACTTAGATAAAACCAAAATAAAAGCTTTCCATTAATGCTTAGTTAGGAGTTGAACTCGTGGACCATAGTTGTAGTACTGGACTATAGTTGTATGGTTTTACGGTACCCAACTCCGGATATCGAAGACAAAATCCCGGAGTGGCGTACCTAACCAAAGGGCCTGGCCGGACTGCCATGGTAAAATCGCCCCTGGCAAAATATGAAATATTGATATGCAGGATTATTCGTATTGTTACTACATGTACTACTACTGGATATTATGCCTCAAACTATTTCCGTTTACGAAAAAAATTAAAAAAAAGAAATTTTGTTTTTTATTTTTTTCTTAAAAACCACGTATCCGATTGACTTGTTCTTTGAATGTTTTATAGATATATTAGGGATACATCAAATAAAAAAAAATGTACTTACTGACTTTTTGTTAAGCATATTTTTTTTTTAATTTATGTTTTAAATTTTTTTTTTTACCACATACGAGTTAGCGACACCTACTGTTTCAGCCTATGAAAGTAAAACTACTTTTAATAGTTTACCATTTTATTTATGGATAAGTACAATCGAGAGGTTCTTTTTAGGTCTAGGACACGTGCGGCGGCTTCAGTGGTTAGAAGGAAAGAGAGATTTCTGGGCTCGGTGCTCCGCTTTTGTGGTGTCGAGCGCCCGCAACCTGGGCGCTGTTGTCGCGCTCACGGAGCCCTCTGATTGGCTACCGACGGTCGTCTGGATTGGTCAACGCCGGTGCCGGTGTTACCAGGCGTTAACATACTCCGGGGCGCTGAAAGAGTATCTTTCAGGAATCCCTTTCTTGCATAGGTAACGGGCATATTCTGTTGAGTGCTCGCTTGACGAGCCCCCTGGCAGTGTTGAGGTCCGCGACACGCGGCACGCCATCCTTGCCGGGGTATAGCTTGACTACCCTGCCCATGCGCCACAGCAGCGGTGGTAAGCCTTCCTCTTTGATGAGCACCAGCTCTCCCAGGCGTAGATCGCGTTGTCTTTCGCGCCACTTGTAGCGTTGCTGTTGTAGAGACACGAACTCCGACGACCACCGCTTCCAGAAGTGTTGACGCAGCTGCTCCAGCTTGAGGTAGCGGTCCAGGCGTTGTGGGTTCCGGTCTTCAAGTGGCGGCGACGGCAGCGACTCGAGCGCCCTAAAAACCAGAAAGTGCCCGGGAGTAAGGGGGTCTAAGTCATTGGGGGAGGAGGATAGTGGACAGAGTGGTCTACTGTTCAATATTGCCTCTACTTGAGTGAACAAGGAGGACAGCTCTTCAAATGTGAGATGAGTAGTACCTAATACTCTTTTTAGATGAAATTTAGCACTTTTAATACCGGCCTCAGCATAGCCGTTAAAGTTAGGAGCGTAAGCTGGCGCAAATTTAAATTTAATACCTTGACCAGCTGCAAAATCAGATATATCATTTTGATATAGTTTATAAAAGTCATTAATCTCTTTAGCTGCAGCTACAAAGTTTCTACCGTTATCACAGAACAACTCCGCGGGCTTACCGCGTCGGGCGATAAATCTGCGAAGTGCAAGCATAAATGAATCTTTAGACAGGTCGCTTACAGCTTCTAAATGTACACATTTATATCTTAGACATATAAATAGACACATATAACATTTGGTAATTTTGCATCCACGTCCGCGGCGATCGGTTATGAAATAGGGACCAGCTAGGTCAAGCGCAGTTGACGTGAATGGAAAATCAGTGTTTGTGCGTTGTTCGGGTAAGTTGCCCATAATATTTTTTAAAGTTTGACCAGAAATACGCCTACAAGTGACACAATTGCGGGCCGTGCTTCTTGCGAGATGTCTGCCTCCGACCGGCCATATACTGTCTCGAACTGAACATAATAACAACTGTGGCCCTGCATGTAAGAGACGTATGTGTTCATGTGTAAAAATGAGTCTGGTTAGAGTGTGTTTAGCACGTAATAACATGGGATGCTTCTGGTCGTAGCTACGATCAGAAGCCTCCAGCCTCCCCCCGACTCTCAAGATGCCTTGAGAGTCAAGGAACGGAGACAGAGTTGTGATATGTGATTTAGGGCTCAACCTGTGACCTTTGTGCATCGTTTCTATTTCAGACTTAAACGACTGTTGTTGAGCAATTTTGACTAAAGTATGTAGCGAGTCTGCGAGTTCCTGCGCCGACAGCGATCCCGTTAGTTTAGGTAATCTAGGTTTACAGTTATTAATGAAACGGCGCACATAAGCCATGGCGTGTTGTAATCTTTTATATTTTGAAAACCTATCAAAATCAATGATCGATGGCTCAGGTTCTAAAGTTGTAAGCATAGAAGTTACCTTGATTTCAGGCAAGACCTCCGGAGGCACAGAATTCAAGTCTGGCCACTCAGCTTCAGGTTTTAGTAGGAACTCGGGGCCATGCCACCAAAGAGCGGCTCCAGAGACATGTTGTGGGTCTACGCCACGGGTTGCGAGGTCACTTGGATTTTCTTTGGTAGGTACATGTCTCCAGGTAGCTCCTGGGGTGAGACTGGCTATAGCCGCCACTCTGTTGGCCACAAAGGTCTTTAATTTGCTAATATCAGTTTTTAGCCAAGCCAGGCAGCAGCTAGAGTCAGTCCAGAATATTGCACGAGAGACAGGACGTCTCCAGGCTTTTACTACAGCTGCGTAGGTTCGCGCAGCTAACAAGCAACCTGACAATTCAAGTCGTGGTATGCTGGTTCTCTTGATTGGAGCAATTCTGTCTCTCGCACACAGTAGGTGTACTTGTTGTTCACCCGAGCCTGAAATTGTTTTAACATAAATGCAGGCTGCATACGCAGTTTCTGCTGCATCAGAGAAGCAGTGTAATTCTATTGTGGAGGGTGCATCGCACAACACAAATCTAGGTATACTAAGCATTTTTATATGATGTAAGTTTTTAATGAATCGCATCCAGATTCGCTGGATTTCTGGTGAAACCGGTTCGTCCCAATCTTTGCCTTCTTTCCATAAGGTTTGCAGTAATATTTTAGGTTTAACTGTGCACAGACTTAACAGGCCTAAGGGATCAAAGACTTGGAACGTTTTTGATAATATTGATCTCTTTGTAACCTTTTCATCAGATTCATAAGGCTTAATTGCATAGTTTAGAATATCTTGGCTGGGCAGCCAGCCCTGTCCAAGTGTTTGACAAGATTGGCTCAATGCCAAATGATCATTTTGATTAATAGAATCAGAACTTAATAACTCGTTTGAATTCGAGCGGTATTTACGTAGGTTAAAGCAACCGGCGGTTAGGACCTTTGATACCTCGGCCTGTATATGAAGCAGCTCCTTTACAGAATCTGCGCCTGTCAGTAAGTCATCGCAATAAAAATCATTTTGTATTATAGTCTTAACTAATGGATCCTTGCTCTCAGCCCCTAACTGCCACAAACAACGCGCCGCTAACCAGCTGGAAGAGGCGAAGCCATACGTTACAGTATTTAAGGTCAAAGAACGAATAGGTAGGTGCTCGTTTTCACGCCACAAAATGACTTGCAAGTGTCTATCTGCTTCATTAATTAAGATTTGACGATATTGTTTTTCTATATCAGACGACAGCACATATCTATACTGTCGGAATCTAAGCAATATGTCAAATAACGAGTTTTGTATGTTAGGTCCTACCATCTGGATATCATTAATAGAATAACCAGAGGAGGTTGGGCAGCTGCCATGAAAGACTGCCCTTAATCGTGTAGATTCACTGTCCTTCATCACTGGGTGATGAGGGACGTGATAAGCATTGTAACATTGCTTAGATTCCGACAGATGACCTAAACTTTCATATTCGTTTATGAAATCAGTATACATTTTTTTAAGTTCAGGTTGTTTACTGAAACGTTTTTCTAAGTTGAATAGGCGTTTTTTAGCAATGTTAAATGTGTTGCCTAGGCAGTCGGGCGTATCCTTTAAAGGTAGACGCACTACAAACCTGCCATCAGATTGGCGATATGTGGTATCTGTGAAATGTTTTTCTATGGGATGAGAATCGAACTCACCTCCATTTTTGAAGTCCGCTTCTTGCGGTACCTCCTGCGTCTCCCAGAACTTAGTCATTTGGGCAGACAGGTCAGACATGCAGCAATGAGTACTTGTGTTTAATGAGTTTACATAGGCAGTGGCGCCCTCTATCGGACCGGCTACAAGCCACCCAAGCTTTGAAGGGATAAGAAAGGTGCACTTACTACCTTGCAATGTTTTTGCCCTTCCAGTAACGATCGACCAGAACAATTCAACTCCCAATAGCATATCTATTTGAGATGGAACGTTAAAGGTTGGATCTGCAAGTTTCATCGATGCAGGTAAGTTAAGATAACTAATATCAACATATTTTTTAGGAAATTGATCAGTTATTTTATTTAAGACAAGAAAGTCTGCGTTAGCATTGAAATTGGTCAGTTTAGATTTTATATGAGCTGCGCACCTCATAGGTTTATAGGTCAGAGAGGTATTTCCTATTCCCGTTACATTTGTGGCAGTTAGAGGCTGAAGGTCAAGTTGCAGGCGTTGCCTCAACGCTTCAGTAAGATAATTAGACTGTGAACAGTTATCCAAGAGACATTTGACTGTCTCTCTCTTATTGTTGACAGGATTTACAATTTCAATTAGAGCAGTAGAGAGCAATGCTTCACTACTGTTGAGAGAAGTATTAGCAGTGAGGGTGTTTCGCACCTCGGCACTGTCAGAAGTTACCATTGTTGAGGAGGAAGTAGCTTCCTCCCTAACGCTGTCGGTGGGTTGGCTTATTAGATCTGTGTTAGACCCACTAGACAGATTGTTAGTGGTTTGTGTGTTGTTGTGTAGGTATGTGTTGTGACGTCTCTTACATACACGACAACCGTTGAGCTTGCACTGACGGGTCTCGTGGTCCGGGCGGAGGCAGACATGGCAGAGTCTCAGAGTGGACGCCCGCGACCAGCGCTCGTCGACCGACATCTTTTTGAAGGCTGGGCAGTCGTACACTCTGTGATCACCACGGCACACGACGCACGGCCGACCTTTGTTGTCACCTTGTTTTTCTGAAATCATGAAGGTTTTTATGTTTTTATCATGTTTAAATGAATTTTTATTAGTCACAGGCTCTAACCTGTGATTAGATTGTTTTTCTCTTTTAGATCGGTACAGGTTTTCTAATATATCTGCACGATTTTTTAGAAATTCCTTGAAATCTTCAAGTGTAGGCCACTCTTGAAGAGTATTTCTGTGCTCTTCCCATTTTGAATATGTATTTGCGTCTAGTTTTGCAGCTAACATGTGAATTAACATTGTATCCCAATGCTCCGTAGGTTGACCTAATGTTTTCAACGCTCGGAGGTTTTTAGTGAAATTATCGCTTAAAAATCTAAGCGACTTATCAGACTCCCGCTGTATATTTTCCATATTAAACAATGCATTCAAATGATTAGTAATTAATTGCCTTTTATTACTGAACCTGTCACACAGCAGTTTCCAGGCCTCAGTATAGTTGACAGCTGAAACTTCTAAATTTGCAATTACACGAGCAGCCTCGCCTTCAAGGTATGAACTTAAGTAGTGAAACTTGTGGATCGGCTTAATGTGGTCATTGTTATGAATCAGAGATTCATAAAGGTCCTTAAATTCCATCCATTTATAATAAGATCCATCAAATTTATTTATTTTAATTTGAGGCAACTTGAAGCCGAGGTGCTCAGAATGACAACCGCCCGAAGAACAAGTTTTTACAGACGGCTCAGGTGAGGGTTTCTGAGCTTGAGAGCGTTCTAATATATTTTGAGCTACAGCTATAGCAGAATTAATGTGAGATTCATTAGCGTCCCTTTCTAGGAGCTCACTCTCAAGGCTTTCAGAATTAACTACCTCAATCGAAGTTTGCAGCTCGTCTAGGCGCGTGGATAACTCTATAACTTTATTTAATCTTAAGGTAAGCTCATTAAATTTAATTCCCGTTAACACTTCATCATCCTTAATTGTATTTAAATAACCACGAAATTTAGAAACTTGACCCTTTATGGATCCACGCTTAATGCGTAATTCGGCCAAGAGAGCTTCCTTTTTTGCAGCTTCAGTCATGTTGAATTGTGTTTGTTAACTGAGCTGGCAAAACAGACGAATTAATTGGAGAAAAAATATTATTTAGAGTTAAAAAGTATCCACGTCAGCAAAAAGTTAAATTGGCAAAACAGCTCACGCCCCTGATGCCTTCAACAGCTACGCCGAGGTGGCCCGGTGCGCAGCCACGTGGTCGCACGTGGCACGCGAAGCACACGTGGGCACGTGGTATGTATGCGTGGCACGCGGCGCGCACGTGGGCAGCCTCGTCACTGAAATCGTGCAAAAGAAAGGGTGCATATGCGTGCAAGAACCAAAGCGCAGGCAAGGGTGGCGTGAAGTTGAATGAAGTTGTTTATGTCAGCAAAGAGAAAAGGAAATAAGTTAAATTAATTTTAGAATGGCACACGTGCGCTTGCAAACAAGGGTTTTTTAAGTGCAAATGAATTAAACGTAAATGCGTAGGCAAGCTGGCGATAACATAGGCACAAACAAGCCGCTTCAGTCAGGTTTTAAATAAACGCGTTAGGTATTTATTATTATATTTTTAAAGGAATGCACAGATTTTCACTGCACTGCCTTATTTAATTAAGAAAGCCTAAATAGATAGGCACTGAAGCGGTATTTAAGTTAACTCACACAACGTGCACTGAGAGGTTAGGTATTTGAAGATCACTAAAAACAAGCTGATAAGAAACTGTCCTGTAGGTAAAACACAAATAGATGCAATAAATCACAGTAGGCACTCAGTTTAAAGACAATCTAGTTGGGATTCAAGGTTATTTAAGTTAAAGTAATTTGTCGAGTTTAGTTACGTAATGGTCAAAGATCAATGAACTGCAAAATAGGTATGTTTAGGTTAAATTGTAGTCAAGTTTGTAGTCTGCATATTGAAATTGAGAATTTAAGTTGGAATTAGAAAGAAGGGACTTGACCTAAAATATAAAAGTGGGTACGGATGGGCACTTTCTAGGATCAGGGCACTCGCCTTGTCTCGCCGCGCGCCACGCGGTCGCGTCGTGTTACCCGACGCCGTCGATCGTCCGTCCCAATCTCACGGTTCCCTGGTCTTCGCCGCAGCCGTCCCTCGGCAGTCCTCCTCTTCGGGCACGCGTTACTGGGCTGGCGGCGAAGGCTGGCGGTGGTTGGATTCGGCTTGCGACGTCGTCGGCTCCAAGACCACGACGCTCCAATATGGCCGACGAAAGTCAGGCTCTGCAATTTTAAGATAATAGACCTGCCGCACGTGTCCTGTCACGGTCGCCAATTATGTTTCAGCCTATGAAAGTAAAACTACTTTTAATAGTTTACCATTTTATTTATGGATAAGTACAATCGAGAGGTTCTTTTTAGGTCTAGGACACGTGCGGCGGCTTCAGTGGTTAGAAGGAAAGAGAGATTTCTGGGCTCGGTGCTCCGCTTTTGTGGTGTCGAGCGCCCGCAACCTGGGCGCTGTTGTCGCGCTCACGGAGCCCTCTGATTGGCTACCGACGGTCGTCTGGATTGGTCAACGCCGGTGCCGGTGTTACCAGGCGTTAACACCTACTATATTTTCATATAATATTCGCAATTTTATTCTCTATTACATATATTTTTATTAAAAATATTACTTTGGATCAACAACTTGAAAAAAATTTTTTTCATATACATAGTGAACAAAATTAACCTTAGTATTGTTTAACGGCAAGTGGCCCTGCTAGCCTACCATGGTCGCTTTTGTCACAGAGGCTGACAAGCTCCCACCAATACGCGAGTGCGAACGTGACAGCCTCTGTGACAAGTGCGACCATGGTAGGCCCTCTGTTTTCCCAATTGAAACTAATTGTTAGTTAAAAAAATAAGTTTTATTTTATTTCTCGCACTAGTGGGAAATTGAAGCAGTCATATTAGAGCTAAAAACTGAGTTCAGTTTTAAGGCACGTTTAAATAGAATCTGCTCATTTAACAATTACAAGTATGTATGTTATTTTATATTCTCTTATTTTTTTTCAAGTTGGGTATAGTATCAGTTTGAGCCAAAAGAATACTTAAGTACCTCCATATACTTAGTAGTTTTGTTTCTTTTTAATAAGATTATGATTTGATTTGTATTAACAGTGTGGTAAATCTTTTAACGAATCAGCTCTAAACTCTGTTAAAAGTTAATGTATATTTATCGAACTTAAGCATAGTTTTAGCCAAGCTATCTTTTATTTTAGTAGCCGGGTCCACACAGAGCGAGGCACGCCGCGAGGCAAAGGTGCTACGTAGATGTGCCTCGGCCGAGGCAGGTTGCTCAGTCGAGCAAAGAGCACGCACCGCCTCGGCTATGGAACGTCTACATAGCACATATTCCGCGAGAGAAAATTGCCTCGCGGCGTGCCTCACTCTGTGTGGACCCGGCTACTAAAATAAAAGATAGCTTGGCTAAAACTATGCTCAAGTTCGATAAATATTCATTAACTTTTAACAGAGTTTAGAGCTGATTCGTTAAAAGATTTACCACACTGTTAATACAAATCAAATCATAATCTTATGAAAAAGAAACAAAACTACTAAGTATATGGAGGTACTTAAGTATTCTTTTGGCTCAAACTGATACTATACCCTACTTGAAAAAAAAAGAGAATATAAAATAACATACATACTTGTAATTGTTAAATGAGCAGATTCTATTTAAACGTGCCTTAAAACTGAACTCAGTTTTTAGCTATAATATGACTGCTTCAATTTCCCACTAGTGCGAGAAATAAAATAAAACTTATTTTTTTAACTAATAATTAGTTTCAATTGGGAAAACAGAGGGCCTACCATGGTCGCACTTGTCACAGAGGCTGTCACGTTCGCACTCGCGTATTGGTGGGAGCTTGTCAGCCTCTGTGACAAGAGCGACCATGGTAGGCTAGCAGGGCCACTTCCCGTTAAACAATACTAAGGTTAATTTTGTTCACTATGTATATGAAAAAAAATTTTTTCAAGTTGTTGATCCAAAGTAATATTTTTAATAAAAATATATGTAATATAGGAGCTATTGGTCCTTGAAACATCTTATGAAGGGCGACCTCCCTCTTTCCCTTAAACGGAGGCTCATGGACATGTGCATACTGCCAATTCTCACCTACGGTGCACAGGCTTGGTCTTTGACTTTGTCACAGAAGTCAAAACTCGGGGTTTGCCAGCGAGCTATGGAGCGCAGCATATTGGGTATCAAGTTAGTGGATCGAGTCCGGAACACTACGCTGCGCTCCAAGACCCAAATAGTCGATGTAACTCGGAAGGCGGCCAAGTTGAAGTGGGACTGGGCTGGTCATATCTGCCGAATGCCGAATGAGCTGTGGGCCAAGATAGCCACTGAATGGCAGCCCAGCTCAAAACGGGGACCTGGTAGACCACGTCGGCGATGGCGAGACGAACTGGATTCCTTTTTATCAGGATGGCCAGAAATTGCTCAGGACAGGGAAAATTGGAAAAAGTGGGGGGAGGCCTTTGCCCAGCAGTGGGACACTACAGGCTCAATATAATAATAATAATAATAATAATGTAATAGAGTATAAAATTGCGAATATTATATGAAAATATAGTAGGTGTCGCTAACTCGTATGTGGTAAAAAAATTTTTTTTATAACATAAATTAAAAAAAAAATATGCTTAACAAAAAGTCAGGAAGTACATTTTTTTTTATTTGATGTATCCCTGATATATCTATAAAATATCCAAAGAACAAGTCAATCGGATACGTGGTTTTTATGAAAAAAATAAAAAACAAAATTTCTTTTTTTTAATTTTTTTCGTAAACGGAAATAGTTTGAGGCATAATATCCAGTAATAGTACATGTAGTAACAATACGAATAATCCTGCATATCAATATTTCATATTTTGCCAGGGGCAATTTTACCATGGCAGTCCGGCCAGGCCCTTTTTGCTGAAGTATCTTCTCAAAGAACGGGGTGTGATACGTTGTTCTTGGCTTTAGCTTAACTCTAGCTCTGGCAGTTGAATATTTCGTATTTTGGTCTATGCCTACTATGTACTTATCATGAGCTGCCTTCGCGTTATTAACGCGGACTTACTTTCTATCCATCCCGCTCGAACGGTGCGGTGCGAGCGAGCCGGATAAAAAGTAAAGTATGGCTACTGTAGCCACATGTGAGAAATATTGAATATATTGTAAAATGATTTCATACATGAGACAGTTGTTCTCATAAATAAGTCTATTGTTAATATTTTCAAGACCACGTGGTTTGCTATATCCGATAATGGTGACACCATCACCAGTGGCCTATACCACAAAACTTTACAAGCGTACAATTCTACAAAATTGTATAAATTCCCATACAAAAAGTTGACAATTTTGTAGAATTGTACGCTTGTAAAGTTTTGTGGTATAGGGGCCTGGTTGGCGCCCTTTTTGCCAGGTATAAAATAACTGGTCAATGTGGGACTGGTGATTATTCTGGCTGAGCTGTCTAGCTGATATCATCTACATAATGTTACGGAAAGTGGTGTTACAGAGTTGAGAGTGATCAAATTAAAGTATTTCAATAAATAAAACATAATTCTAAAAGTGTTGTCGTTATACTTAACTACCTGATACTTATACATAGGTAATACCATGAGTTGGAAAGTTAAAGGATACATTAGGTTTTACTCATGCATTCTATCGCGCTTGCACTGACATATTAGAGCGAGCGCGATGATCTGCTTTATACGTATCTAGAAAAACCTAACTTTACCGATACTTGCCAAGTCATGGTACGGCTACTGGAGGCTTTCTTTTTATTGCATCATCCTTGCGTGCTTTTAGATACCCTACTGAAATAAGTAGGTAATAAAATGTTATTCCATTTGACTTGCAAAATCTACTGTTGAAAAAGCATCACTGATCGAAGTGAATATAAGCTTGAATGCAGTCATTATCCGACGCCGGATTTCCGAGACGCAATCCGATAGCAACTAACAAGGAAACCTAATTTCCACGTTCGTCGCTTTGCAAGACGTAGGATCCATTGTTGTATTTCAAGACACGTCGGTGTCGGTGTGCTGCATTTTTTTTAATTTTTCATCATAATGGTTGTTTACATTTTACAGTCCCCACAAGTGTGTGTGTCTAAGTAGATAGACACACACACTCTTTATTGTCTACAAATGTACGAAATTTTATTTTATTTGTATTTTTTGTGTGATACAACTCATATTAAATATTTTTGAGCTATGTTTTTAAGTAGTACCTAATACTACTAGTTACACTGTAGGTATATAAATTATAAATACCAAGTGGAGCTGAAACTCCGTAATTTTTATTTGGTATATGGCATCTTAACATTTATAATTTGATTTACAAACTCCACAGTTGAACAGGCATCGCTGCCCTAAACGGTATCTGTATCTGAATCCGAGTAGATTATTTGCGTGAATCCAGTCATTATCCGAAGCCGGATATCCGACGCGCTATCCGGGGGCAACGTAACCTAATTTTCGCGTTTCTCGGAGCGGGGCTGAATCGTGATTCCAGCTATGAAATTATTTGAGGGTAAAAGTACCTACAATTAGCAAAGATCAGTAAAAGTTATTAATATATTTAGCCGTGTGGTGACGGCAGTAAAAATACATTTGTCACCACCCCAACTCCTCCTGCGGGTGTCGTAAGAGTCGACGAAGGGATTGACGTGTCACTGACCATTATTTGATAAAAGATTGATGATGGGCAGCAGCGTCATCATAGTGGACACATTACTGCGATCGCCAATCCGCTTGCCCAGTGAAGATTATTGGCATTTACCTCCTAATGCGTCTATACCTACTCATAGTTAATAGGAGAGGCCTACGTCCAGCAGTGGACTATCATAGGCTGATGATGATTATGATGATGAGTAAGTTATTTAGAAATAAATTTATAGGCACATATACCCGAACGATAATCCGAATTTATAACGGCTACGGTGGCACTCAAATGTGTCCGTTTTAGGTATATAGTATGATGTATCGTAACATAACATCATAAACCGAAACATGTTGTTCTTAGGAGGACAACAAAATTATATCACTTATCAAAACATACAATTAAGTAAATTCTTTCTTTTGTAAATCGGAAACAAGGTGTCTCAATACGGCCTAAACTTTTAAAAATACGACATTATTTTAAAAGGGGAAACCATCAAAGTAAAAATTTAACAAGCCCAATAACAGGCGCCGTAAAAAAAGACAGCAATAAACATAACGTTTCCCTAATCATAGCCAATAACGGGCGAGACATAGCCATAGCTAATCGAAATAGCGTCGGAAGCTGGAACGCGCGCGTGGACACATTTACGCTTGACGTGCGCTTGCGCATTAGTGCTGGGAAAATACACGGGAACTATCGATAACGATAAAATTATATTTACTAGGTACAGTCAATCAAGTTATTTGCCTTACAGTTTTGCTTTGCATACAAATTGTATTATGTGTTTGTTGACCGCAGCTATGTTCATAAACACGGAGGATTTATATGCCTTATTCATAGTTCTTAATCAAATTTTGAGTACAGTTTCCTATTTTATTTGAAATTTAACGCGTAATGTGACCCAAGAACAAATAAACACGATGACGATGATGACGTACCTTACCTACCAATTGTCGTAACATATAAATATGTATTTACTTTCCTTACTGGGGTTTTGAACCTAGTACTTCCATCATCGCAGGGAGGGTCATATACTAACCTACAGGAATAGTTACATAAATATAGTTTCACAATGCACAACTGAAATATATAACATAACACCCAGTTACATTTGTAATTCAACCCGTAATTCAAAATTGTGCTAATCGACAAAAATATTACATCACAACTATAATCTTGCAACCATTTACTGTACTACAAACTGCCAGTACCGTTTACTAACTTGTCGATAAGTTAGTCGACGTGCCCAGGCGAACTATCGATAAGCCATCGATATTTTATCAGCCGCCGCTCGCGATTGACAGACAGATCGGCTGCACGACAGGCTTAAACCATCCTGGGGAAAAGGAACACTGGATTTATGGCATCCTTCTCTGCCAGTTCATTTTGCACGTGCTTTACGTTTCAGGACCGGGTACCTAAATTATGGTCTACAACTACATTTAAAGAGGCAATAAGAGCCTGTACCGTGTGGTGACGGCAGTAAGAATACATTTGTCACCACCGCAACTCCTCCTGCGGGTGTCGTAAGAGTCGACTAAGGGATTGAAGTGTCACTGATCATTATTGGATAAAATATTGATGATGGGCAGCAGCGTCATCATACATCGTGGACACATTACTGCGATCGCCAATCCGCTTGCCCAGCGTGGCGATTATGGGCATTTACCTCCTAATGCGTCTTAACGCATAGTTAATAGGAGAGGCCTACGTCCAGCAGTGGACTATCACAGGCTGATGACGATGATGATGATGATGATAAGAGCCTAACTGTATTATGCTACTCACTGGTTCACTTTTTAATTTGAAATAGGATATAAGTAGCATGCGAAAAGCAGCAGATTTGGATCACCATAACTATAAAAGCAGTAGCAATTTTCTTTTATGTACCTATTAGAAAATTGCAAACATATTTATGGCTACGAAATACTACTTTCAAGCAGTCATAAATTCTTAAATTACCTACTTATCAGAAATTCATTTCGTTATTATTTTACCTACCAATACCCGGCCGCAATTTTTACAGGATTGTGCATTTTTGTCAAGCTATTGATGAAATAAATAACTTTTGATCTTTTTTTAACGCTATTTTCCTACTATTCACATACGTGGTACCCATATTTGTTGTTTTAGTTCCCAAACATTTCAACTGCAACTGTGTTTTCACAGCATTAAAACTTATTATTTCCGCGCGTTCGTCCATAAACACGCGCGCGCACGGTTCGCACATAAATCGCCCGAATATTCGGATATCCCGAAAATTCGGGATTCGGGAGCAATCCACGAGTCGCACGACTTCCGTGCGTGGGATATTTATGTCGTGCGTTCGCGGAATAGACACCTGAATTTATTGGTGGCGTAAATTAGATTAAGTTTATTTGTGTTGTTGTTTATTACAGAGCATAATTTTGCAGTTTGGATGGCGCTTGTAAACTCGTGGCGGCCGTATATCTTAGCTACAAATTAGAATATCCCAATGTTTACATTTAGGTATTTTGTTTACTCACCGTGGTAAAAATAATGAACTATTTGTTAACTTATAAGTAGGTAATTATATATTTTAGGGTAAAACTTGTAAGAAACCTATTCAATCCTAATATAGTCGTTGTCTGTCGTGTGTTTATTTTATATGACGTAAAGAGTTTGTAATTTCTTTTATTCGATTTGGTAAAATAACTATGTATAATTTAATTACTCGTTTAAATTTACAGACACGCTTACTACTCATTCATATTAAATTTACTTATTATAATACAGACACTCTCTCTGATAGCTCCACTGGATTGTTCCCTTGGTGCCAATTAGCTTCCTAGCTACGCCCGTACATCAACTCAAAATTTATTGCAATAGTATTAAGTTATCATAAAAGTGTTCAAAATGAAAATAACCTATTACTTAAACATGTGAGAGAAAACATATTTTTAATAAAGCGTAAAATTTTACGATATCCAATAGGCGTTAAATCATAACTTAGATTTATAGCTGAACTGTCCCACCGTACACATAAAGTAAATCCGATATTTTTAAACAAGTTAACAAATATGCAAATACAAATTTACATCACGATGGGAGCTGGCACCTCGCTGAGCATGCTTTATGACATGCGTACATCAGATACACTACCCATACAAATTATAACCTTAAAATATACAGCTAACCCAAACCAATACAAGCACTTCTACATTTACTTTCAAACCTTGTAACAGATGTAAAAGCGTTCTATTTCGAATGATAAATTGAATATGAATTTGAAATTTCTTCGGTGCGGCAAACATAACCTCAAAGTCGATTTTCGTCCGATCCTGCCCCCAAAAGACGTAAGAGCAAGATACTAGAATTTATGCAGACGCCCGGACAGTGTACGGGACGAGTGCATATATCAATTTCTTGTTTGAAGCAATGATAAATTAGTTGAGATACGGTACGGAGAAACATCATACAAATTATTGGTGCGAGACAATGGAATGGAGAAATTATCGTCATCACTTGTTCGTTTTTTTTACCTACCAGTTTGATTACGATGGTTAAAAGCTAATAAAAAAATCCAAATGTATTGTTAAAAATCAAATACTATATGTATGTATTTATTACTATACTATTTTGTTTCATCGATAAGTGTAGTTTTACTTGCAACAAACACAATAATACTCATTTTGCATGTAGATTTTGTTACTAAATAATCGGATGGTTGGAAATTATATTCTGACAAACCCACTTTGTTAGCAGAAAAAGCGGCAAAAGTTTTGGCCACTCAAAACGTTTTGAATTTCGCTCCGTTTTTACTGCTAAAATAGTTTAGCCGCATATTTTTTATAAAAAAAAAGAAAATCATTATTACCATAAAACGGGTTAATTTTTGTTAGTAAAATGTTAAACGTTATCTAATCAAATTAGTATTCTCACTGGCTAGAAAAAAAATGGCTCTTTTTCAGTTTAAAACTTTAAACTTGGAACGCGCGGCGCGTGCCGCGTGCCGTGGCGCGGTAAATCATGCGAGAGAGATGGGCCGGACTCCCGGCTACGCGATAGCCTGTGTGTCTAGGAATAGTGGGATGAAAGCGGTCATACCTTACAAGGGAAAGTAGGCGAAATCTAATTACAGGTGGCGCTCTTCTCTACGACGGGCATGGAAGATCGATGTTACCTGGGAACATTTCTTAAATGTTTATGCAAAAGTCCACAAACATCGTACAATACCTAGTGATTTTTTGTGTGCATCGGAAAACAGAGAATTTCCGTAAATAAATATTACATAGTACCTTAAGTAAATACCTAGAATTTAGCTTTTGATGCACTGACTGGTTCGTTTCATTATGGCGATTCCATTTTGCATGAAAATGAAGCGAAATTTTAATAACAAACACTTCACTGGACCGAATATATCAAAATATAAACGATAAGGTACCTATAAAATTGTATCCCAACTCTAGAACTCAAATTCACTCACACCAACACCATTATCATAAAAGCGGATTTTCAAATGAATTAACCTCTATCGGAAGTCGGCCGTCCCTCCCGCGCCGGTCCTGTAATCATAATTTAATTTATTATTTTTATACGCCAATAAAAATAACTAAGTTAATTATAAATTAATGTCATTATACGGGACACGTGACTTTGTGTTTTATTATTGAAGTTGTGTTACTTTTGTGGCGTTTTCCTCGAATAAATTAAATTAACAGAGCTTAATACATTAGCATGCTTTAACCTAATAGCGAGGTGAATAGCTCGCCTCGCAAATGCCACCCCTATATTTGGCGCAATGAATTTCAAGTTTATAGTTAAGACTTAAGTATAAGAGCGAAAAAAGTTGTGGGATTTAAGTACGTAGGTAATTTTTATTCAGCTTTTGGCATTATTCGATGTGCATTTCAACTTATTTGAGGTTTGGCAATGTTACTTGTTACAAGAGTAGCGATTTCATGAAGTATAAACATACATGAAACCAAAATTTTATAAAAAGTTTTGAATTAAAATTTCAGAGCGCGTATCAAAGGATATTGAATCGAACTTGTCTCATCAAGTCATCATTTCTCAAAGTGACTGAAGATTGTCATCGTAAACTTTCCGTCGACCCGTCATAAAGTTTACCCGCCCGCTCTATCTTTATTTTATGAAATTTTCAAACTGCTTACGTCACGCGCTGTTTATCATGGGCCATAAACTACACGACCTTCCGGTGCTAGCATGTTATCATGACCTTATTTTGTGTTAAGAAAAAAGTGCCTATTCGGGCAAGAAAAAAGATGACTCATGTTCACACCATCCGTCGGGGAAGCGATCGAATAAAGGCCGTCATACACGTAGCGATCTTATCCGATGCCAAAATATACCTAAACCATAAGCTTCCTACATTGTGAGAGAGACGGAGATATATTACAGCTAGGTGTCTTAAAATACCGTACGATCTGAGATCTTACCATATATTAATACAGGGTGTAATCGATAAGTGTTTACAGGCCATAATTCGGTAAATATGAGAGATACCAGAAAAATTTTAACTGATATCGGAAGTGCATTACCCAACGAGTAAAATTACACTAATAACTTTTTTGAAATATAATCAGAAATATCTCAAATATTAACTTCAAACCCTCCAATACATTTAGTACGTAACCGTTCATTCAAAGACTAGTTTAATACGAATATTTTTTTAATTAAAGAATAAATGTTAGATTAATTCGTTCATAAACGGTAGTATTATTATTTTATTACAGTGTATTCGTACAAATAACGAATCTCTAACAATCTCTTACGACACCCGACATGCTTTAAGGCTGTAAGTCGTCATACTAAATATATGGGAGCGTTTTAAGTTAGTTTTTAAAATATTACTTCATCTATTTAGAAAAAGTTATTTATGTAATTTTACTCGTTGGGTAACGTAATTACGATATCAGTTAATTTTTATCTGATATCTCTCATATTTACGGAATTATGGCCTGTAAACACTTATCGATTACACCCTGTATATCTAGCAGCTCGGTATTTTAAGAAATACGATATCTTAAGGCCTTCCTCCTTCTCTCTCAGAATGTAGGTGCTATAGAGACATACATAAAAGTATGTCTCTCTCTCTCTCTCTCTCTCGCACTCTCTCTCTCTTTCTGTAGCACTATACTTTGTCGTGTAGTGCCAAGCTATGCGTCACTGTATACCACTTTTGATTCTCAATTTTATAGGGGCTTTTCATAGGTGAAACAAATTCACTATGCCACCTTGCGATAAAAATGGCATAAGATACCAAACCCGAATTTAATTTAAACGAACACTCATTCTAGATGCTGTACGAATATGAACTTTTTTATTGACTTTGAGTAAATTGCTTCGCATTTGTGGTTCACACGATAATTTATTGTAATAGCTCTGACGATCGCTGAGCGATGCTATACGTATGCTAAACAGAGGGTTCACGATGGATGGAGGACCGAGCACTAGGGTTATGTTGTACTGCTAGGTTTGTTCTACTTTGTGTAAAGTGATTTGGTTCCATCAGCTCCATCACATTTTTATGGTTCACACATTACATTTTAATAGTTGCGAACGCTGATGCTAAAGGAAAGGTATGCTACGCAGAGGTGCGATCACGAGGCACGATGCGCAAGTAATGGAGCACTGAGCACTGAGGTTACATTGTACTGCTAATTTTGTTTTAGTCGAGATAGTGGGGATTGAGTGATTTAAAAGTAAGCTTAAAAGTATGTCGTTGTCGTACGTCGTGACTATACATTTTTATACAGTCAACGAGAAGTGAAACTTCTAAGAAAAATATAATTGTATTTATGAAACGCTATCAGTTATCGGTTAATAAAAATATTTTTAATCTAACAACACCTCGAATGTCACAATACTGCACCTCTTCATTTCATTAAGCATAATTATTATATTTTGCATGAAGTACCTACTCAGTATTTCAATAGGTGAATTTTGTTCTACTAACAACTTGAAGTCAAAGTCAAACTATTATTTATTCAAGTAAGCTTATTTATAAGCATTTTCGAATCGTCTGACATTATAAACCCTACACCTTTCCTGAGAAGAACCAGTAAGAAACTCAGGTGGACTTATTTTTTCAAAACAGTATAATAATACATCTTATTAAAATAACATGCATTAAAGAATGTATTACATAAAAAAAAGATTATTATAGACATTTTTATAAAAGAGAGAAATAAATAAAGGATCATAATATTAAACAAAAATAATTATTATTGTACAAGTTCACAATATTATTAAGTATCTATATCTATACTACTAGAGATGTAAAGGTCCTCTAGTTGTCAGAATAAAGATAAATTAAGATTTAGAGATGTAAAAGGTCTCTAATCGTCATGATTTTAACAATAATAATAAAATAGAAAATTAACAATTTAATGACAATCACAAAGCAACTATTCTTATTATATAAAAGACAACAGCCAATACCTATTTAAACATGACATCACAGTAAAATAAACTCAAATATTAAATTAAACTAGAGATGTATACTCTCTAATGTCAATAATACATAATTTTGCAGATGTAAAGTGTCCCCAATGTCAGTTAATAAATAATAATAATGATTTGGAGGTGTAAAGAATCTCCAAATGTCAATAAAAAGTAAATAAAAAGGTGTATGAAACAAATGTTTCATGTCAGAAGACAGTTAAACTAACAGTGTTGTAAACTAGTGCTACAGAATACATAATTATTATGTATCCAATAAGTCAAAATTTTGTTATATAAGGAGATAAATGGGCTCCATGGTGAAATTAGATGCTAAGAATAATAAATAAAATTAATAATTTTGGAGGTGTAAAGGCTCTCCAAACGTCAAAAAAAATAATAACGTAGAGTGATGAACAATAATGTAGAGTAATAACGTGTCACATAGTTACTCGTATCGGATTATTTATACCAAAAATACTCGTAAACTTACAGAATGGTCGCTGAGGGACTAAGCCACGAGGCCCAAGTGGAGCATTCAATATATAAAGAAGATGGGTCCGGTAGGCAAATTCGCTGACATATTACGGGCAATATACGAGATATAGTGCGTGTTCTAACTCGGGCCCTATATTTTATAGCCAGGGCGATGATTATGAGTAGGGCTGGCTTCCCCGGCCATGAAAAAAGGGAAAACTATTTGCCCGAAACTTTCGAGAGAAAGAAAACTTCAATCTTACGAATAGGTATTTCTGACATGGTAACAAAGTTTAATATCGCAATGTAGATACATGTTGTATTTTTTTCAACCAATTTTTTATCTATACTCGACGAGTACCTAAGTACTTATTAGATATATTTTTATTTTTACTTTTCCTATTTCTATTCAATCACTACATATTAGTATTATCAAACCACGATTACAATGGGATTCGAAAATACTGTTGACACAACAGTGTATAATTCAATCTGGGATATCTAATCTATATTCCTAAACAGAGACTTACAGACGATTAATTAATTAATCACTCACAACATTTATAAACAACTCTTTTCTTGGGAAATGTTATATCATTTGTTGTGTCAACAGTACTTTCGAATCCCTTTCTGATTTCGGTTTGATAATATAAAACAAAGTCGCTTTCTCTTTCCCTATATCCCTATGTAGTGTAACGCTTGAAAAGTCCTAGCCTATTTCTACCTACTCACACAGCCCACTACCCCATACAACTCCAACCCCAGAAGCCAGAGAACCCTCAGTATTAATACAAACCCTCAAGGAACCCTAAAAGTTTACCTAATAAAGCTATGGTTCTATGGTATTCTGTCTTGACTATAAATATTTTGGCCAGAAGAAGTGATGTGATCGTCTAAGTAGCGGCAGGACCCCGTAGCTGTAAGTAATAACCTAGATTCTTGAACAAAGAGTGAGAGTTATAGACCTAAAAGCCCTAACTAGGATAATGTAAATACCTAACAAATGATATAATAATCAGAACACTAGTATAACAGGAGAGAAATGATAAAAGGAATTTAAACAGAATAAGATTTATTATTATTAAAATCACGGTAATATTATTACACACACATCGTAGTAGCTGTAGAACAAACACAAATATATGGCAAATATAAGTAGGTATTATAGAAAATGCTAAAGTCAATTGGTAAAGTTAAAAGGCACGTGGTTAAAGGTAAAAGATAAAGATAAGTTTTAGTTAAGTATAAAAGACAACCTGTAAGTATTAAAAAAATATATAAATAATATCCCCTACCCACCGATATAGAATTACAGTTATTATTAACTATTGCAATTCTAACACGGCTAGAGCATTCGGTTGGGTGAATTTGCGAATTCAGTTTATGTCAAACTGTATGTATTAGTTCCTTGGAACAAGAAATATTTAATTTCATTATTAGTGTCGTGACACTATGTATGTACTAGTTCTTGAACTAGATGTGTAAGGAACCATGATCCCTTATTATATTCGTATTTCAGGATTATTCGACATTGCAAATTAACCCGGTCCTTAGGATGGGGTAAGCTCACCTATTCTGAACCAATACGGAAGGTAAATATTTTGTGGGCCTAGGTCCTCTTTTCCAAAAACATGATTTTCCAGTTCCATCAGATGGCAAATCAGGAGTAGATCAAATATGTACCCTTGGGTATATATGTATCGTAATACAATTGGCCTTAACCAAGGTTTGAAGTTTGAGTCTATTCAAGACACCATTGTAATACAGGTTTATATGCATGTACTGTTTCTACGTTCCAAGTATAGCAGAAAACAGTACCTAAAATCACGTTACGATCATTTAGCGCAAACCTGACAATGTACACCTGAACAAACATCAAAACAAACCACTAATCATATATGTAAGTTAATTATTCGTCCATCAAACCATCTTCAGAAAACCAGTATAATCAATTAATTCTGTAAAACTTTATCAAATAAATAAGCTCAATATTATTACTTATACCATTCCACATTCGTCCAGATACCTACCCACTATGGGCCTAAGCTCTTTAACTACCACTTTAACTATACACATACATAAAGATCATATAAGTAATAATATAGACAATTAACGCATAATTAGTTAAGTACTGAAAAAAGCATTATATTAATTCCCACCCTAAAACTTCACAAACAAGAATTATATTGAAAAACAATTAATTCACTTTATCCCAAAACTATTTCGCACTAAATAAACCATACATAGGATAAATAAAATAATTAGCACACTTAAATAATTCACAGATAAAATCAAAACAATAATAAATATAACCGTCCAACTAGCCAACCTTGGTCCCTTTTCATTAGCAATACAATCTAGGTATTGATTATGTATACGCGATTTTTTCAAATAATCGAAATATCAAGATAAGACCTTTAGACACTGACGCTAGACTCCCGAGCGCTTCCCGCCGCGAAGGGATTTCAACTTCAACGCCGCCACTCTGTTACGTAACCCTGGACCTGCCGTCTATCTCTGTCTCTCTTAGGAACTAGAATTTACCCCTGCATCTCGCGTCTCGTTCTTTTATACTCGAATGTATTTATAAATAGAATTCACTCTAGTCAGCGCAAAGAGTATTGTAATATAATATGAATAAGAGTGGCAACTCTGCGGTCCGTCTTGCATGTATGGGAAGTGCTGCCACCTGCGAGTTTGGAGTCGGAACTAAAGCTGTGTATATATACATACCTACATATATGCCTATATATGCCTATTTTTCTTCAGTTGAGCGGGAATTTCATCCGCGCTTAGCACGCGTACTGTATCTGTGTTTGAAAACTTGCTAAATTTACTTAGTGTAAACACTACGAAATTGCAAGCTTTCAAATACAGCTACAGTGTAATGCTAAGCGCGGAAGTTTTGATTCCCTTATTACAGATTTTTGAATGAACTAAAACTGTTCATTGAAAAATTTGTTTCAGGGATATTCAGCTAAAGGAGAGAAATAAAATAATAGTTATGATTTATTTTTTTGATTGTTTATGCTTGTTATAATACAACTGAGCTGCTTTTTTCACAGGTTCGTTACCATTATAAGTAAATTTGCCTTCTAATATTCCATTCACCGACCGGCACCAACTATAAATAATAATATTAATAGTAGTGTTTACAAAACATTCTTTTAATTGTTGAGAATGGGCAGTACAATCCATAAAGGAAAAATCGGTTATAATTTCGACAAAAGCTATTATTCTCTCTTTTAGGTTCTTTTCGTGGCAATCGCTGTTTAGGAAGCCAATTGTCGTTTTTTGGATGTCATGAAAGCAAGCTACTAGACAATCCGATGGATATGATAGCCACGCTTTACCTTTCTCAAATTCCTTCGCATGTAGGTACCTGTATTTTTCGTTTTTGGAATCACCCAATAGCTTGCTTTTACATTCTTTACACCCTTTAATAAATTTTTGCAAACATTTCGATAAGGCCCACCCGCAGACATACGTTCTTTGATCAGCCCCAGAATCTGTAAATTCATCTAACAATGTATCTAGAGGCTGATCAATTACAATGTTTTGGGATTGCGAGGGAACATTTTCATTGTTTTTATTTTTAACCAAAAAGGAAAGTGACTGCAAACAGTAATTCATGTCTTTCTCACAATTTGCGTTAATAGAATGATGGCTACTTAAATTATTTAACAACAGGGTTTTAAATGCTCCCTCGAACCCCATGCAGTTGGGTGCAATATTTCTAACACCCAAACTACGTATGCTGCCAAAAAAGTTTTCTAGTGGGTCCTGATTAAAGTTTCTTGTAAACATGGCATCCAATGCGTATTTTTTTGACAACAATTGCCATAGTGATTTAATTCCTTCTATAGTTTTAATAAAGTTATTTATAGTTGGTACATGTTTTACACTTGGTCCGTCAGCTCTATTCACTATGAATTTAACAGATTTTAATGTTTGAAGTCCCTCTTGCCAAAGCGCATGGTGAGGAGAGTTTCTTTTAACAGCTGCTCTATATTTTTTACCCGAGGATACCGAGAAGCTTGACGCGTTAAGTGAATCAAATAGTTTATCTATTAGAGACACGAAAGGAATTATATCCATATATTCTTGTGGCACTTCTTTTCGGGCAACTAGATTGTCTGTCGCTACAGCCATGCTATGGCTGAGCACTTGCGCAGCATTTTTTACCCTCATTTTTTTAATTTTTTTTGGATCAATATGCTCTTGATTTATTTTAGGCAATAATCTCAACTCACCATGCGACTTATCGGCAGCAAAAATATTAACAAAATACTCCCACTTAATTTTCTTTTGTTGGTTGTTATGCATATATACGAGATCTTTATTTAACAAATTATTTCGAACTCCCTTTAGCAAATGAGGGACATCAAACAATGGTATTATTTCAAGATCATTTACAATAATCACATCATTTTTCCACTCCTTTCTCTCATTGAAATATTTACATTTGGCCTCTGCTATTAAATCATTGATACAGGCTGAATTGGGAGATCCTTGGTCACAAACGGTTGCCACAATCTTAAGCCCCGTAGCCTGCACATTAATTATTACCTCCTTTAATATTTCTTTAAGTTTTTGTGTGGACAACCGTTGCGTAAAATAATATGCTACTGGCTGCTTAAAATTTTTTTTGACGCCCTTTACCATAAACACTAAGGCATGATTGGCAAAATTTTGCGTTTTATAATTGCCCAAGTTTTCGAAACCTACAAGGTCATCTGTGTGAGAATTATAAAATATTTGCGGAGCAATCGACATTTCGTCAAATATTAATGTACACAGACGATCTTGTGGCAGCATTTTTGTTACTGTTGAATGTAATTCTTTGAAAATTATAGGATTTATTCCTGGATTTAGCTTAATTTTCGCCAATAACCCCTTTAATACCTTTCTGGAAGGTAACGTGAAGTGCTGACACATTAAAGCATAAGCTTTGGGGCTCTTTTTATAGAATGATAAAGATAAAACCTTTTCATCTAATGTAAATCTATGTCCCTTCTTTTTCTTTTGCCCTTCTAAACATTGCATTCTGACAAATGATTTTACTGACGCAGACATATTTTGCGTAAATTTCTCGAACTCCTTTCTAGGAGACTGCTTATCCAGGTGCTGAAGACGCAATCTGAAATTCTTCAATTTCTGACGTAACCTGCATATTTCATTTTTCTTTTGCCGAAGCTTCTTTGTGAAGTCCATTCGAGTTTTTTCTTGCAAAAACTCGAAAGTTTTTTCTGAAAATAATAAATAGACTATCATTAATATGGATTTCAATAAATATTAAAAGAAAAATGTGAATCGTAATTAAAAACTATCCGATTTTAATTACAATTTACGCCTTTTTATAAGAAACAATATAGTACATTACGATACAAGTGTAAAAAAAGGAAGTTCGAAATGAGTGGCGATAAATGAAAACACGGCCGACAAAACATTTAAGAAGACCCGTGAATGTATTGCACAAGAAAGGCGTCACATCGACCAAATTGTCAGCCTCCGTAGCATAGTTGGTAGTGACCCTGCCTACGAAGCTGGAGGTTCCGGGTTCGAATCCCAGCGAGGGCATTATTTGTGTATTTAATTATCACAAATATTTGTTCCTTGGTCATGGCTGTCTATGTATTTAAGTATCTATACAGGGTGTTTGGTCAGCGGTGTCGGAGCTTTTAAGGGCTTAAACTACAATCAATTTTATCGATAAATTACCATGGATTTTTTTTTGTGCAAACGATAATTAAATGACGGCAATTTTAAAATTTCAAACAAACGAATACGGGTGCATGAGGTATTTCTGGAATTATACTTTTATTATCGGTCCTATCTTTGCAAAAAAAAACTCGTTAGAGAGCTCATTAGTACGGTCAAATCGTACATCATTTTACCCTAAACTCGCAAATCAAGTAGTATCGCTGAATTTTTGGTATGTTATTTAGACACATAACAGCTTTGCAACACGACTTGCGATTTGTATGAAAAACTTGCGGGCCTCCTGCCGGGCATCCTCCATACATGTAACCGAGGGGTAGATTTTTTTACAATGTACATAATGCGTGTGGGCTATCAATAGAAAGGACTTTGAGAATGATATAAAGGTTTCTAAAACACATTTATATTTAAGCAATCCGTTTTCGAGATATCAGCACTCAAAGTCTTAAAAAGTGTCCCCCCCTCTTTTTCTTAAACTACGCGGTATAAAATAAAAATAAAATGTGTTATGCATATTAATATACTCTTTAAACGATTTTTGGTTTCATTACATTATCTCTTATAGTTTTTGAGATATGTTGATTTAACTGTATTTTTTATGATAAATTGATAATAGCAAGGAGCCCTACGCGCGCGATTTAGTCTCGAACTTCGTCGGTTTTTTGAAAGTAGCGAATAGTAAATTTTTTAAGTATTGTTGTTTTCATATTTATAAAGGAACACCCGTCATTCTATCACAATCCTTTCCATAGGGCTTGTCCATTAATCACGTCATACGATTTTGGCCTATTTTAGACCCCTCCCTCCATCCCCCATGGTGATACTTGGTGATATTTTCTGGACCCCCCCCCCTAGCCAATATGACGTGTAATTTATTGCCAACTTAAGTAGTCCTTTTAATAAAAAACTTTTTTGCTAACTACGAGGTATGTTGAACGTATTGTCAAGTTCGCGAAGTTTTAAAACTTAGTTCAGGGTTTGACATCTAGTTATAAATTATAATTAAAAAGTGTTTTAAAAAAATGCTGTTCAGCAAAGAGTACCAAAAAATTACACGTGATTTGTCCGATGACCCCCCCTCCCCTATGGTGATAATTGATGATTTTATCTTGACCCCCCTCCCCCTATACAGTATGACGTGATTAATGGACAAGCCCATAGTATTTTTAAAGTATTTTTTTTACAAGACTTATAAACCAATTAATTATTCTTACCAGCATCAAATTTTTTTCGTGGTAGTCTATCTTGAGACTTATCAGGTACAACTGGACAAGTTGTTTCAGTGGACCCAGATGGAAGTAGTAAGTCTGTCACATCAACTGCTAGTCTAGATGGCCCCGGTACATTTGTTATATCGGTGAATGGCGTTGTTTGGAAATACTCTCGTTGTGGGTGAGTGTAGCTATGATCAGCTTGTACAAATGTGGAGAATCTTTGTCGCACACCTGGAACGCACATATTAAAAAACATTATTAGTTGAATCAACTTAAGATGCATTGGCATACATTATAAGTTTCATCACAATTGTAGAACCAATATTTTTGTATACAGGGTGGAAATTCTTTTTGGGTCAGTGAGGGCAGCTGCCAGATCCAGAGTGGCTACGCGAAAATGGTCTAAGAAGACCTTCCCATGATTTTAAATTTATGAAGATTGACGTTTACAGATTTTGGAAAAAACATACAGGGTCATTATTCACAAACAATTTTTTTATGCCAATCGATCCTGGTTCTGTTCAGGATCAAAAGCTTGGGACCAAAAAAAAATGTTCGGGTAGAAAAGCCGCGAATCGAGGATTAAAATTCCCATACAAATTGTATGAAAATTAAAAATTTAATTTTTCACGCTAAATTTTTTTATGCCAATGGAATCGTCCATTCCTATCTAGTACCAATAGTTTCCTAGGGGTCAACCTACGGCAATGTACAAAAAAGCCAAAAATAAAGAAAACTGTTTTCATGCACTTACTATGGGAAAAAAGTAAAAATTTAATTACATTATCTGTCACGCGGAGGCCTTCACCCAAAGAGGGGTTCAAATCAAAGAAAACTAACATTCAAACAAATTTACCTACTAAACTTACCAATGATATTGATTTGAATAAAAAGGCTTTTTATTTTTATTTTATTTTATTTATCTGTCACGCTAATTAGTCCTCCTATGCTAAATGGCAATAATACTGTATGAAAACATTAGCAACACTAATTACTTGATAGGAATGGAATCAATTGGCACAAAAAAAACGTATTTTATTTTTTAATTTCTCGATTTTTATTTTAATTATCGATTTGCGGCTTTTCTGGTCGAAAAAATTTTTTTTGCACCATACAAGTTTTTGATCCTGAAGAGAAACAGCATTGATTGGCATCAAAAAAAAAGTTAGCAAAAATGTCAATTTCTCGCAACCTGTATGTTTTTTATAAAATCTGAAAACGCCAATCTTCATTAATTTAAAATCGAGGGAAGGTCTTCTAAGACCATATTCGCGTAGCTACCCACTTGCCCTCACTGACCCAAAAAGAATTTCCACCCTGTATTTGTCAAAATATTGTCACCTATCTATGCAAGAGAGTTCACTAAGAAATATTTTCCAAATAAATGAATTGCGGGCAAATGTTTTTAGCTGCAATTAAAGAACGTGCGAAAACGACGGAGCGACACGATAGGATACATAACATGCAACCGTGATTGCCCACCTGGTTTATAAAGCATTACTGAAAGATTCATAAATATTTTAGACGGTGTCCATATGTACATGTATATGTACACTCGCGGTCAATGAATACGGGTCAGGTGGATTTTTTCATAGAAAATACTGGAAACATGCTGATTACAAATATTTCAAATAAATATTTATAATACAAGAGGAACCGTTTTTAACATCATTGTATTGGAATATCCCTGAAGTTTTCACCCGATCCGAAAAACACGGAACTTTATCGTCAGATGACTCCGTAGATATAAAAATAGCAACTCATGATTTAAAAACTCATATTACCATACATTTTAGGTGGTTTTCTTAAACGGTCTACATTTTTGTCTCTACAAACCAACCTAACGACAATTTTAACGTTTTTTGGATTTATTTATAAATTTAGGGAAATTCCAATACAACCTGATTTAAAAATAGATTTTACCTACACTATAAATATTTTGGAAAAATATTTGAAATCTGCATGTTTGCATTATTTTCTATGAAAAAAAAAAACCACCTGACCCGTATTCATTGACCGAGTGTGTATATAAGATTTTTATTATCTTATCGTTTGGAACATATAAAAATAAATCTGTGTATCGTTTGGAACATATAAAAATGAACTCAACTAAGTTAAAAGTATAGTATATGCACTTTCTGAAGTACATAGATCTTTTTTTCGCCTATCTATACTATCAAGGGCTGACAAAAATCCCCTCTCACAGTCATCTCTTTCATTAAGCAATTGAGTATACAATTCCTTGCAAGTTTTCAATTAAATCAAAGTAAGCTGAAGCTTGTCAAGATTTTCCTGCTAGTGAGCTAAACTATTAAATTCACACTTTAAGGCCTTTATTCAACGTGATTAAATACATATGAAATAATTAGAAGGGACCCGGCAAAAATCAGCTGCTCATTCTTTGAGAACTCAGAGGAGTTTTTTTCCTAGTTATAAATGCACAGAAATTAAAATCAATTAATACTTACGATGTAAGTTCACAGAGGGGATTGCTGACCGCTTTAGACGTCTTCCAGATATCTTGTGTTGGGGATCAAAATGGTGATCACATACTCTTTTATTTTTGTATATTCTAATACTATCAGTTTCTTTCAGTTTATTTCCAATTACTGACACCCAAGCAGTAAAAACATCAGGATGTTTTTCTGGGTGAGGAAAGCGATGTGAGGGCACACCAAGAGTGACTAGAATAATAAAACAAATATTATTTACACAAGTGTGGTAATTAAAAGGTAAAAGCAGCCAAGAACACAGCTAGATTAGTGGTGGAATTACAGTTTACAACTGGAATTACAACTGTTAAATAGTTTTTATTTACTAACAATGTTATTCTAAAGCCGTGTTTGTTCTTTGTTTCTGTTGTTCACTTAGTGTTCTGAGCGAGCATTCCCTTATTCGTGGGCTGAGGAACGAACATTTTGCTATATGAAATCCTGTTTTCATCTGCCCAAGAACGAACGAATGCTCGCTCAGAACACTAGTTGGAAACGCGGCTTAACTGTTCAAAAGAAGTATTATTTTAAAATTAATGCATAGCACTCGACACAATTTGGTTTGTGATTGATGATGGAAAAATTTGAAAAATACCACACGACGCGTATATCTACTCATAACAGCTATAACATCAATATCGATAAATAAAAAAAATATGTTATTCGCTCAAGAATATATAACAAGAAAACATTCTATATCATGGTCTTTTTCGAACGATCTTTCTTTTTAAACTACTAACTTGTGTGTTGTGTTACTATTAATAGTTTTTTAAAGTTTTCATACGCCATTATCATTTGACTGACGAGTGATGTGATAACAGAAAATTACACGCAAAACAAATTCCAACTATTGATGTTGAGAAAAGTCTTACTAAAATGCTTATGATTGTTATGATATAACTTTATAAGTTGAAATAAAATTAACTTACCTAAAGGGTCACAGCCATAAACACAATGTTTCTTCGGTATTTCACTCATATTGAAACACCGAAAAGATTACTCGTAACAAGTAAAAACTTAACAAAAAACACAACTATAACGATTAATAACAAGAAACAATAACAGAAACAACAAACAAAAACAAGAATTTCGAGAGAAAACTTCGAAAAGCGCGTCAAGCATCTAAACTTCAAAGAGGCAGAGCTGACAATGATTTGAAATTTGACAAGTTTAAGCAAAATGGCTGCCCATTAGTTTCGTAAACACTCGCCAGCGGGCACTGTCTGTAAAGAAAATTGTTGCCACCTTAAGTGTGCCCCCCCTGAGTCAGCGGCTGAGCATCGCGCCGCGAGCCCGCGTCCCGTCCGCCATTTTGTGGACCGATGCTTGTACAAATATTATTTTAACTTAAGAAAGATACATTAAAATAGAATAAGGCTTGGTTATGCATTAACTTTCATAACAAATATACGTACCGTGTGTGTTGTGCGGTGTAGCTTATTGCTTTAAAATAATCCTTTCATTTACTAACACTATAATAACATTCTTAGTCTAACTGTGTGAACTACCGTGAAATACCTACTACATAGCTGTATTTAAGTATACTATTTATAAGTACAATGTGGAGAACAACTTCCGTCATGTATATTAAGGTGTGATATGGTAAATAGAAATATCTATAAGTTAAATAGTTCTGTGAAAATAAAACTGTTAATATTACCTAGCTTTGAGCTTAGGTATACTAACTCCGGAACTAGCAATAAATGGGAGGTAAGTTTAATGTAACCACTACACGTTTCACCATTATATGAACTACAAATTAGGCATTTACCTACGTACAAATATCGTAATTATAAAAACACGATTATAGATAATAATATAAATAATATTATGCAACTCACCAGGGTTTAAACAAATTACCTGAACACTATAGCATAATAGACACTCAGACAGAATTACTACACTGAATCTAGAATCTAAAATAGGTACTTAGGCTACTTAGGAACAAAGTAATGTAATGTTTACTCTTCAATCTCCAACTCAAAGTGATCCCGTCTTCCCGACGACGTTGCCTTATATAGCCTAGGCTACCGACCTAATCCCAGTTTTGTGTTCGGCCCTTTTCACGCCTGCGTACTTACTATGGATGCTGCGAGCGTCACATAACAGAAGCGTCTATTAATCAGACATGCGCAATGAGTATTTAAAAGGCGCCAAACGCTAGCGCCAATTTACGCGTCGCGTCTTGTTTGACCTGCGCAGTAAGCTTTCTCGAAGGACGCTTCCTAGCGTCGCTCTGTTACTAACAGAAGATGGCCTTGGTTTCGATGTTTTGGCGCCAAGCCGTCGCGTCGCTTGGTTTTGACCGTTGATGATTTCCTTTGTGATTCGCGCCAATATCCTAAACTGAGTAATTATTACTACCTAAAACTAAATGAAACAAAAATAATAAAGTTTAATTAAGTAACGGACTTTTGTATCGTTACAGTAGGTACACTTAAAACTACGCAACGGATTTTGATGAGGTTTTTTAATAGATAGAGTGATTCAAAAGGAATTGTTTTTACCAGTATTGTACCCGTGCAAAGCTGGGGTGGGTCGCTATTAAAAAATAAATTATACAAAGGTGCATAAATCAAATCAAAGATAGCAATATATTTTTAAGTTTTAAATATGACACAGACACAATTTAATGAAATAGCTCAAGAATTCAAATATCACGTTCCTCCCACCCAAACTTCTCAACCAAAGACCAGAAAATGAATGACTGCTTCCACCGCACGTGAGGAAGCCGTCCGTTTCCTCGTAATTAAACTAATAAAATCTACTGAAGTCCACGAAATTCAGCGCATTTAGCGCAATAAAATGTGATTTATAAGGGCTTAGGGTCGCCCGTGTTGACACCGGCACGGATAAATTTCACTTAGGAAAAATCTACAGCAGTTACCTTCACTAACTACTATCTCTCTTTATAATCACTGTCACAACTATACCCTGTCTATCGACGAATAGAGTTCAAATTTGACAAGCAATGATGAACATTTCAGTATAAAACCATTGTAAAGCGGTTCACTGAGTACAATTTGGAGCGTCCAAAAGATACTTGGCTTTGAATTAATGTAACCCGTTGTCAGCTTAAGCTCTCGTTGTTTAAATGATTTACGGACATTTTGAAAAGTCTTTGTCCGGTAGCTAATCTATGATTTGCAAGAATTTACTTTATACATTAAACAATTATGCTTAGCGGGTAAGTACGACTTGTACGAGTAGTTACATCAAATTAATTATGTATGTAGGTACCTAGGTAGGTACTATTATTATCGTAAGGACCTCATGGAACAAAAGAAAATCAAAATAATGATGTGTCCTTGGTTTCTTTCCTTATGAATAATATTTTAATTAGATAGTTTTCCTGAGAAGTAAGGATATTTATTTGACATTTTAGTAATGATTTAGAGTGGTATTCTATGAGAAGCTACCTAGCTTTGTTTGAAATTATTGAAAAATTTTACTTGTTCGCTCGTCTTGGATTCCAAAAAGACGCCGATACAGGTTCTTTCCAATGTTTATTTTAGAAAAATAACTGTTTACATTCGAACAATAGCGGCCAATAAAGCAGGGCTGTCGATTCCCGCTACGCCCGAGGCCGCGGCGGAAGGAACGGGAATCGGATCTGCATATCAATGGGCGCCACTCAACTGCACGAGACGAGACCAGCGATTGTCCTTGTCGGGCAGCGGCCCTACCGCGAACTTCGAAATCCGCAAATTTCGAAGATTTGTCTCTATCACTCTAATGACGCCTTCGTTGGAGCAACAGAGAAAAATTCTCGAAATTTACGATTTTCGCGGTAGTAGGCCAGGTGTATAAGGACATATGTAAGGTCAATACTGTCACATTCAATTCATCGGGAAGACTGTTACACAGGACAATAACTAAGTAATCTGTATACCAACGCTTCTGTAGGAGTAGAAACATGGGCTGTAAGGTAGTGATTATTTTTATTGTGCTCACTGTTACATAAAGTCATATGTATAAATTAATTGCATTTACCTCCTAATGCGTCTATACGCATAGTTAGTAGGAGAGGCCTACGTCCAGCAGTGGACTGAGATAGGCTGATGATGTATGATGATGATATGTATAAATATAAGAGTCAAAAAATTCTAGTCGATCTAACCTGATAAGACGGTCTTACTCATATTAGCCATACAGGTATACAAATGCCATGGAAAGTCAACCATATTTGTTTAAGTTCATTTTATTTAGATTCTGCTGACAACGCCTGTTACGCATACTTTCAACAGATTTTTTTTAATACTTTTTAACGCAATATTTTACTTATTATAGATAAATATGCTATTTTATATAGATCTCACACGTATTTGGAGGAAAACTTTATAGGTATTGTTAGATCATCCGATTAAAAATACTATAATAAAACAACCGGAGGATAAAAAGAAATCAGCTAATAGCCGTATTTAAAAATAGCTATATTATTATCCTTACCTTACACTGTTTAAATAATTGTTATTGAGCGACATTTGCATTATAAGCGTTTTTCCCAAGACCCGGTAGCAAGGTCTATTTATACAAAGCCGTCAACACGTATCCCAATAATTGTAATATAAGCGACTCGAATTCGCCACAGCTGTTAAAAGTTGCAACAATGACGCTTTACGTTACGGTTTAATAAATCCTCATTATTCCCACATTGTAATTTCACACCAGAAATGTTAAAGTTATCCCCCGTGTGATGTAAAGCTAAGCTGGGTATTGTGCGACAAGACTTTGTCGGCGATATAAGACGACATATGGCGACGTGCGAGCGTGACAAAGCGGTGCCGCCGGATTAAATACGTGACAAAATGATTAAATGTGACGGGATAATCGCTGCTACGCTTTGATTCAAATATTTACTGAAAGGGTACAAGACCCACTATGTGTACTATCAAATAAGTAATTTCGAACATTGGACACTATTATTCAATAATATATATTTTAACACCCTCTTTCCTTGGTAAATAGAATACGTTACTATACGGAAACGTACATATAAACTAACTTTAACTTGATTAATTGTCAGCCTACGTAGCTAAGTTGGTAGTGACTCTGGCTACGAAGCTGGAGGTTATGGGTTTGAATCCCAGCTAGGGCATTATTTGTGAATGTATTTACCACAAATAATTGGATTTTGATAATGGCTGTCTATGATATTTAAGTATCTTTATGTATCTATCTATTATAATTATAAGTATATGCCTGGTACCCACATAAGCCTTAAAATTGAGCTTACCATGGAACCATAGTTGCTGATTTCTGAAAGAGTGGGCCAATGATAAATGCATTTTAACAAAGGAGGTCGAGACACAAGTGAATTTATCACAGGTCCACCCTATATATGACGTTAAGACTATCAAAAAAATGGTGAATCTTACCCTCATATTATTATTAATATGAGGGTAAGATTCACCATTTTTGCAGTTATAGATTGATCCTTATGGATCAATCTATAACTGTCAAAAGGTCGAATTGTGTAAGAAGTCCCAAGATATAATATATATAGGTATATATTTTTTATTTAATTCTTTATGGTACATAATATGATCCGAAACCAAGACCTTCAGATCAAAAGTGGGATACACCTGATCCACCAGACCATCATGACTCCTGTTGAAAGATGTTTAATTGTTTATTGTTTATTTTTGATTGATTTATTTTATTCTTAACCAGCCTCTAGCCTTGACGCCAGATCTGAGACAACAGGAACTTGGCTTATACAAATACAAATGCACTTTACACGTTGTTACTTGAAGTAAAAAGGGTCATTTGTTTCACAAGAAAAGCGCTCGTAAAGTTAGTACTTACCGCACATTAGCACCCTCACTAGGTAAAGGCTAACGCATGGTTACAACTTACAACCTATAATAGAGATCCGAAAAAAGTAACTTTTGAGTCCTTAAAACATAATTAACAACAAGTAATAATACAGTAACAAGGTGAATTATATCATACAAATATCGGTAAGCTAAATTAGTTATGTCACGATAATTGCAACTGTAACTTGAACCACGAAGTACTATTCTTGCTTGGACACTAATTGTCTTGAGCGTTATAGATTAGATATGCACTCCATGGACACTTCCCCATGTATTATATTTTACGCATTTAAAGTTACATCGTCGCTTACTACGAACAAATAAAACATGGAAGCCGCACGCCATGTTAAATTGCCTTTCAAAAACGGTCCTGAATTTTAGTTGACAAGTGTCACCCCCTCTTCAATGCATCACGGTAATGAATTTCAATCTCAACCTATAAAAACTTAAACCGCCATTTCAAAATAGTTGTGATTGGTCCATCAAAGTTTTTATTGCCTATATTCTATAAACATTTGTCAAAGATGTTGCTCCGACATAATAATATGCGCGGTGTTAAGAAAAGCGCTATGTCCTGCTCATCTTGGCACAATTGAACAATTGTTTTTGGGGGCATTTTTGAGCTGACTTTAGACGTCCATGTTATTTATGGTCGCAGGTTGCTTACCATAAATACGAAACATACTTATATTTGTTTACAAATGTTCTGCCTAGGCCGCGTGGCAGAGTTGGGCAAAAAGTAATATGATTACTCCTTCCGATTACAAAGTACACATACAAATGTAATTTTCAGAAGTAATCATATTACTTTTTGCCCAACTCTGCCGCGTGGTGACGGAAGTAAGAATGTATTTGACACCATTCCTCTCTTCCCGTGGATGTTGTAAGAGTCGACTAAGGGATTGAAGTGTTACTGACCATTTATTTATCAAATATTGGTGATGGGCAGCAGCATCACATTCGGTTGATTAACTTGTGTATACCTATAGACTAACTGAGTTTCGTCACGAAGCAGCAATTATTTGTCCATTCTAATTTATTTGTACTTATGAAAACTGAACCTAACACGGAAATCCTGAGGCGTATAGCTTCTACATTTTTTTATTTGTAATTCTACTTAGTAGCATTCTCAGGGATCTTTGGTATTTGCAGAATATCGTAAATCTGCACGGCTCCCGAAAGAACCATTAGCTGACTGTTAACCCACTTTCGGCTCATAAACCTTTTAACGTACTTCGGCTAATGCACGAAAGAATCTATACTCTTGTAGACTAAGATAATGGTGTCTTGTCTTTGAGATAACGCAAACATTTCAATGATCTTTCGATAAGTATCGTTCGCTTCAACCCCAACAGTAAATAAATTATTTGAAAGTAATGTTTCGTATCCTCGTTTTTTTCTGTTGACAAGGATAGGTGCATAGGTGGCACGGATACGAGTATGATTAGTTATTCTAAATCACCTAGATGTAATATGTAGGTATTAGGAATATAAAATCCAGATTACTTACTAAAATAAAGAAATATTCGGAATTTGAGTTAACCATACATGTAGGTAGTAACATAAATCAAATTCAAATGGATTGTACACCCTAATTTTAGTTAGTACAATCAAAACTAAACTAAAACATCATTCGGTTTCATTTAATAAAGTTGAACGCGCTCGTAGCCGTAGCGTGCGTACTTCCAATAATTGTCGTACATTCAAGTCCAATGAAATTATTCTTCCACAGAATCCAGCATGTCCCACAGCGAGCAATAAATAACTTAGCAATTATATTACACTCGAGTACAATGGATGAAATCTGAGGGGCTCATGCGGGGGGCATTACTTGTACATTAAAATGATTACAAATTGGCATTGGATGGGCGCGAATCACGTTACAGTTCAAACAAAGCACACTTACCCTTAAAATAAAATGACGTATGTGCTGCTTCGAATGAAGAGGACGTTTCACAACACACAATAAAATATACACGTTAATTTCGGTTGTAGCCATTCGTTCGATGAGGCTCTAAGCTAACTTAAGTTAAGACTGAAATAATTAAGCCCACCAGACGGTAGCTATACTATACAATGCATTGAACATTAAGGAAAATGTGGTATGTTTAATACATAAAATTCTTTTAGTACTAAAAAAACAGATCATTCATTAAAGTTGCAACTAGGTTATCAAAGTATCAACTGAACGTTTTGTTCTTACTTCTTCTTTCTTTACACAACGCACCCTGATGTAAAATCTAGGCGTTACTCAATCAACAATAAATAAAACTTGTATTTGGAGTATATTTAGTCGTATACGTCCTTTGTCTTCTAGTGGACTCCTGTATGTACTCGCATGGAATTAAGCTGGGTCTGATTCGGTTAAGAAGGAATATGGGTCTCTTGGTGAGAGGGTTTGTGGGGTACAGTCGTTGTGTTGTTATTGTTGGCTATAATCAAGTTTAGAGTTTTATGTTTATTGTAAACATAAATGCAGAATGGCAATCATAAAGTTACGAGAAGATACGTATTTTCAAGTTTCTTATCAGGACCTTTTTTTAGTGTGTCATGAAGTTAACCCGACATTTTAATTCCATATACAGTTCAGTAAGAAAAAGTAGAAACAATAAGATTGTAACAATGTAGAGGTTGTAGAGTCTCTTTAAAATTAATTTAAGAAAACGGGACAACATTACAGAATTATTGGCGAGGCCAAGGGTGACATGACTCACATCAAACTAGTATGAAAACGCAAACTTTTCCTTGTGTTTTCGCCGACCATTGCTTATTAAAGATTTTGGATCAAATTCTCCGTAAATATGCACATAAAACTTCAATATTACAATTGATTTGCCGCAATATTTAAGACCCATTGGGCGAGGTTACTAGAATTGCATTTGCTGTAAAGTTTGCTGCTTAGTGCCGAAAAGGCGTATGTATATAATAAAGTGGTATAGATTAAGGATGTTATGGTTTACAGCGCACATGTCAGTGTGACCAACGCGCCGAGCCGCGGAGTGCGCACGCGCTTATCGCACGAGCAGGGTTATCGGGTCTCCACGAGCTTACGATATCCTTAAGTAGTTTTTTATCGTGTTCAAACGCTACTTAAAGTACGATAAACAGGACTAGTTATGGCGTCGTGAAAGCGTTGCAGTATTTAGAATCAGGTAGTTTAGTCAATGCGGATAGATGTGGCGAAATAATATAACAGCCTCCAGGTATTTCTTTGAGCCTTTCAGACACTTCATTATTTGGCTACATTTTCGTAAAAGTAGCAGAATATTTTGGTACTATTCTTAGTTGTACCTAAGTTTCAGAGCCTCCGTACACTACCATGATACCCAAAACAAATATACCGACTATCCAGATATTTCTACATAGCGCTCTTTCAAAATGATAGTGTAATAAAATAATTATACTTAGAAATTCAACCACAAATTGAACAATGTCACTGAACAGTAACATTGTTCAATTCTGAGGTAAGTATAAGTAATCAAATGCACATTTGATTACTTACCTCAGAATTTTGTTTAGTGTTAGTTTCATTTTCAAGGAGCGCAGATGTGACCTGCGCTCCTTGACCTGATTAATTAGGCGTCTCAAACGCTCGAAGAAATAGCGACTTTTGTATTGATTTAAAATATCAGGCTCCATATAGATACCTATTTAATATCCACTATAAATCGCATCGAAACACATAAGGAACTATGATAACGAGGCTATTGCATAGTTAGGCTCGCCTCTCACCTAGCTCTCATCCGTTTAACGTCCACCGTCCAGCCACACCGCATGCGTTTGGGCACGTGCGCGTGCACAACGCATGACCAGCAAGCGATGTGTCATCTAATATGACATTTACATAAGCTACAACGCGCACGCCACGCACACGCACACAGTGTGGCTTGGCCTTAAAAGTCGTGTCCAACCCAACAGTGGAGACACGCTGCTACAGTTGTAGAACCACAATAGGCTCGTTACGTCTCGCCCGATTTACGATGGCGTACACAATGCTAGTTGTTATCGCGCCGCGAATTGAGAAAACAATATTTGCCACCTTTACTTACACAAACTTTTAACTTATATACCAACCTTCATAAAAAGTATTCAAACGTCTATCAAATAAAGCTCATTTTCAAAATGGTGTGTTAGCGAAATACGTCCTTGCAAAGGTTTGTGGAAATTTATTTCATTTTATTGCGGCACTGCACTGGCCGGTAAAATTGTGTCGTAGGTACCTGGAATTCGTAGGTGGGTGTGCAGAAAATATTATTCTTGCTGAATTCACTTTGAAATTTATTTCTTGCATTGCGCACTCCGGGGTTAAATATTCAGGAATCTAGTCTGAAGAAAATTAAGTTTACATTTACTGCAATATTATGTTATTACTATAAATGTAAACTAAACTTTTAAAAAATGTAAACTATACTTCGTTTACGTATATAATCAATATAATCATTTGTAGCAGGTATAGGTAGAAGGGTAGGGTTGCAAAGTGGGCTATACAGGGTGGATTTTTTAATATTTCGATGTTGGTCCCATACTGAAAGTTCATCGTAATGGTTGGTAGACTCGGTCGGTAGCGGGAAGGAACGTCGTCCCTTTCCACCCAGTATAAATACTACCCTTTAAAAGCTTAGTTAGTTTTTTTTATGACAATGGACCAGGGTCGCGTTTTATAAAGTTACAATTTACAATCTTGCTGTTTGTCTCTCTTTCTAGCCAATACGTGAGTGCGACGTGCGTTAGAGAGGCAAACAGCGAAATTGTAAAATGTAACTTTATAAAGCGCGACCCAAGTAATATTTCATACTCAAATTCATTACAAGGATTAATTGCTCTCGTATGAATATTTCAAAGCAATGGAACCCAATATATAATTCAATATCACACGCCACATCTTGCCGTGTCACATATCGCACGTAATTCGATCGACCCCCGCCGCCAATTTGAATACATTTGTATTCATTAAATACATTTTGTATTCATTATGCGAGATTAATTAAAATCCCGACACATGATAGGTGCAGTTTGATCGGATTTCATATCGCTCAGGCGAATAAAATGATCATTATTTTTGATTGAGTACGAAATATTTCGAATGGTATATT
Source organism: Thaumatotibia leucotreta (assembly GCA_025490895.1). Classification (NCBI taxonomy): domain Eukaryota; kingdom Metazoa; phylum Arthropoda; class Insecta; order Lepidoptera; family Tortricidae; genus Thaumatotibia; species Thaumatotibia leucotreta. Next base: position 70,741 of record JALPQI010000224.1, on the reverse strand, counting down.
TGGAACTCGTGTACCGTTATTTGTTAGAAAAAATCTCGTATTTTACACGGCTATACAAAACTGAAACACAGTAATTGTATTTCAAGCACCTTAAGGTGGGTTTACACCAAACGAGCGAATGATCATTCTATCCCCACTCTACGAAATTCGTTCGTTACACAAAACGTAGTTCGTCGAAATTCGTTTATTTCGTAGTGGGGGTAGAACGAGCATTCGATCGTTTAGTGTAAACCCACCTTTACATATTTTTCAGTGAGAGCTTTAAAAAAATATGGCTGCTGATTAGGCTTATTATAGTTATTATTATTTACTTATTGCTTATACACCAGGTTTCCATGACATTTACGGTTCTATCTGATGAATATGAGAGAACACACAGTTTATTCGAATTATCTTTGTAAAGTCAATTAGCTAGGTACCCAAACCTTCTACAGAAAATTCCAAAAACCAAAAATATGCATATGGAATTCACCTAGGAAAAACAGGCTATGATCTCTGTGTGATGGTTCAATTGTATTAAAAATAAATTTACATAGGTATTATCAAAACAAAATAGTAGAAGTAGTAAAACACTTTATTGTACAATAATTATAGAAAAGTACACAAAACAAGTGTACGAAGGCGAGCTTATCCCTGCAAGGGGTCTCTTGCAGCTAACCTTTGAGTAGTTGAGAGAATAAGAGCAGTGCTAGGCAGACGAACTGTACAAAATTGTAAAGATTACAGTGAAAATAACTGAATATTACTATCAATTTTATAATCATATAAAAAAACTATTGTTTTTATCTAACTATTATCTACTATACTTATTACTCTATTGTTACATAATAAAGATATTATACCTACATACATATAATATATATAGGTATATATATATATATATATAAACATAATATATACATATACTATATATATACATATATATACATACCTACATTACAAATACATACAGAGATTCAATAAAATACCGCGTATATCATTTGGATTCATCTGAAAGCCACAACTTATTTAAATTAGCTTTCAGCGATGCCACTGACTGACACTGTCGGAAGGAAGGTGGCAACGAATTCCATAGCTTTACCGAGTATACAGCAAAAGACTTATTGTAAGAGCGGTGTCGATGAGGTGGGATGGATAAAGTCATGTTAGTACTAGAACGCAGTCGATGGCCGCTACCCTCAGCCAAGACCCTAAAACACTCCGAAAGGTAGGGTGGGGAGGAAGGAAGAAACAACACATTATATAGGAAACAGAGAATATGCACGTCTCTTCGGCGACGGATGGGCAGCCACTGAAGTTGGGAGCGGAAAACAGAAATGTGGTCGAATAACTTACGAAGGCCAAAGATGTACCTTATACACACATTCTGCAGCCGCTCAAGCTTGGTAAGCAATTCCTCAGTGAGATCTAGGAAGGCAACATCTCCGCAATCTATAAGCGGGAGCAGAAGAGACCGAGCAAGGGTTATCTTTGTGTGAAACGGAAGGAAACTTTGCAGACGCCGAAGCGAGTGCAAGGAAGAAAAGAGCTTTTTACTGATCTCAGTAGCATGGGCTGTCCAAAATTATATGAGAAACGTAATATCTGATAATTAAAACAAAAAAGACATAATCAATACAGTTTCCAAGATTCTCAAAATGTTCAATGTGACCCTCGTATCAATTAAAATCAAAGTTTATGAGTTGTCTAATATTTACTACTTAACCAAGTTAATGTACCTACTGAGTTATTACCTACCTACATACTTTTAGAAGCCCACCCTTGATTATGAATATTATGTATGTATGTAAATGTATGTATGTAAATTCTTTATTGTACACAAAACATAGGTAAAAAAAAAAATAAAAAAAATATTATGATGCCAACTTGAGTAGGTATTTCGGCTTCATCTGATTTCTGAGTTTTGTGATGAAATCATCCATTCCTAACATGACACTCACAGCTATTCTAAATTACAACTATTTTCTCACACGTGCCAGGGTCATCGACCCTTGCTAAGCATCCTCATTCAAGCAAAGCAATGAGCAGGCAATTACTTTAATCACCGCACTCTTTTGCTGTTTAGCGTCGTATTCTGACATTTCTGTATGTCAGATTTTTTGACAGCCGCTGACCCGGAAAAGTTAGTGGAATGACAGTTACGGCGATAATTGAGAATATTAAAGTGCATTCATCCTTACTTGTCTTATCATGTAAACAAAAACTTTTTGAAAACATTATCACACTTTTCTCGGCAATTATACAATAATCATCACGTCAAATGTTGTTGCATACCTACTTAAAAAAATCGCAAAGTATTATAATCGTCGAGCGAGTTTCATTGTATTGCCAAAGACAAGAACTCAATTAGGGAAAAAAATGTTTACCTATGAAGGTGCACAGATTTATAATAAATTACCGTCTGCTTTGAGAGGGGCAAGCTCATTCAACGAATTTAAAATACAGTTATCACACTACATTTTTAACCACTACCCACCTTAAAAAAATTAATCATATGAGCGTGCTCCTATCAAACGATTTTAAGTTTCTACCGTTATAAAATTGTTATTTTACTAGAATGCTGTTCTCATGTAAGTGACTTGTATGTCTTTTTTGAGAATAAATATCTTTAAACCTAAACCTAATCACTCAAAAAAGCAGTAAAAAATATCATTTCTGTAAAGATTTTCGTTAATAAACGCCGTTACGGTCGGATAACCCTCATGACATCTGACATTGCGATGTCTAGATTGTCTATGTACCGCAATGTTGGCATGACAATATATCGATATTAATACTGAAAGTACAACTTGGGAAAAATGCAATTAAAATAAATTGCAGTAATTTACCAAAATTGTTGTAGTTGATTTCAATATGTTTTTGATATAATATTGTACTAATTAATTCTCTTCCTGACAAACGACGCAAAATCGATAATCCTCTATTATCGCTGACATTTCATTATTTCGACATTTCTAATCACTAGTGATTGTCTTTGATCAACTTTGACGTTTTGTTTGTTTACATGATAAGACAAGTAAGGATGAATGCACTATATGACAAAACATCTAAAATTATTATGATTAGGCACTGGTCCCACCAAAAGCGGACCCATAAAAATGAACAAAAGAGAATCGCTCCCGTGTAAGAAAAGAGACACTGTGATATTTGTAACACTCGCTCAACTAGTATGTCTCTTTTCTTTACATGGGACTGATTATCGTTTGTTCGTTGTGATAGCCGAGCTACCAATCGCTAACTCGCTCTTGGTGCGATCAGGGGCCCGTTTCTTGAACGCTTATAACTTGTAATACAAGTCTATTTTTAATACTATGAATTAGATAATAACTTCCGCTTGTATTAAAAGTTACAAGCTTTCGAGAAATAGGCCCCAGTGCCTTATGGTAGGATAAAGTAGGTGCTCTTAGGGCGGATTGCACCAACCACACAAGTTGTCAAGTTTGACAGACTGATCAACATTACACGTCTGATTTCTGTGAAACTTGTCACACAATCAAGTTTAGCGAATTATTTAACTGTGACTAGCAGTGTGGTGTAATGCAACCTACCCTTATAGCTGTGCTGTATTACTAAACCTGTTTTTATTAAAGGTGTTACGTCATGAACTTATCGTAATAGTTTAAAATTTCTCAACATCAATGAAATTTTGGGTAAGTGAAAAAATATTACAAAAATAACCTCGTAATCGCCTCGAGTTTCAGAATACGACGATCGCCCACGGCTACCTCCTCTCTAAACCTGCTTAAAAGCGTTCTAAAACCCGAAATGACACAAGGAACTTAAACCCCTTTTCACTAGAGTCATAGCATTGTTCTTGGTGAAAGAACATTGTTTGTTCAAAGCGCTGAGAACTCGGTACATAAATTCGCACCTTTAGTACAACAATGACCTAATGTCCTAACTATTAGTTAGGACATTAGGTCATTGTTGTACTAAGGGTGCGAATTATTAGCATTGAGCACTTGCCACTAAACGCTTGCTCCTTTGTTCCACAGTTTAAGTTTACACATGTCTTCCTTTCTAAGGAAGTAGGTAGTCTGTGATTTGACTAAAAATAGGCATTTCAATATAATTATGAATCTCGTAAGTATGATCCATCTTGTAACAAATTCTTAGCATATTTTTACCTGATTGTCATCGGGAATGTACATTTTCAAACGCGTGTGATTAAATACCTGCGATTCATCCTCTATCTTTATAATTATGCTATGAATTTTAATTAAATAAACTTAATTTGAGTAACAACACTAAGGAAAACAAAATTTAAAAACTATTATTAAAATTATACATAAAAACTAATAATTAAAAATACGAGTACCTAACGTAAGTCCCCCAGATCTGTCAGCGGAAGGGTGTCTATAAGGCTGGCTACATTCCCACGCTGAATAGTTACGCCTATTCTTTGGCCTAGGAATGAGCCAGCCTTAGGGTCACCGGTAGACTCGATTAATTTCTTTTTCAGTGATTTAAATAATAAGTGAGCATTCTCAAAGCTTTCTGAGCATTTTAGTTTTAATTTTTTATTAATATTTACCTATTTTTGCAACTCCTGAACATTTCAATATTTGGTACCTTGTAATATTTCAAAACAAGGTGATACGGTATAGGAGGGTAGATAGTAGATAACACAATTTCCACGAAAGCTGCTGAAACAACGAAACAAACCCTTTTCACTTTTCATAAAATCAGCATTGACAGTTCGCCATTATCAGCAAAAATAAAGTTCCGTTCTCATTAATGTCTCCTAAAATTTCCGTGACAAGCTTTGATTTTGTAAAAACTAAACATAAATACCTACATGAAGTATGGATTTTTCCATTGATATAAAACTTTTGTCCCATTCTTTCAACGCCGATAAAAAAGGACAGTCTCATAATGATGTTGATAAACTAAGCATGCTACCCGGGGTTGTTATTTTCAGTTTCACGTCACGTAATATCGAGCGAGGTGCAGATACCCCCCACCTTATCTCGAATGGCGCACGATAATTTCCGTATAAAGAGCTTGGGCGTCTTTGGATGGCGTTGTACTGCATAATTATGTTTTGTTTACGAACTTGATATCGAACCGCTCCCCCTGAATCTGATTTGGAAGTGTTTTGTAGCAATACAGGCGTGTAAAGAGTATTGAGTAAAAGCTTTACTTGACTTCTGAAAATCTTTGCGACCGTTGAGGTATTTATGATAATTTATACGTACTGTGAAAAGTTGACAACGCATCGCGCAGTCCTCAAATTAACCCATGTATCGACATGTGTTAATTTGAGGTTTGAGGACTTGATAAAAAAACGTACATAGCTCTTTTACTCATAAATTCATAAAATACTACGGTGCAAGTACACGATATCTTGTGGTAATGGTAAATAAAGGAAAAATAAATTTTACAAGGGCATATCGATTTAAAAAATCAATATTCAAATTTACTCTGCCCCTCTAACATTTTTTTTTGGAGCCAGAATTTATTTTAAAAGTTCTTCTATTGTTTTCAGTGACTTACCCTCAAATTTTAAAACAAATCATTCGTTGTAAATTGTATTCCTACATTCAGTACAATTGTATGCATATAGCAACTAAAAACCCTTTCCTAAAACGGATATAATTTAAAACCAATAACAATAATGTAGCTAGCATTAATCAAACTTCCCCGTAGGAGTCACAAAAGGTTGAGTCGTTGTGATTTAATCGCCACAAAACCGCGGCTTCGGGATTTTCAGGTGATTAAAGTTTTTCCCTGATTAAATTGTAACTGGGTAGGGGTACAGAATTTATGGAAACAGAAGGTTCGATTAATACACACATTCGGATAACTGCTGTGCTGTCGATGAAATAAACCTTAGTCATTATACTTTTTATTTTATTTGGATATGAAACAAACGGTCATACAAAAATATTCATACAATTTCTTCTCTTACTAGCACAAACGAATACCTACTTCTTAACATGTTAGATTTAGCCTAAAAATTAATAGCAAAAAAATGGCTTTACAAGAACTCATTATACAGCAAAGCTTTAAAATAGATACCAAACTGTAGGTTACATATGGTATGAATCTCTCCCAATCAACTCTAAAAAGATTTAATTATCAATTCAACACATATTGCATTAGCTTGAAATTTAAAATGACAATTTATGAAGTCATCAACCAAAATGCAAAAGCCCTGGAATATATGAAGTTCGTTGTCTCAAAAGATTACGTATTTAATCCAGTACCAAACAGAAAAAGCTGCGAAATGAGCATGATAATATGATAAATAGATATATTCCGGTAGGCTGAAATAAAAACATGCCAACATTTTAAAGAAGTTTCAGAGCTGCAAAGAATTACATTCACACAAAACAAAATTGCTGAAGAATACATTCTACCATGCCATAGACTATGCATGTAATCGAAGATTAAGCATTTAAAACTTACTCTTCTTCCAAATATTTTGGCACAGGGGAAACACCATTACGTTTAATTAGTACCATAACTATAGTACCTACGATCTCGAAGATAGTGGAGTCTATTCTTTCATCAAGCTTAATGAGCCACTTAGAATCGAACAACCTTCTCACAGATAGCCAGTATGCATATCGGAAAAAACGATCGACTACTATGGCGGCACATAAAATAATTGATTTAGTTATCACGGGCCTGGATGAGAAACACAAGATGGCAGGTATACTGTGTGATTTATCCAAAGCATTTGATGTTATTGATCATAAATTACTATTGTCCAAGTTAAGTCGTTATGGGGTTGTAGATTCTGCCCACAAGCTGTTCACATCATTCTTGTCAAATCGTAGGCAGGTTGTCAAAATACCCACTAATGGACAGACACTCACCTCTGATACTGGTCGCATCAGTTTAGGTATCCCCCAGGGATCAGCGATTGGCAATACCTTATTTCTATTATTCATTAATGATCTTCCATCGGCGATATCAACTGGCATCCCTGTACTCTTTGCAGACGATACAACATTAGACGTTAATTCAAAAACCCATGAACAGCTCGCGGGAAAGATTCGTGAAGCATGTCAGCAGCTGCAAATCTGGTTCGCATCAAATGGACTACTTTTGAATGTGGCGAAATCGAACACGATCATATTTTCCGGGCGTACCACCACCATACCTTCATGTCTTGAAAACAGCCCAATGCCTGTATGTTCTGAGGCCAAATTCCTGTGTTTTACAGTTGATGAGAACCTAAGCTGGAAGTGTCATGTCGACCAGTTGTGTAATAAATTAAGTAGTGCAGTCTTTGCTTTGAGAAAGTTACAGCCACTTATTAATTAATACACGCTTGACAAGAGTGGAATTTCCCCATATGGGGAAATTCCACTCTTGTCAAGCGTGTATTAATACTACAAAAACGTGCCATGCGAATATTGGCTGGGGTTAAAGGTAGGCATCCATGCAGAAATCTTTTTAAGCAAAGTCGGATTATGACACACTACTCTCTTTACTTATTTCAGGTGTTGATGTTTGTAAGAAATAATTTACCGGCGTTCAAACGTGTCAAGGTAACGGGCAAACAAATTCGATCAACTGGGAGACTCAGAACAGTGCCGCGTCGCATGGCACTTTCAGTCAAAAATCCGAGGGTAATAGGGCCAACGTATTATGAGCGTTTACCTGCCAAATTGCGAACCGAACCATCTGACGAAATATTTGAGAGCCGATTGAGAGTCTTTTTATTGGATAATCCATTATATTCAGTAAATGAATATATGGAACTGACATTTAATGTTAAGGATTGATTAAAATTGTATTACTATTTTAGTTGTTGTAATTTTACTATTTTTTAATTGTACACCATTGATTATTTCCTTTGTTTTATTTGTGACATCATTGTTTATTTTGTTTTTGTTATTAATTGAATTATTATTGTATGTGACATTTTCAGATTATTATTATTATTTACTTAAGTGATCTATCTTGTATTCATATTTTTATACACTTGACGATCGTAATATAAATTCATATAGATTAAGCTAGGCTAATTTGTACTGTAATTTAATATTGCGAAATAAATAAATCTAATCTAATCTAATCTTAGAAACCATCCGAATCACGCTCTTTGTTTAATTTTCTGCTCATTGAAGTGGCCCCGCTGCGCCCCGCCAGATTTCCTATTGTTGGAAAACAATGTTTATACTTTGTAATTATAATGAATTTGGTGTGATTATATTTACCGAAAATTCTTTCATAACATTACTGAGACTCATAATTGTTGGAAATTATAGTATAATTATGAGTAATAACCAGACATCGTATATTTCAGAGCAATTTCGGTGTGGCTATGTATGGTTAATATAAATAATAGAATTTCTACGAACATTTACTAGGGAGATGATTAATTAGGGTTTATTTTATTGTTATTAACCCTAATTAACTATTCCAGCTAGAATGACAATCCAGATGCTTTGTAATTAACTATAAAATGTACGATGCCTGGTAAGTGGTAACAACGATGTGATAAAATGAGCTTACGTAGTCGATAACCTAAATTCCCTATACTCGTACAACAGAACACTCTTTTGTACACCTCATCAAATCAAAAACATCAGGAAATACACAACCACAAAGATAGAGTAGAGGCAAAATTGTAGTTTATTTTGATTAACTTTCGCTTTAAATTTCAAGGCAAATGTAGTATAAAAAATACTAGTTAGGGACCTACGTAGGTAACTATATACTTATAATATCTCTACCGATAATATATGGATGAGGTAAAAACCTTAGAAACCCTTTTGCCGGAATTCACAATATTATAAGAATATCTTTAAGTCGCATGTAGCAAATATTTTCACACGCATTGAATCCCTCTGGAAAATTGTAAGCACAAGGAAAACCCGCTCCGACGCTCAAAGGAGGTTTTTCAATATCACACATTAGTGGGTCATGTCATGCTTACAGGGAATAATATGAGGCTTATTCGGTACGAGGTGAGATGAAGTATTGCTACCGATTTATGAAGGCTGTAACAATATCATGGTTTCATAGGTACTTACTCCGTTTTGATATAGATTGTGGAGTGCCGGCTTACGCCTTTGAGGTGAGCTTGCAATTTGTACAGCGGTTTTTCAGCGCAGCTACATGTTTTTAAGGCTTTACTCGTTTAGGAAGATTTTCGGAGTTCATAATTGGTGTAAAAATGTTATCCTTGTTCTCAATACTGTTATGCGAATTTAGTTCTTCTTCTTCAGTATCGACGTATTATTATTTACTTTGTTCTGAATAGTTTACAGTAGTTTTTTTAGTATTGTTGCCTTGCATTGCTATTACACTTTTTGCATTTTGATGCTCGGAAAATGATATGTACCCTTAAACAATTGGAACACTAGGCCACTGTAGAACCATGTCGAAATGACAAGTATAGGTAGTATTTAAGAGTTTTTCTAACAATCTGATTTGCAAGTTTTACAACGTTACTTTGACATGGTTCCTCAGTGGCCCAGGGTTTTAATTAAATGAATGTACTAGTGTTTTTTTACCTGACTACGAGAAGGATCAATGACCTGATGTGGTTCTGATAAATGAAGTGTCAAGTTAAATCGGTTCCCTTCAACAAAACCTAATGTATTTTGTTTGTTAATAAAAACCTACGATTTGGATTTTAATAGTACAACTAATATAATTTCTGCATCTTTCGTCTTATAAGGAAGAAGTTGCTACAAAAATGTAATTTAGACGTCCTATTTTATATTTCAACTTGTTCAGACTTCGGTAGCGTTCGTAGCGGTAGAATGTAGATAAGTGATAAACTTCCGATAGAACGTATCAGCATCTCGTCGAAGCAGGACGCAGCGAGCCCGACGGGCCGATGTCCTGATTATTCAGGTTCACTGGGCTTAAGCACCATTCCCGGAAACCTGGTGTCAATCACGCACACAGTTTATATATCTAGCCTAGACTTTCTATTTAAGTCGTTAAGGCTGCGGTTTACCAAACTATTCGTACTACTATCTACTATCGAAGAATAAGGCTTACTCTCGGATACTAGTGTCAAATTACTATGGAGTTTTGACATTACTAGATTAAGCGTTAAAATTAAAAGTATGGTCAAATCGACCTTAAGTCTTCTTCTTTCGTCTAGGTACCTAGATTTCCCTTTTGCACATTTTTCAGTACAGATAGCCCTCCGAAGTTTCGATTTAAAAATAAATAGACCATTTCTCGCACTAGCGGGTAATAGCACTATCTCTACTGAAAAAGCCTTTTTTTATAAAATACTCGCGAGGAAGGTGTGAGTACGCCCGGATTGATACGATCAATAACTATGTATGTACTATCGACAAAATTGAATCCTGACCCACAACAGGAGCTTGTCATAGTAACTTTGAAAATAAAATTACTGCATCTACGTACAATTTGACTTTCAATGTTACTATGACAAGCTCTTTTTGTGGGTCAGGATTCAATTTTGTTGATAGTACTTTATTACTATAAAAAGTATCACGTGCGAGGTATGAATATCCGTAATGGACCAAAAGCTAGCCGGTTCTAATATGAACCATTCCTAATACGCATAGTACTCAGAGAACCCATTTCCTCTGTTTTTTCTCATGAGTTGTCACAGCTTCATTCCGTCCCATCTTCACGGTAGACCGCAGCTCTGGTTTTAGGTTAATGAAGCGACGACAACCGGCCGCGGGCGGCCCGCCCGCCCAAAAAGACCAACCAACATTCACAAATATTTTCACCAGTACACAAAAGCTTCCTCCAGTATAATTTGACCTGTATAGAGCTGTAGAAACCTCGAGTCATTCGAGGAATTTTTACTGGCCGCTCAGCACTTGTCTTCGTCGATTAAAATTGTGAACAACGCAACTTTGCTAAGTAGTATTGCAAAACGAGCAAAGAAATAGAACTTGAAAACAATATGCTAGACAGTTAATATTTCTGGCTGAACAGATTTTTTGTGAGAAAGGAATAAATATATGGAAAAAGAGACGACAAATGGCGAAACAGGCAATACATAAAATACGCAAATTTTAGAGGCTTTTCAAAATAGAAGATGAAATAATTTTATAATACCTCGCTAAATATTGTCAGTTTACCCAAAGCAGTTATAATATGTAGGTACTTAAGTGGATAACCTCAACTCAACTTCCAGATTTTCTTTATAATTGATATAATGACATATTATTTAAATTCACAACCTGAACGCAAACTCATAGAAAACGAAATCTAATTATACTGTAGAAATATTTGTCAAAAGGCGATCGGCTCAAAATGATCCCAAATAAACCTTCAAAACAGAATTTCATGGAATTATGACGATAACCCTTCCTTTAATCCTAAGATATCGGCTGCTTACTATCTAATGCTCCTATTTCTTTACCGATAGATTTGTATATTGGACCTTATAGGATTAGGAATAAAATAAGTTTTCCAAAACCATGTTGCAGTGAGATACGAAGTTGTATAAGCGAAGGGTCGATATTCAAACACCCGGAAAGTTGTTCCAAGCGCACGAGCGAGTAGAGGTTTCAAGAACGCTACCTACTTGCGCTTTATGTGAAAGTAATTTAGAATAACTAGAAACTGCAATAACTTTACAAGTTTTGCTACAAATGATAATTCAGCGTTATATTCAGGCATCGTCGTCATCGTCTCCGATATCACACTAGATGATGCAAGTCAACGTTAAAACATATTTTTCAATTCGTTTCCGCAGAGTGATACGTGACAGGTCTTATACGGGCGAAGCTTTTAACGGTGTGGTTAGTTTAGGACATAATAAGTACATTTAGATAACTTCTACCTAAAATAAGAGCAATAAGTTCTACCTAAAATAAATAGCAATGTAGAGCAACACACTCAAGTTAAACGCTCGCTAATTTCAAAAGCAGACGAGTTGACACAACTGCCATAAGCCATAATATATCAATATTAACAAATGTTCGTATTCGTGCTTACATTGCTGCTCCGAAAATCTTAAAAAAATCTGTGGGGTAATAATTAAGTGTAACTTAAAAAAAACCTCGAAATCCATGATTGCACTAATGAATCCCATACCTGGTTTAATTTATCGCTTGTATTACTTAGATTTACACACGGTATGTCATTTGACTCATTTGTAATATTAAGCGCATATGTGAACCGATGCATGTTACCGCTTTCGAACCACGCACCTAAGGACCGTCTATTTTATTATTTATCCTGGGAGGTTACAATGACGTTTAGTACGTATGCGGTTCATTTTAGGTCGAGAGAAAGGGACAAGGCTATACGAGTCGTATACCAGTGTCCCTTATCCTGAAGCTAAACTGAATCGCATTAGTACGTCATGGTAACCCACGGTACGTCATGATGTACTTCTACACGAGTAGATCACGCTACACCGGTTTACGAACTAGCTCGCGGCATCATCGGGAGTACTCGGCCCGTGCCGGAGGTATTAACCGAACGTCTATTATGCAAAGATGAAGGGTGCAAACGAAGCGATAGGGTTGACAGCTTACGCGGCAGAAATCTTCGATTTGGAAACTGTTTCTGACAGTATTTTACTTTCAAAGGCTTTGTGTATTTTTTTTAATATTCGATTTCTTGACGGTGAAGTTGTTCCACGTTTACTGTTTAGTTGGTCTAGAGTAAAACCACACAACTAAGTACAGTGCAATATAAACTACATCGGATATTGTATACAATACAGTACAATACTCTTTATTGCACATCTCGTAACATAAAAAAGAAAATTAACAAAAAAATTTGAATCTTAAAGGTAGAGGTAACACAACAGGCGGTCTTATCGCTAAAGAGGGATCTCTTCCAGACAACCTTTGGGCAATGAAACAATGCAACCAGTAAAAAAACAGTGGGTAGTTTTATATTGGCCATATGTATTTATTAATGAAGCAGTTCTCATATCAAAACAACTTTACAAAATGTCCACTAGTTAAATGCCATTAGTTGTAGTACCTACCCACTGAACTGGACTATAATAGTTGAGTCCTTTTACGGGAGGTTACGTAAGGTAGATCAATTTTGAATAACGTGCAGCATAAGCATAAAAACCGAAAAACGAAATACTACATACTTATGCAAATGTTCGAGACAGCAACTCAATATACCGGGTTATTTATTTTTCGAGGTTAACAAATACAGAAACCTAGCAGGAATACCTTTATACATATTATATAGGTACATAGGTAGGTTGTAATTCGATACTTTAGAATAAAGGGTAGGGCAGAATAAAGGGAAGAGCTTTAGTTCTCCTTCCTTCCTGGAATTCGCCATTGTTAAATGATTGGTGTCGATGTCGACCCTACACGTGTGAAGGTAGCTAAAGCCAAGAGGATGAAGTGTCTTGTCGTTGACTGGTAAACGTGGGTAAACACGCTCGGGGCGAGGTAGCTCGGAAACCGCCAGCCGCCAACGCCAGACGGTAACCTCTGGCAACTGTTGTACCTATGTATACCTATGTATAGTTGTACCTGTTGTATTGTGTAAAAGGTCCTGGCAGAATATCAGCGATGTGTCATGCTGCTTGCAGCTTGCTGCATCATTATGCTGAGCCAGTACCTAATATCCTCTGCCAATACATATATTTTAAAACAAGAGCGTAAGTATGTATGGTTTTTCATAGAGATATTTATAAACTTTTGACACTTTCTCAAACACTGAATCAATATGCAATTCGCTTACATAATTAATCATCAAGTCCCCCCGAAACTCCCAACTACATAAGTACTCCGAAATCAAATATTATGAGTGTTTTAACTAAAATGATATTTAAAGTAAATTAGGTAGAGGTACCTACCCATATAAGGTAGAGGTACCTAAATGTCCTGGATGCTATCCCAGTATAGGATACGGATTAGGATACGGCATTTATGATTGAACATGAAGGAGGTTTTGAACTTGTTTTTTAAGGGCTTGAAGGGAGTCCCTAACAAAAACAAATCGATTTCAATTTTCATCCAGTTTGTAACGATTCCCTCGTTTCCCACATTTAGTAAACTCACGAGCAAATTTTTATGCAAATCACGGGTTTCAATCGCGGCCGGCGGAATGAATTGATTAAAAATGATTGATTCGCTACCTGACGCGCGGTGATTGATCGCGATTCGTTCAGGACTCATTAGTCGCGTTAATGACTTTCAAACTGAGATGTTTACTCACTGGCTGCGTCATTTTAATGAGTTCTGAGGTTTCAGCAAATTTTCAGGAAATTATGAGAGTGCAATTGAATTACTTACTTATGCACAAAATGAAACCGAAGGATCATTTCAGTTTTTCTTCATTTTATATAAACCTAAAGCTAGTCATCTAGTTATTCTCTCTCCAGTGTCGTAAATCAATTATATTTTCTCAAACATGCAATGAAATGTTGTCATTATGTTCGTCATAATAGGCTTTAAAGTATGACGTTGCAGGCAGATGACCTCGAGATAATAGTAAAGGATTTTCATACGAATTTAACGGCCTAGGCCGGTAAGTAATTTTTTTTTAAATATGGCGTCGGTTTTCATGAACAGGCTAATCAGCTAAATTCTGTTTTTTTGATTTTCGTATTTTTTATTTCATTGCATATGTTTGAGAAAAGCACTATACATGCGTCGCCGTGAAATGGGCTTACCGGCTTCGTATTACTGCCCGGCCTCACTACGTTCGGCAGTCCATACCTACTCAGCCGATAAGCCTATCTTTCCCGGCGTCTGCAGTAATATACTATTATTTCAAGTCCAAATTTGTATAATATTTATAAGATTACACATTTATGTTATGTCATTTGCATTTTAAATATTTAAATTTGCAATAAACGCGCATCCTGCCTCATGGCAGAGAGTTGGGAAAAAGTAATGTGATAACACCTTTCGATTTCATTCGTAAGTGGACATCGTAATCAAGATATCTAATTCCACGTACAAATATAATCGACAGTAATAATCAGATTACTTTTTGCCTGCATTCACAAACCAAGCATTGTTCAGACCCAAACTCATTGTTCAAAGTTCAGACGGCTCACTTGTTCAAGTCTTATAATTTAAGTTCCAGTGTGAAAAACGAATATTATGCAGGTACTGTGTATACTTACAGACAATTCAACGCGAAAATTATCATAAATATCATAACTAATATATCAATAAATAACTGCGAAGCTAGTATAGTTCGGGAAATATTATTTGACCGACTGTTATCTTACTTACGACCTTTTGTTTTGCGTTAACACTTACTAGATAATCAGCAGTCTAGCACTTTTCTATTGTTAATGATGCAAAACAAAAGGTCGTAAGTAAGATAAGAATCGGTCAAATAATATTTCCCAAACTATACTCATAAGTACACATGCCTACTTCATTTTTATAAGCTTTTCCCTTTAAGTATTGGTATAAACATAAAACCCAAACTGCATGTAACAAATGCGGCCATATCGCCGCTATTACGAATACGGCTTTTACAAAACTGAACCGAACGTTAATTGCGCCATTTCTCCGGTAGAGGGCGCCATCAATCTGTTCCCGCGTTTTCCCGATTTCCCGCCGAAATTACTGCGGCCATATTGTTTTTATCCACCGCGGCTCGTTAAACTTTATGATTTATTGTTGCTTATTCTGACCTGAATATTATCATTTGTTTTGATGATGAAATTGATGAACTTTGTGTTATTTTTTATGTTCCAGCTGATGATTGCGTTTTGGATGGAATAAATATTATCAGATTTTATCTCGAGCATGTCATCTATTCATAAAAATTAGAATGTCCTGTGACTGTGACACACCTATTTAAATGAAGACAGAACATTGCACCCACATATTATTATGAACTCGATTACATACATACCTTCTACGAAGCCTCAAATTCAGTAAAACTACGACAAGTAAGACAGCTTGACGTTTTATTTTTATAATTGAATACGATTCAGTACACTTATCACGAGAATTTGATACCTTCTTATTATGTACGTTCTGTTGGCTTATCATTTATCATGGTTCAGTTTTATCATTTGTCGGCGTTGCGGTCAAAGTTTGCAAGTACAAAAGTGACGCAAGGCACGATAAACGTTAAAAACGAAACCATAACAAGCCAACAGACCGTATAAGTATCAAATTCCCGTGTTATAAAGATCGAATTCGCTATTCTCAGATCCGACAAACAAAGATAATTAAAAGTAAGTCAACTTTTCATTATTACAAACCTACATAGTTAGGTACTAGCGAGTCATCGACACTCCACGGATGATCATTAAATCCCACATTAATTCATAGCACCACGAAACGGGAATAGTAATCGGAGTCCCAGTGTCCCGAGGGTCCGGGGGAGATACGCATCTTTCAAATATTGTCTGGTGCGCCGACTGACAACGCTGGAGAGGTATCTACCTAAAATGTCTGAGTACCTACCTATGTATAGTTTAGTCAGTTGCAGAGAAAACGTACCTACCCCTGAATACAGAAATTATATGCGGAACTATGCGAAAGGATACTTTTTTGAAAGATTTTTTACTAAGAGAACAAAATATTTCGGGTTTAATATTTTTTACTACTTTTGTACAACTTGAGGACTGCAATTATACCAGCTTTTTCAAGATACATCGCGTCAACCTAGTGAACCAATATACATGAGACCTCTTTTATGTGCAGTTATTATGAACCTAAAGGTCAACATACACTAGTGACCAGCCACAACCGAGATATACTACCTTATCTTATGAATTAGGTAGAGAAGACAAATTCAGGCTGTCACCTGGTGCGCGTAGGAATTTCTCATTTGCACCCCTGGCGCAAAAAATCATCAACCTGCTTATTTTCCCCGGTTTTAATTAAAGAAAATGGCTAAGAAGTAAGAATACACCCACCAAAATATATGCTTAGTACGGCACTTATCTTTCTGTATGAAATAGGTAGATAATTGTAAAGTTCGACATAAATATGTTCGTAAAAAAGTCCGTGTCCTGATATAACTACATATTGACTGCGTAGACGGTCATTATTCTCATTGAAGGACATAACATAATAATCAAAATACGCTTCTAATGAATGACGCAAAAAACTTCATTGTATTCCTTCCCTAATATACTTACCCCAAAGTCCTCACCGTCAATCAAGCCCACAATCTCATTACATTACCCTAATCCCTGCAGTACCAATCAAACAAGGCTCTCTTATCGCGGCCCTATCGCGGGACAAAGCCCGATCAGTAATTACTGCCCTCAATGCGATGTCGAACTAGAACTTCATTACCTTCCGTTTTAGTGTTTGGAATGTGGAAAGAAATTAGCTCTTTATGGTGCGGGGTTACAATACTTGTAGGGTTAGGAGCACGGGGTCTAATTTGTGACTCGTCTGGAGCTACCTGACTAATTCTCAAATACCACAATTGAACTAAATAGTCAATACCTACTTACCTAGATCTAAAAATAGGGTCTACCTACTTCATTGTTTGAGACTGACTTTGAGTAGCAATTCTTGTAAGTGGGTACATATCAGTATGAAACTAGTTGCTTAATAGTAAATTTTTCAGTTGGCACGTTAACAGGATGAATATTAACTCAACCTGCTAAATACCTACTATTTCACTTAGTAGTAATTTGCCTAATTTACAATCTCGAGTCGAGTTCTCTAATTGTTAGGTAGCTACATATATTAAGTGAAGTGACTTTACACCTATGGCAAAATGGGCAGCAGAAAAATTTTGTAACAGATGTTTCTGTTTTCTACAAAAATTTTCTCATTAATCCGTCACAAGCAAATAGGACTATAATTTAAATTAATTAAAGTCATTAAGCTACAACCAAAAGGTTGACAGCGGCGTTCTAGGGGTTAACCTTCTAGTCAATCTAGTCTTACACTGAATCCCCGACGTGTGGCATCTTTCTCGAGTCGCGCCGACATGATTACACCCAGCTGTCAAACGTAACTACGATTTCATTACCGTACCCTGCGTACGGCAGTGAATCAATTGCGAAGCGAGGAATGTGCAGCGTCACGTAATGAACTTCATGACAATGAGAACTTCTTGAGCGACCGTCTGAACAGCGCAGCGGTTTGAATTTTTCGCAAATGTGCCAGAGGACATAAAGAAATGTAAGCTTAAATATGTAGGTACACTTTAATCATATTTAGAATACCTACTTAATATTAGTTGATAAAAAATAGATCAATGTAACGGCTAAGTAGGAAACTATCAATAATCTCACAAAAAGTTTGTACATTTAGCACTATCGGTGTCAGTTGCGTTTTTCGTAATTTGAAATGATACTAAGGGCTGATTTTTCAATCCTCAGTTAAAAGTATCCGTCAGTTAAAAGTATTACCGTCCTTATCGCTGGTCATCAGTCAAAATAGGATAGAGCTAACATTTATTTGACAGTTACTGTTAACTGGGGATTGAAAAATCAGTACTTAATAAAAAATATTTATCATTTGCTTACAAAACTTTGTACAATGTACA
Organism: Thaumatotibia leucotreta; assembly: GCA_025490895.1. Classification (NCBI taxonomy): domain Eukaryota; kingdom Metazoa; phylum Arthropoda; class Insecta; order Lepidoptera; family Tortricidae; genus Thaumatotibia; species Thaumatotibia leucotreta. The sequence continues at coordinate 52,360 of JALPQI010000224.1, read as the reverse complement.
TTTTCTTAATTTTGTACTAACATTTTTGAAACAGCTTTATTCTTAACTGTCCCATAACCGGCTAGAGTTTGAAATTTCAGATAAACATTCGTTTCTTTCATTTTAAAATGTAATCTACTACAAGCAACGATAATTTTCAAAAAAAGAAACCATTTACGCTAATACCAGCGCTTTTCAGTAATTAAATTTGTAACAAACATTGTTAGGATTAACTGTAACATTCTGAATGGCTTCCGTGCCATATCCTCCCCCACACATGGATGAAACACAAATAAACGTTAATAGCCACAAACCGCTAATTTACCCTCCTTAATTAATCGAAAGTAAACACTGGCCTGCTTTTTTATACGCCATTAGGGCCCTCAGCCGACCCTGTTTGTTAAACGATAAAAATGCAGTGACAGGTCTCTGAAGCTACCATTAAAATTTAGATAACCATGCATTGTTATTAATAGTATTAGCAAAGGTAATTTTCAAAATATTGTAAAATTTGTAAAGCAATAAAGGGCATTTTTACTTTCTGGGGTACCCAACTAGCGCGAAGTTAAAAAACCTTAATTTCAGTCAGCTTCGTAAAGACAATTAAGCACTAAATATCGATAATAATCTCGGTTTTGGTGTTCATTTTACAAATTATAACCCATAATAATAAGCGCTAATTGGGAACCCCAAAAAGTAAAAATGCCCTAAAACAACCATTATGAACCATTAACCACTAGTGACTTAAGAAGAATACCTACTAATACTACTAATAATTAACAAGTCAATATAGCAGAGTATTAAAAAATGCAAAAAGTTTCGCAGTCGGTAGGATTCGAACCTACGCTCCCAGAGGGAATCTGATTTCTAGTCAGACGCCTTAACCGCTCGGCCACGACTGCTACAAGCTGCTGGCCGAAATTACACACCTTGTCGAACACGTTGAACTTAACTCCCGCTCTCTCTTCTATGCGTGATAAAATATGTAATGATAATATTGATAATGTTTTTTTTTAGGAAATGAAAACAATAATAAAATTTCTCTTCTAACAAAGTCAAACTTTTGAAATTGGATGCTTAGCACTTTGTGGCTCAAGTTAATTTTGTGATTCTTTATATTACATTGTATTGCTAAAACCATCCAATGCAATGTAAGCATTTAAAACACCTGTTTTCCTCAACTGTGACTACTGTAGTATCTAACTATAGTTCGAGACCTTCGTATTTACTTTTTACAATTAAATACGTACAAGCGTACAAGAAGCCACCACCTTTGAAAAGGCCACCACCTTAAAAAATAATGACTATGAGGTAATATGCATGGGTAATATGCAATTATGCATTTAACTCATTATTATGTTGTGACTTTCAAATTGTCTGTACCAATAAATACCTGAAACTTTAGTGTACCTAAGTAAATGTTTGTAGGGAGGCCAATGTTCAGCAGTCTTTCGGCTGATATGATGATAATGATATTTTTCGAACTAACTGAATGAGGGTTTTCGATAATTTTTCTGCCACCAGGCGGCGCTTCGTACGCCCCTGGTCTCGACAGCTGTCAGATTCATACTATTCATAGGCACCTGGGCCTAAAATATTGAAATTCTATTTTATTTGGAAGAGAATTGATTTTGTAATGGATTACGACTAATACATGGTCGTCGAACTGAAGATTGAACTCTAAAACAGGCGCTCAAAGTCACTGGTATTCAAAATAATTACTATAACTTTGTTAATTTCATGAGAATTGACTTGCAACTATTTTATTTATTTAGTTTAGGTAACAATATGACTAAAGTAATGGTTTTCAGAATAAATAAACCTATAAATATGTTGAAAATTAAATGCGCGTATTTATTTTGACAGTTCGTTATAAGGTCGGCTCAGTGCTGCCATCTCACCTCCCCATAGCGGCAGAAAAAGTATCAAAAACCCTCATTATATGTGCCACGCTCATTATGTCAGTAAAAATAAGATTGTGTCAGATAATTTTGTGGACTGTACAATTATACAATAGGTATATCAACATTATCAGAAATATTTTAATTACAGCTATTAGTATTCTTTGATCTGTGTTACAGCTGCTTTAGTCCGACCCTTCTGAATCTTTATCTACACATTTAGGTCGCTGGATAAAATCATCAATAATTTCGCAGAAAGCATATGTGGCGCCGTGGCTTAGTTGGTTAAAGCGCCTGTCTAGTAAACAGGAGATCACGAGTTCGAATCTCGTCGGGGCCTAAGCGGATTATCTTTTTTGGTTTTATTTTTTGGAGTTTGCATATGTGAAACTTACATACAACATTATACTTACATAATATACATATTTATAATTACCCAGTCTGTTTCTTTTGTTACTGTACTAACCATCAATTTACCTTTTGTTACCAAGTTATTACGTTACGTGTATACTCGTACATAATTTGCTTGTTTTGGATATCTCGGAAACTGCGCTAACGATTTTACATAAAATGACTACCCGTTTCAGTTTACCACGGGCGAAGGGTGAATAATCGATCTAGCTATTGTTAGGTGTAGGGCTTCTAATTCGAATACATCGTTATTCGGCTCCTATTATTAGGTATTCGAATGATATAATTATGCGATATCCGAATATTTTTATTAATTACTTACTGCATCAAAATATAATTTAGACACTTTATAACAACTATTGCAACAGTTTAAATGCGAATCGGCATCATTGCAATGAGGGTTTTTGATCCATTTTTACCCGAGGCTAGGCTAGGGTAAAAATGGACATGTAATGATATGCGATGTATTCGATTGCGAGGAAAATACACATTTCCACGGCAATTTACACCACAAAATTGTCGTAAAGCGAAAGAACGTAATACCAATTCCCGCCATAGAACTTTTTAATTATATTTTTTTTATTTTCAATATGTGATCTGAGTTTCAGACGCTTGGTTTTCTGCCAAGTCAAACATCTGGGAGCATTTTTGAACGACAACTGACTCCTATTTTATTGGATTTACTAAATGTATTAATAAAATATACGGATAAGTATTAGAATTCCGAATTGTAGTAAACATAGAATATTTTATTGCTCAGGAAAATTATGCAATACTTATGATTTAACAGTTTGGCTATTGAGACCGATTGCCTTAGTCTTAGAAGAAAATTTTACTTTCATGCTCTAGCTAGAGCATAAAATGGACGCACGACAGAACGCGGTGCGTTTTTTGAGCATGAGAAGAGAAAACGATATTTATTTTGGGGTCTAGCCACGAGGTTTCTCGGAAATACTGGTGTACACTAGAATAAATAGATCACTTTTTTTTTATTATAAGTTATAACTTATAACTAACTGGAGATTAGACCATATTTAAATAATTAGCGAAATGCGTTACTCACGTAATATACATCTCGATCCATTGAAAGAATTAATAAATTATGTGAGTAACCTGTTTCGCAAAAAAAAATATGTAGCCGCAATTTTGGTAAATTAATTTAACGTGGGAAATCAAACAAAGTAAAATGTATAGTAATCACTCATATATTCACATTTTTGTCATTTTATATTTTATTTACACATATACAAACAAGGGTACCTACCGATAGTACCTACAGTCATCGGCAATAGTAGGTACCTATAATGCGCTATGAAGGCCAAAAACATATGTGACACGCTCTTATAGCAGTAAAAAAAACCGGCCAAGAGCATGTCGGGCTATACTCAGAGTAGGGTTCCATGGTTATTCAAAAACAGCTAGGCCGATTTTGTTCGAAATAGTTTTATTTCAAAGTATTCCTGATTTTTTTCATATTTTTGGACCCGCGGATCAGGGTGGACACATTTTTTTTATTCTGGTGCGATCTCGGAAAATATAGAGTTTAGAAAAGAACTTTCTTTTTAAATGCGATAGATATAGTAGGTATATATTTTCAGATATTTTTGCAGCTATCATAGTGCAAGACACTATATTGCCGGTGACTGCATACGTGACGGCTCTTCGTTTCAACAAAAATCAATTAATTCTTCCTATAATCGACTTTTTAAAAGAAAAGCAAAATATTCTAACGCGCAAATTTGAAAATTTATTTTTAATCGACCTATAGGTATAGATACTGAATTTTATAAATATTATCACGTTTTCGGATGTCTCAAAATGTCTACGATTTACAAATGTTTACAATTACAAATCTGAGCAGCATTTGACCACATAAGATTTAGGTTTGAATACCTACACGTTTGATACAAATAAAATTTTATCATAAATTGAAACCTGCTTGTAATGTCTATAAAATGCGACCCAAATAACAGGATCGTAATTAACATGCGTTTAATAATACTGGATATCTGACATCTGTTTCACTATACCGAACTAAATGGGTTACACACCAACAGTAATTAAGATACATGAATCTCAATAAATACATGATGTGATATCGATAGATGTATGTCATAATATACAGGGTATTTTCACTTCTAACCTCATACAAACCGTATATGTAAATAATACTGAAGAACTTTTAGAGACTAACACTGAAATCGCGAATAAAATAGTACATTTCGATACAAGTGCGAAAAACATGAAATTCGAAACGAGTGACGATGTTTTAAATCGACACGAGTTACGAATTTCCTTTTTGCACGTGTCTCGTACGACGTTTTTTAGTACAGATGGCCCTCCGAAGTTTTGGACCTGACGTAAAATGAGTCACTTCTCGCACTAGCGCGTAAAAAAGGCACTATCTGTACTAAAAAAGTAATTTCCTCATGAAATATGTCGATATTACGTAACCAATTTGTATGGGTCTTTTTTTCGCGATTTCTGGGTTGGTCCCTTACTCCCGTACCAAAAGTTGCTCACCGTGACTATCCGTTGTGTCCGAGGTTATTACTTACTCAAGAAACACCGTGTATAAATCTAAGCTTAATGCCTGTATTTTGAGTTGATAAAACTGTCGTATATGTAATCAGTAATCACAGCGCGCGACATCTTTCGTCACATGCGTGATATAATTATTTACATAAAATATGTAAAATACCTAACAAGAACTCGTATAATATGTCGGTCTCAGCAAAATAGTTGCTAAGTACTTTGTCAGTAAGAACTTAAGTAATACCTCTTTTTGAGTACCATTCAGTTCGGCATGTGCAACAAAGTATTAATTAAGATACAATCGCTTTCGAAACATCGCAGTTATATTTTTGAGACACCAAAAAGTAACAAATTTTATTAGGGCAATAAATTGTGATACAATTTTACCTTGGCATTATTTTGGCACGAAACACGAGCAAAATGAATAAAGAACAATTAGGATAGTTTATGATTCACTTTACTACTGTAGTAATAATTTATTGTCTACAAAATTCTTTGAACTGAGTTAAAATGGTTACAATGTCTTCATTTTTAAGCGGGGAGGTCTGTATTATATGTTGGTTGATTGGCCTAATTATTTGATACTTAAAATACAGTACAGACTTCCTTGTTTAAAAATGTTAATTTTATTACAGGATACATAGAAAATGACAACAACTCGTTTACATTTTATCTTCACGGCCTGTTACTCAACTTTTGAGTACTACGATATTATAAAAGAGTATAAACAGTTTACATTAAAATTTCAAGTGGCTATCATAAAGTGAATAACATGACGTAAAGATCAGTAGGTGTCAGGGACCAGTAAATTATAAAGACTGCTAATGCCTATCCAAAGTTACGTTTGATCGTTGATGGTTATGTTGATATTTTCTCCAAGTTAGTAGGTACTTTGAGTCACCATATATCCTACAGCAAACCTTCTAATGGGACAATTGCTATTTTTGTAACCTAGTTAAGGGCTTTAATGAAAACAAATTTACCGTCACACTTTTGCGTTACAAAATACCGATATTATAGTTTGCAAGGTAAATTTCGTAACACAATGAAAATGATCGTGATTTTGTTTTCAACAAGCTCTCATAGCGATATTTTTGTAAACGACCCTAATGTTCATTGGCTAATGATTTTTGATTTTTTGGCTTTACGTGTCATTGCATGGTAGTTAGCAGTTTGTATAGTTTACGTGTCTCTATTATATATACGTTGATAATACTTAAGACAAAGTCGATAAAATGCTACACTATGTACCAGTCTTAATTTAGTTTATATTTTCTCTATTAAATATCTAAAATCTTTCATAAAATCTGAGGCACATTTAATATACGTATCATACATACAATCACAACGTAACTAAACTTTAGTTTTAACCAATATTTACAAACCAAAGTTAATCTAGTATGGCAGTATTGAGGTTCCAAACAATAAGTGTAAAAGTAAACTAGATGGCGGTTATCTTGAATTTGAACTAAGTATTGTTGACACAGAATAAATTATTGTTTGAATATAACAATCAAAACTACTAGATAAACGATTGAAACTGCAAACAATAATTTAATCGTTTTACAGAGGCCGAAGTCAAATTCAATATAAGCGTCGACTGTACAATCATTAAATAAAATCAGTCTCTGTATATAATCTCCATTTTTCACGAACACGAAAGGGAAGCAGGTATAAGGCTATCGCTCCCCTATTCACTTTATTGTTTTTTTCACCATCCTATTTTCACTGACACTTTTTCACTGTTCTGTTTTCACCCACTGCATGTTTAATATTTTCACTGCAGCAATTGTCTGTGTCACGGTTTAGACGAATCTCGTGAGTTGTGTGTGGAAGTCGCGAAGGAAGATTTGTAGCTGCGGTAGAGTGGGCCGGTCGTCGGGTGACATGGCCCAGCAGTACGCCATTACTGCGAACCTGGGACAAACAAATTAGGTGTCAGATGTTACTCGCAAACGGGTTTTTTCTATAAATACGCTATCCAAAGAATAGTTGTGATACCAACGCTTATCTTATGTAACGTGGTAAACCAAAATAGATTCTAAAGAAAAAGATCAAATCCATAGGAGGCCAAAGCGGAAATCCATTTAGATCACCTCGTCAGGTCAAAAATACAAGTAGTAAGTATGTGACAAATAACTACTAGCAGGGAAAAGTTGGATGTCACGTCGTAATCGATTTCATCAAGTGCTAGTTTTTATGTATACGTATGTTTGACTAAATGTGACTATTTCTATCGATACCCCTCAGTAAAATAGGCAATAAACAAATAAACTAATAGCCAAGTATCTCAGAAATCAGAAATGTAGCACTGAAGAAATTGCTTAAACAAATCTATAAAAAACAACACTTAGTCACTTACAATTCATCCGGACAGTTCGCCGGCTGTTGCAACCGGTACCCGTCCCTCAGATACGCTGCGACTTCAAACGGGTCCACCTCAGCATACGGCTGATGAGCCAGTGTCGTCAGCTCCCACAGCAGCACCCCCAGCGCCCAGACGTCGGCGGCGGGGCTGAACTGCCGTTTACTTAGGGCTTCTAGAGCCAACCACTTGATTGGCCGGTTCTCGTTGTCTCCTAGGCAGTGGTAGTCGGCAGGAAAGAGGTCACGCGAGAGCGCGTTGTCGGCGATCATTACTCTGAGGTTTTCGTCGACACTGTTGGCAAAAGTAATATAATTAAGTTCCTATTATGTTGATTCTTTTGACTTATTGTCAAGATATAAGACAATACATTTCACATGATCATGAGTAGGTAACACTTCCAAATTTAACTGAGAACGAAGCTATTGTTGCGACGGAGAAATACAGGCGTAGAGATAAAATCTCGCGCCAAGAGTTAAATCAGGTTACAGAAGCTATTTTTAAAGAATACACTTACATGCAATTTCTGGCAGCAATGTCCTTATGTAAGACATGCTGTGAGTGTAAAAACGCCAGCCCATCTAACGCGTGTAGTGCCATTCTGACGACATGCTGTGTCGTCAGCGGAGGCGGTGGCGCGGTCCCTGCTGCTCCGCCCACCGTCACTCCTCGGCACGCCAGGAGGAATTGCTTCAGGTTTCTGCAGGTAGCGCCCCATGGGTATAGGAGGAATGGGGCGGTTTGATCTTCAATGCTGACTCCGAGCACTGATAGTACACGCTCGTGTCGGAGTCCGTAGAGCATACAACCTTCTTGCAATAATAAGGATACCTGCGAAAAAAGGTTTACATTTATATCTAGACACGTAGGCATGAATGTTACGGAATATAAATAAAAAGCACGAAGTTTGGTTAACTCAAAATCATGGCGTACTAAATTACCTGCACTTGTGATGCATGTTCCGCAACAGTCTTAACAAGCACCTCCTGTTCTCTGGCATCTTCATCAGCGTAAGTGCCTTTGTATACCCTGCCGAACGTCCCCTCCATCGCTACCGAGCGCAGTCTGACGCGACACCTCTGAATCGTCAGCTCTGCTATTCTCTGTTGCAGGTCCCTTGCTCGCTCTTCGGCAGCCGCCGCGGGGATGGAAGTAGGACGTCGGTAGCTAGTGTAACTGGCTGCTGATTTGCAGGAAGAGTCTGGGAGGAAGGCGTGTGCATCTTGTTCATCGCTGCGTGCGCGTCGGAGTTTCCTAGCTCGGGCTCTACAAGCTGCTGCCGCTACTGCGGCTATCAGAAGCGCGGCGCCTGCGCATCCAGCACCCGCGTAAAATATATCTGCTGATGTAGGTGCCTGCGCAACGCTGTCAACCCTAACCGCAGGCCGTGGCGCTTCTTTTAAACATATCTTCCTCCTTCTAAAATGAAGCGTGGTGGAAGTGGAGCCCATCGAAACATTTAATGATATCGTAATATCCACTTCGGCGGCGACGGTGTGCGTGCAGGGCAAATCGATCTTCCACGTTCGCGGTTCCGTAGGTACAAAACCTTCTTTCGTGATGTTGAACGTCGGCGGATGCATTGCGTCCGCATGCGATACTACTTCAACGTTCAGCGAATATGGTAACTGCAACAAAAGAAAAGATTGCTTAGTCAAAAGGAATAATAAAATAATAAATAATAATAAATATCTCGGGGCATCTTACACAAATCGACCAAGTCCCACGGTAAGCTCAATTAAGGCTTGTGATGTGGGTAATATTTCTGTAAATACAAAATTCTTGCATAATGGTGATAAAGACTTTGTCTAGAGCATATGCGAGACAAATGTCTAATCGATATTCATTCTCAGGGGATTGCAAAACGTAGTGGCCAAAAAAAATTCCGCAAGAAGCGTTAACCGTATCTTGGGAACCCACAGCGGGCCCCGAGCACTTAACTTTTTATTCAGATTTGCTATTTCAATTCCATAAATAATACCACAGAGTTACGTGAGCTCATTGCATGTCCCGCCTATATGGAGTAACGGTAACGCCGGAGCCGTCACGACGGTAACCGTGTAAGATTGACGGACAGCACGCGAACACGGCGCGAGATCAAATGTCGAGTCACCGCTCGGGTGCACGAGTGCCTTACCTTTATAGGAACACCCTGGAGCCCTAGAGGTCAGACAGAACACCATACTCAAAAATGAATACTCGAATAATTGGCATTTCAGAAATGCAACGAGAATTTACCCGCATGTTAGGCTATGTAAATAAAGCTAGCTAACTTGGACTTCCTGAATTTGCATTACGTGTGTGTACAGCAAAGTTTACGTGAGGTCAACGAGGCTTCCTTTACCGGTGTATGTCAATGCAGCCTGCCACTCAGTAGTGAATAGAATCCGCGGTAATAAGCTAGTCTTGAGTTTATTCGGTATCTGAATGACATGTTTACGGATGTACGTGAGATCGCTAGACGTTCGAGAGTCACGCTGAAGTTTTTGCGGCGGAGCTAAGAGAAAATAAACGACGCGTTTCACAACCACAATTCCAGAGTATGTAGATATGATTGAGTGCCGACTTCAAATACTTGCCGCGTGTAATGTAAACCGGCAACTTTTATAATGTAACGATTAAATTAGAGTCATTATCTCGTTTCTAGGCGAGCGGTGAGAGCAAAGCAAACGAAACTATTCCCCGCGGGCCGCGGCAGCTACTTAATTTTTTTACTCGAGTGGGTGCTTATTCTCTTGTATATCTTGATCTGGAGATTCATAACAATTATGCGCAATTGCAGGTCAGAGTTAATTCGGACTGCTTGAGGCACGCGCTCCTTGAACAGTGAAGCAATCCGAGGTGTGACTCCGTACTCCGAAGCTAATTAAATATTATCACTGAGCGACAATAGCAGCGCGATCGCTCATCGGCGCTAGTTAACCGGCCACCAAATATTTGCTGTAGCTAGTCAAAGGCGCCGACTGTAAATAAGGGGCCACGATCTGATAGCGCCGCACAAAGCCACGAAGATAAGCCCCGCCTGATCACAAGCATATTCAGAACATTTGCTTTTTAAATCCACCCGCTCCCAACGGAGATATCAACAAAGTCAAATCCTAGCCGCTACTAAGGAATAAAAATGCTGCCAGAATATCTGTAAAGAATTGTCCTGGGCTTTTGACATTTTAGACCGCGGAGGCGGGGGGCGCCCTGCATAATGCATGGTGTTGAGACTGTTGAGTACGTAAATGTGTAATAGGTAAGGAGATATACAAAATGTTGAATTTATTATACTTTTTATCACATACAATATCCGTCATGTCATATACATGAGGCTTTATTTTCAACGTTGAAACAAAACTAAAAACAAAACCGAGCGATGAACAAACTCGTATTTAAATATTGTTTCTATTATCATCCCGAAACAAGTAAAAAGTTGACTTATCATAAGATTTTACCCACGTCCCGGATTCAAATTGCGACGTCTCGCATTACAGCCGCTGTACTTATGACTTGCAAATGTCCGTCCTAAATATGCAGATGTCTTATTGACAAGTTCACTGAACTTGTTTGCGCTGTTCTGATGCTGACTGTTTCTTCCCGTTGCTTACCAAACATAGGCGAGTCTTTCTTTTACTTAACCCAGTGTAAGCTGTCTTTGAGATCCATTCAAGTAAGCTTCATCGGAGAGCTCACTTATACTAATTCGCCTCAAGTTTAAACTCGCCTCAGTTTGGTAAGTGGTAGGAATTGGACATGCTGCTGGCCGCTGAATATGTAAAGTGGGAGTCGTGACGGTTCGTATCAAAGTTTCCGAGGACTGGTCAAGTGGGTGGGACCTTTGTTTGGAGGTGGTTCAGCGGGCAACTTGCACTGAACGATGAGGTGAGAAAACAAATACGGCAAGGAGGCTTTTATTCTTTCAGTTTTATTTGCAACTCAATGAATTTTTCAACAATGAAGCCAAGAAATCTTCTTGCTAAAAGTAAGTGTTGATTCACTCCCACTGCGGGCAGATATATACTTTAGCCATTGGGTAATCATTTTAGATATAAAATTCGAAAGCTCTACATCAAATTGTAAGTTTTTGAAACCGAATGCAACCCCACGCAGTTTACATACTTATATGGAGACGCTGCAACAAATAAATGCACATATTTGGTTAGCGACGCGGGATGCGAAACGTCTGGAGCCAGGATTTGCATGGACTGAGGAGCGATCAAAAACGCCGACGGATAGCTGATTACTCAAGAAAAAAGCGCTCTTGAAAACATCCGTTAACTTGCCATTCTCAATACCCACAGCGCAGAGACAAAGATGAGCGAAGAACTCTACACAGATTTTTGAAACTTGGAGCATTAAATATTTTCCACCCATTTGGATCGTATACTAGTTAGCATGTTCATGTCATATTATCATACTCAAGAGGTCAAGAGTGCCTTGGATTCCGGATCTAGAGCTTTGACTCAATAACAACAGCCTAAATAAGAAAACTCGATTACTCAAAGACATCTCCACGAAGTTCATGTATAACTACTTTATCTACTATGTTTTATCTTTGTTATGGGTATCTAAAACTAATACAATCTACTACTAATACAAGGCATGTTTGAAAATAAACGTTTTGAATTTGAATAATTGGTACCTATGCCTTTGCGGCGAGTCAGTATGACTCCATTGTAGAATTTATATAGAAGATCTACCAGCCTGGTTCATCTAGGCATTCTACTCTGCAAGCGACTTGTGAATAACACCTTTGAGGTAAGGACTAATAAACGAGCGAAGGCAAGACGAGTACGTCTAAGTTACTGCTTCAGGTTGACTTCCGGTAACAACTTATGTTTCATCTTTTTTTAACGCCAATGATGAGATGTTTCCGTTCTTTTCTAGGAAATACTAAACATGGCTAGATGTTCTCCTAACTACATACGAGTACCTAGTAACGCTAAGCAATATTCTGACATGTAAACGAAAGCAATTGTTAAACGTAATACAGCATTAAAGAAAAGGGGTATGGCAGTTGTATTGTAGTACCTATGGTATCTAGTTTATAGAAACTTGTTTAAACCACTGGTTAGCTTTACAGCTTCGCAATAACTCTGTTTTATTGAACGACCAGGTAATTCCAATTCAGATATGGATAGAGTAATGTCGGGAGCGATAATAGCAACAGTTTGTTTACGAGCATCTAAATTCTGGCAGGGACGGCATTTCCATGAGAATGGCTTGTTTGCGAAGGCGGCCGCGGGAGACTGAATAACTTACCTGTTCAAGTTAATTACAAAGTTTGGGAAAGCCAGAAAATGGTGTGCCTAATAAAGACAATTAAGCTCATTTTGACATACAATTTTGTCAGCCGATGTGAAAAATACTGATTAGGACAACACCTTAAGGTTCGTTCAAACCAAAAGAGCATTCGCTATTCTAACCCCCCACTCTACGAAATTCGATCGTTACACAAAACGTGATTGGTTGATTTCGTAGAACGGGGGTTAGAACAGCGAATGCTCTTTTGGTTTGAACGCACCTTTAGGGCTCTACAGAAATAACAGACAAGGCATCAATTGTAAATAAAACAGTAGATCAGTTTTCATAAATTAACAAAACGCAATTAGAACAGCAGGTCACAAAACAACAATAAACTACATTACAAAGTGCATTATAAGTGCTGATTGGGTGGTATATTAGAATGCACGTATGCCAAACGTTTCCCGTTTCAAAACAATCAAGGCGTCATAACCAGAATATCAAGTAACAACTCATGATTTATTTCCAAGACAGTATTTTAAGTAACCAATACTCGTAAAAGAGACATTCTTCAATATATCCTAGAGGTTTAATGCTCAGACATTTTATGCTCAGTTGAGCTTTCACAAATTGTGAACGATGAACATAATATTCTAAGTCAAAAATGAGAGGCTAAAGTAAAACAAATGACGTGTCGTTAGCTGTTCATTCTCAAAAGACAACCATTAGTTATGCTTGGTTTAGAATTCTGTTCATATACGAGATTACCATATGGTCCTATTGTTTTTATCAAATCGATTGTTCAGCGGTTAGTCATTGTTTAATAAGTTGGTAATGTAGGTATAATGATCATTATTAGAATTAGCTTCCTGTGTCTGTATAGAGAAGTATGGCTAAGCATTTGGTTTTTCGAAATTGCCAATTAAAAATGATCAACTTTGCGAATAGTTAAAACAATAAAAAAACTCCTTGAGATAATTTCCTTGACTATTTGTCCCGTGTATCGCTCGTATTTTAACGTCAAACAGGTCTTAATCGCGTAATCTTACGGGGTTAATTACGGTCGCAGACGGTCCACGAGTGTAACGTCATGCCCGAAACGTCAGGACAATATTTAATGTATGTTTATGCCCGTTTGTCGTTAAATTATCTTCCGGTAAAAGAACAATTCCGGTTAGGCACTTGTATAGTTGTATTGGAGACATTATAATATATTCTTAAAGGCTTGTGTTCAAAAAATTATAAAAAAAACCCAGTTTTTAATGTTTTAGAATTTTATAGTCTAGGTATCTAAACTGGCGACTTTTATATCCTTCTAAGAAGCTGAGAAAGCCCGCCATGTTTGCACCTTATTAGGATCCACAGCTAAACGAGACGACATAAGGGTCTTAGAAACTTTTATTCCCTGCAAGTTGTATAACAGGACAAGTAACCTACTAGTGGATTCCAATAACATCCTTATTTAATAGATTGCTGGCGCCCACAGCTTAATTTATTGGCCATTAAATAAAGAATTGAAAAGCGCTTTTATCGAGCGTTATTTCAAGAAACTTGATTTAACAAGCACTACTTTAAACTAGCAGCAACCAGCATTTAGAATTATACATTTAAAAAAATACTGAAAACAGAAAGGAAAGCTAGACGTTTTCTATCAATTTTTAGTGATTCTAAAGGACAATATTTCCTATTGCACAGATATGGTCTTCCAGAATTTTCGGATGTCATCCGCAGAAATAACGAGGAGTATAACACATCTTAAAGTACATCCACACATGTAGGTATAGTGACGTCAGTATTGTTGCATGGTATTAATGAAAGCGTTTTGCTTATGAGTGCGATAAAGACCTTAAAATTATGGGATTTTCAAATATTATGCGATTATTTTGCTAAGGAAAATCATAACTCACCGGTCTCCTTGTCAAACTCTGCCAAGTAAAGTGTAGCTCTCCGATAGTGGCCGGCACTGGCACCACAAAATTTAACGCGTAAAAGTTTATCTGTCCTTCTCGCACGTAGAACAGCTCCGCCGTTAACCCTGGAACAAATGAGAGTTGCATGAGTAATGAAATTAATGATGTAAATCTTTCCACGAAGTAAAAATAACAAATCGTCTGCTAAGTTCGCCAAGTTCAAGTTAATTTCATGGAAAAAATCTTTAGGTACCGTGATATTGTAATGATAAACCGAAATGATTTACCAGAATGGCCCGCATGGTAGGTAATTAAAATACAAGATAAAATCATGGAAAGTTGTAACTATCACGCGTTTTTTGAACCACAGAGAAGTTAGAGGCAAAAACATAAATAACACACGTGCGACGCCAGGCAGTCTGCCGCAAATTCAGCAAAATGTCGCGTAAACAACAAATTCAAAGGGCATTCATAGATCAATCTGCGCATCAATAACGCACGGGCCAGAAAAAAGACTCGTACAAAGCCGCGGTGAGATCAAAGCAGTTCAAAAACACCGCAAGTTGCGCCCGCGCCACCTGCCAAACTAACCAAAAAGCTTTTGTACACGGTTGTAACTAGCTCTGGTATAACATGGTCTCTTTGTTGAAGAACTGACCTGAAAACAGAGATGAATCTAATACTGGTCGAGTAGGAAAAACCTTGCGCCGAGAATACGGTTGGCTTCATGGGAACAGAACAGATACCGACGTTTAAAACAACTCGAAAATAAAATGGTAAATCGCCCAAAAACCAGTAGCTCCATATTTAATTTTTTATGGCTCTCGTTCACATCGTTAAATTGGGTGATCCCTGTTAGAGATAAGCCGACTGAACATGGTTTTATTTAGTTGGTTTGATAAGGCCAATTTAATTAACCAGCTAGATATCTCTAGAGTCTAGTTCTCAGATTACTCCTGATTTAGTTCTATAATTATAATCTCACTAGGATATAGGCAAGATAGGGATTGAAATATGTATAGATTAAGTGTATTGTTGGCCTATTATACAGGGTGATTTCTTTGGAGCGGACATCAGGGTACTAGGGACGATAATGCTTAGCAATCCTTAATTTACAGTTAAGTATCATAATCTAACTCATAATTATGAAATTTATTTTGCGATTTCTTGGTTGCGTTTTATAGTGAAAGTAGCGTAAGCTCACCGTGATGGGCCCTAGTAGGGACCCAATTCACACCCAAAAATCACTTGTACTTACAAATAAATATAAAAATATCCTTGAATACTTAAAAATATCCTAATGTATAAGTACATTTTTGGCCATATGTCAACTAAACTAGATAAAACTATCTATTACACATAATTATGATAGCATGAGTACTCGTTGTTGTGTTGTGACGTACCTATCTATACTAATTAGATTCTATGTCCACATAATGGTATTTGAAACTTCAAAACAGTAAAATATCAAATAACTAATGCTTTCCTTCTAGAAAAGTCGTAAAGAACAATTTAGTAATAAAGGCCTTCCTCATAATATAAATTAAAACCTCGTTTGACCATTAAAATGTAACATGAGAAGATTTTACAAGTAAGATTATGAGAGATTTCCTGCGTAGAGTATTTCCGAGAAACTTTAACTCTGACTACCTCTTGTTATTCCATAAATAGATAAATTATAATAACTGGTTCAATCTTGGCTTAAAATCGGCATCAATATATCCCTAATATCAGTCACGCCATATCAGTCGGTTGCTATTTTGAACTGCTGTGGTGTTGATTGCTAAATTGCGATAAGTACCTAGTGGCTGGCATCATAAAAACGATATACATAATTTAATTAAAAAATTGTAAATAAAAAAAAACCTTTCCGCGGCATAGCCAGTTTTTAGTCAATAAGATAATGTATCGTCTAAAACTACACAACATTCGCGAACCCTCGTTTATATTCGTTTGTTACCAGAACCAATTAATTAATCTAATATATTACGGGGACTGCTCGTATATTATTACTCAAACAAGTTTTTATTGTAGCCCAACGGATACGTGGACACCCAAAAAAGCCGCGTGCGCCGTAAGTAAGGCATAAATTTCGTGCTTTTTTGGTTGTATTCACCGTACCCCATAGGCCATAATAGTCGCGCTCAAAAACAAGTATTCAATTTTTTATCTTATGTCAATAGAATAAACTATAATTATGTGTACATATTTATTATAGTGGCAGTACTGAGCAGTTACTGACGCTATCGTTATAAATTATGTCCTGTGTAAAGTTGTTCACTAGTAATATAAATTTTATAGACAAGCAGGGGTCCCTCGTTAAACTCCGGGGCAAAATTATACTGAAAAGTAAATATTTAACGACGAACTGGCAAAATGAATTACATTTTAAGTATGAACACCTTATTATTTTCATTAACGAAATTGTGACTGGGAAGTATCAAAAACCTGTATGTTAGGTTAGTAAAGAACTGCATAATATTAATAAATTAAGTAAATTGGTAATTATATATCAAGTACATATTTAATATACTTTCTTTACTGCAATTTTAAGCATTCCTACATATGTAATTATGTTTGATCTACATCTAGAAAGTATAACATTGAATAATTTATTGATCTAATAACTTCATACGATTTTACGTCCTTAATTACATTATGGTAAGGAATACTGTAAATGCAAAGTACCTATCATACCAGTTTAGTGGTGTCTAAAAATAATTTGCTTAAAACAACGAAATAAATAAAAACGAATAATGTCCTTGATACAATTTTACAAGCTTTTTGTTATGTAGGTATTTATTATAAATTGCTGATTGTATCATTAACGCCTCATGTCCTTATCGAGATACGCAATAACAACAAATGATAACATTCTTAAGTGCATACCAAATAAACTGACCATTTTTAAACCTTATGGCGACCCATTAAGATCCAATAGCCCGCAAGTTTGATGTTGTTTGCTTATTGCCTGCAATACATTCACTTCGCCGTGGTGACCATTTCATGCAAATGAGACACTGGATGCGATAAAATTAATAATTTGACGCCATTTATGGTTATTTGTTTGTTTGCCGTGACACGGCGATTACCCGCCATATCATTTGCATACACGACAGCGGCTGTAAATGATATATGTAAATTATACCTTATCTCGTTGGAATAACGTTTAGGAATGTTCAGTGAAATGTCGATGCAACAAGAAGGCTTGCACGGCCGCTAATCGAGTCGACACCTTCTAATGAAAATAAATGACGTTTGTCTAAATAGA
This sequence comes from Thaumatotibia leucotreta, assembly GCA_025490895.1. Taxonomy (NCBI): domain Eukaryota; kingdom Metazoa; phylum Arthropoda; class Insecta; order Lepidoptera; family Tortricidae; genus Thaumatotibia; species Thaumatotibia leucotreta. Next base: position 34,759 of record JALPQI010000224.1, on the reverse strand, counting down.
CACCTCATGTCATGATCATTTCATGTTATGAGTTCATAAGTTTAATGAAACACGTGCAAACGTGCAATTCCATATTGTATTAATTTATCACCTGTGATACTTAAAATTGATAAATATTAAAGCGAATTTCCAAGCGTGTACCTTTTGTCCTTTGTCATCAATATAATAAAAGGAGACATGATACAACCCAAGGTACTTAAAACAGTTGTCAAAGTTAGTAGAAACAGTTGGCAAGTTGGCATTTGGGTATCTACTTAGATATGTCTATGTAATAATTACACCTACTAATTGGATAGGAATTATTGCAGATCCGATTGGAGAGAATTTAGATTATACTGTCACAAGAAAAACTGTTTCATCTCGCGAGTTTCCATCCACGAATGACTTTAAAATATTCTGACCATTAAGATGAGTACCTACAACCGATTTAAAAAGCAGATGCCATGTAAATTATATTAGTAAAGTTCAGTTATATACCCATGTTAAGTACCTACTTAAAAGGTCCCAACCGCGGCTACCGGGCGCGGCGCGTTTGAGGCGGCGGCAAAAAGGCAAAAAGAAGCTCTTGATACGACAAATAACAGAGATAAGCAGTAGCACCGTGCTCCAGCGGCGCCCACTTTTTGCTCCTTATTTAAACTAATTTCTAAGAGAGCCGCTCTGAACCTCCCTTATCGCAAAATTTGTTAAAACGCATACCAATACAGGCGCCAACAGATATATGGGGCGGCAGAGGTATTCATATTTGAAGATGCCTTTATTTTCAAGGAGTTAAGACTACATGATCCTAAACGTTATACTCGTACATACATAAATGTTCTTGAAAAGCCACGTTCACTACTACAAGTACTAAGCTCTACGCAGGTATTTTTGAATTTCCAGAGGCTATTTGCATTCGTGTAACTTAAGAAACTGTTGTTTGGTTTGAAAAATGGACGTATATAGGGAGCAACTAGGTAGTTGCTTCCCACATCCATTTTTCCTCCCTTTTTTTCGTTGCGTGACTACCATCTTGCATCGTACATTCCAACTTCCCACCTCAAGAAATGCGGACAATAATCAAATATTAATAAATCTTCATTGTCCTGAAAGAATATCACGTGCTTCACTATTGTCGCTATAGCATTCACACCTCCGAATAAAGCGCTCATTACATTCATACAAAACCCCATTTGTAAGGATAAAATGGCGAGACGCACAATAGACCTGATATTTCGTACGTCCCCCTCAAGCGTTTGGATATAAAGATTTTAGGGCACAACACGGGCATTATTCTGAAATTATGCGAGGCGTGGAAGGAAATAAAATAAAAGTGCAGAGGTGGTTGAATAAAGGTGTGCAGAGTTATGCACTCGACTCGGAGGGTTCGTCTAAAGTCGGCGTTCGTCTTTCATTATTCTGTCGCCTGCGTCGCCTCCGTCCAAAATGTGCGGAAAATGTAGTTTTGATATTTATATAATACTATCCTGAGATAAGGGAAATTAAACTTAAACTGGGTTTTAATATTTGTTTTGGATTGACAGCTAGATAACATTGTCCATGTCAACATCTCACAGAAGAGCATGACAGCAAAATGTAATGCGAATCACAAATCGAATAAATAGCCGTTGGACTTCTATCCCATAAAGCGTGAGCACACTTAATAAGTATTCAATAAATGTGATCTTTTCGATGCACTTTCGATAATACAATTCCAGGCAAACAGACACGACAGGGGTGAAGCAACCGAAAAACCACCAAACAACAGTTTACAACCTCACCACATCCCATAACAAACGATAAGGTAATCATAAACGTATGCAGGGTGTCGAGAATAGCGGGCGCCGTTAACTTCGATACATAAAAAGTGTATTTAATCGGTGCATGTTGCAATGGCGACAGTTTTATTGGTTGTTGGCGGAACAAGGTATCCGGGACGGCGGTTAGAACAGTAATTTTCACTCATATTCGCATGATATGAATATGAACTTAGGTACCTTACCATAACATACTCTGGAGAAGCCGCCATACCAGAAAGTACAGAAGGTTTTGTAACGTGTGACGTGTGACACGCTTTGGGTTGAGAAAGGCTTGTAAAAATTGTCCGGCTACGCAGGAAATAGCCAACCGAAAATACCAAATCAGTCTAATTAGGTACCCATTAGAGACAGAGTCGTTGGTTAGTCTTTCCAATAGTTATTTATTATACAAGGGGGCAAAGTTGTTGTTTAACTGTCGTGCCAATATTGAGACCTGAGCTAGCGAAAGATTCCAAAATTGAGCCACGAGCGTAGCGAGTGGTTCAAAAACTGGAATCTTGAGCATTGCGAAGGTCTCAAGGCACGAGAGTTGAACAAACTTTGCCGCCAAGTGTAATACAACTTTTTTCCCCTCACTATCGCGAGGAAATATGATTACAAATCTCATCCAAATGTAAATTAACTTTAAGAAACTATTGAAAACTCAATGTCGAAACGTATCGTAGAATAGAGTTACTTATGGAATTTAAATATTGCCAATGGCTTACAAAGTCACATGAGAAACGACCAATTTAACATGTGAGCTCCGATTGCGCATGTTTACTACGGTCATACAGATCCACTTATACTAGGCAGTAGGGGGCTATAGGAATTAGAGAAATGTCAAATTACTTTATTCACAAGTGTGTAAAAAGCGTTTTTACCCGCTCGTATTAAAGGATAAACGAGCGCTTTACGAGCTAGTGAGGGGAAAAATTAATTTTTCAACTAGGTATCCTGTGTAATAAGATTCGAGATCAGAAACTCTCATTCACAAACTTTATTCACGCGAAGCAAAAATAATTGTCCGTGTATTTACAATATAAACAGATTATTATTGTTACTTAGCACATTTATGCCACACAATACTACATACTTATATAAATGGCATACACATACACATTTTATACCTTTCGATTCCTTTTTATGACTGACCGATTTAAAGCAATTCACATAAACTGTGGCATGTATAAAATTGTGCTAACTATAACGATACCAGAACCGACACACAATTCCATTAAAGGACCAATTTATAGCTTGACTCGCAAACAAATTGTCTGGTTGTCGTATTAGAGCTGTTGAAAGGTAATAACTTGTCGTATGAGACGCGCGTGGGCAACCTAATTCAGCCGTAGGTCGTATAGCAAGTTTACATTGCGCAGGCACCGACAGAATTAGACTGGGATATGGCGACACCGCGCGTTCACAACAATCAAAACTTACAAATCAGCTAGTAAAGTACCTTAAGGAGCCATAAATTAGTTAAATTTAGTGTTGTTCACACTAAAATAGGTAGAGAACGTTAATGCTCAAAAAAATAAAGAAAAAATAAATGGTACTTAAGATATGGGACTCAAAATATAGGTAACTTGATCGATGTGAAAGACAAACATAGATCCAAACGATTATACTTCATGTTTCGTATCAAAAGATCTGGAAGCAATATGTGAAATTTGATGCTTTATTGTCTATTTGTCAGTCGGTTAGCCGCTTTGTCCTTAACAAGATTTGTATTAACAAAGAATTCAAAATGATCCCTTTCACAATGCTTTGTGAATTAAAGCTTTCAAAAGAATAAGCGGAGGTGTGAAGACGTCTCCTATGTAGGTACGCTTTATCCCCCTTTTGTAATAAGTAATAAGATAAATTAAGTATGAGTTGTGGGCAGTGGTGTAAAAACCATAGTGATATTTACGTTTAATAGAGAGATATCTAAGATTGTATAAGTGAAGCCTACTTCATTTTGTAGTTCAACTTCTATAACGATCGCCAACCTACCAGACGGCAATATAAAATAGAGCTTAATTTTCCTTCATTGAGGATTTTCTTTTTAAATTGAACGCAAGACGACTGGTGCCCATTTTACGGTTTCCTTCAATCTTGTCTGATTCCGCCAATGAAGCTGAATAACAACTCGCGCAAGATCTTTTATAGAGACAAAATAAATAAAATGGCTGCGGCAATTCCACGTTGAAGAGGATTGTTGTCTCGTAAATATACTTAGTATAGTGAATTAAATAAAACCAAGGTGTAATGCATAGGTGTGCTTAAGCATTTCTAAGGGTGCTGGGGAAGCGTGGGCGGCATCCAGGGGTGGATAATACGAGTAATAATCGCCGTCATCCTTCACCGCCGTCGCACGTCGCGTTACCCCGCCTTACCCTCATGTTTATCACGAATGCAATTACACTTACACTCGTTTTAATTGTGCAATTAAAAACATACTAAAATGTTCTTAAAATAAAGTTAACGAATCAATTAAGACCTAAACGGCATTACTTATGCATACCGCTTTTATACTAATTGCAAATACCGACATCTGATATCCGAATGTTTTCAATTTACAAATGAAGTAATTGGGATGAAAACAGCCAATTAATTTGTGGTTAATCACTTCGTGTGATAGTGATACGCATGCCGTCATCCATATCGACGGAATTAGTCAAGGGTATTTTACTTTTATTTTCGAACCGGCTCCTGGCGTGGACGGCGCGTGTTGCCGCATCCATTGCGTGATCATTAAAGAAATCATCTGCAGTATTTACTGAGTAGGACTTGGACAAGGAATGTTCTGAATCTGTCGTAAACCTGAAGTGTTTTAAAAATATCCGAGCGCTTATTGGCCCGTTGATGGATGCTACTTTTTGCCCGCGTGCCCCGGTTCGGCTTTGGCCTAATCCCACTGAATTAGTTTGACAGTCGGTATCTTTTCCTGATTTTTTGCGTTCTAAACCCCAGATGTTTATTGGACTGTCTTAATTATGTGCAACGACACGAAAACTGGGTTCATAAATTTCCTGAAGGCGTCAAAGCTGGCATGTTGCATAATCGTTAAAGTTATACAGTATTAGGGTAGTTTTATAGGTGTATATAGAATAATATTCGGTCGTTACGGAGGCGTAAGTAAACGAAATAATAAATAAGGAGTGTTGTAATAAAATAAACAGGAGTGTTTACGAGGCCCACCCTGCGAGTGCTGCGTTGACGGATTTATCCCCAGCGAGGCAAGTGTTCTTTAATACGTAAACAAAAATGCGTATATACGGTGTCGCTGAATACGCGAGCACGTAAATATCTCACTATCGCAACTAGTAGCTGGCTAGCAGTTTATGTTTATCATAAAATATGTGCTTCGAACTATTAACATCTTTATGTTTGCCTACCAAAATAATGTCGAATAAGGAACAAGCAGAATATATAACTCTTTATTTACAAATCTGTAGGTAAATCCTACAATTTATATACATACATTAAATGTAACTAACCGAACCTATTATCTAAGATTGGCCCTTGTGGCAGTGTACCGAGGATGCTGGCGGCATTTTCTCGAGGTAGGCGCTGTATAGCAATATTAGCAATACCCTATGCGAGGAAGTCGCTAGCTCTTCGGTCTTTAGTTACGTCAACGCGATTTCGACAAACAATGTGCATGCGCTAGGGGCCCATAAACCTAAAGTTTCTACGCCAAACTCTACAAAATCTAATTTAATCTTTACCGAGGCCTTTATATTCATTACGTTTTAAAAATTCGGCATTTTTCAGCCACAGCGGCTGCCTTAAACGTAATTCGTTGAAGATAGGGAGATCAACGCCAGGGTGTCTTTAAGATAATTTAAATTTTAAAACCCTTTTGTCACCAATTATGTAACCTTTCATAGCAGGTAGGTACTTCCAAGCTCCTACCATCCGACTAATAAAGTTAATGTTTCAGTTACGTACCTATACGTACTATAAATTACGTACTTATGTCATTGATTCAACTGAATTACTAAACGCCTCCTACCGAGTATTCAAACCGTATCTAGTTGCTTGAAAGTTATCTAATTTATGAGATCAAGTGCAACGGGCGTTAGTAACAAAGTTATGCGAAACCCGGCAACTATTAAACATGTTATTTAATTAGAGCTTCCAGTTTGATGTGCATTTGCTATTTGCAGTAACTTATATGCAATAAACATGTAGCTTCATTGATATTGACATAGTACAATCTAAACAATGACGCTGGGTTAGTCTTTGATCTGACAGAGAGAAGATGACTCACGGAGCATGCCCGATATGATCGCTTACAAGCATCACCCAATTCTTGATACATTTGACGTGACAGCGTCCGATCTTTTGGTCAGAAACCGTATGCTATTCTTGCTAGTCAGGAAGGACGCCAAAGAAAAACGTGGCCTTACTTCTAAAACAATTCCTCAATGGTGGCAACGACATTTATCAAAACAACATAAACGAAAAACGCTACGAAATAAGGACTGAACACCGATTTTATTTTACAGAATCGGCACGGATCCGGCACAGCGCAAATCATCCTTAATCCGTAAAGTAAATTGAAGTGGCGTCAACATCACTTGATTGGAATAACATTGCAACATGCAATTACGAATGATTCAGTTTTATCTTATCGACGAGCAGGCGTTAACGAAGCAACTTCATTATCAACCTAGGTGCAGAAGTGCGAAACAGTGCAATATTGTAATTATGCTAAGGGTTATTGCTGCAATGCATTACAATTTCAACCCAACCAATGTAAATGACTTTCATATTATGCTTGTATAGATTTAATGGATTTAGTAATTACCGAAATATAATTCGGGTGGCAGGTACGCAATAATAAACTATTACTTAACTCTCATCTTGAAAGAATTTTTCTATCGAAATATAATTAACGCGCTATCATCTCGGAATATCAATCTGTTTTCCATTTGTCACTTTACGTGAATATCTAGCTCGATAGGGCATTTCCCTGGCAGCTAGAGTAATAATGAAATTGCTTATCGCCGTACCCCGGAGACGGTCGTGATTGCGGAGAACGGGCGGAGCCGTGCTCGCCTGCGGACCACAAACACCGCAACTAGAGCTGTTATTTACAACTGTTACAAAGTAAAGTTCTTCAGATCAACCAGTACAAATAAGCCGTCGATTGCGCATACTTGCTACGGATATCGAGGTCTAGTTATACAAGGAACTAGCTCGCAATCGGCAGGATATAGAGCTACATGGCCGCCACTCGGACTACCTAATGGCTCCGACACTTACAAAATTACCCATCCCCCAGGGCTCGGCAAACAACGGATATGCAATCTGAAACTTGTAAAAAAGTTTCCCATTTCTCTCAACAGCTCGAGTGGTGAAGGCTCAGTCGACATAGGAGAAAAAACAAGGGTTTATTTATTCCAATCGCACCAGTCGAAACCAACAGCACATTAGATTAGAACCAGTGTTAGCGCGCTCTTCGAACATCTTGCTTTCGAATGTATTTCGAGATCACAAGTAACTGGTATGCCTCGTCGAAATGGTACATTTAGTCGCCTGCGCTAGATAATCGTAAATAAGAGGCCAGGAGAAAAAACAGGACCGCACTCGTGACATGTTTGTAAATGTCGCGAGAATGCGGTTCACATGAAACCCGCGTCAATTTCGTCTATCGTTTAACTTCAATTATAGAGTCGGGCCACGTGTATAAGGAAAACTAATATTCCAAGTCTTATCTGTGGATTACTATCCTTCAAAAAAGGTTATCGCACGGTAAAGCCTAACAACTTTCTATTTGACCCTGACACAGTGTCGCTACAAACAGTTTACCTATGGCAATAATGTGATGTCATGTCAGTAACCAATTGCAAAACATTTTCCAATGGAATACTATTCAATCCTTCGTCCTTTCTTTGGTTTAAAGTTTTTATTGTATTTAAGACGATTTTTCTTGCTTCTATTGGTATCTTTTTCGGCATTTTTATGATGAAATCGTTTAAGTCGCGATATATTTTATTTTTGTTTACATCGGTGACATTCGATGACATTCAACGCCTGGCCTACTACCGCGAAAATCGAAATTCGTAAATTTCGAGGATGTTTCTCTGTCACTCAAACGAAGGCGTCATTAGAGTGAGAGAGACAAATCCTCGAAATTTACGAATTTCGATTTTTGCGGTAGGGCCGCTGATGTCAAACAGTAATCATTGCCAGTAAAATAAATTAGTGTCACTGAAAATCCGCAACATGGCGAGGGTCAAATAGTAAGTTGTTAGGCTTTACCTAGTCTGCCGCTGGAATCCGTTGCTTATCGCGACTGAAAGCATTACAAGATTTATATTTGTATCGCTCGATAAGATATTGAAAATAATCAAATGTCACTATTGAAAAGTGCGGAATCGGGCAATACTCTTAGATTGAACCGGCACAGCCGAATAAGTTTACCTACAGCACCAAACTAAAGTTGTATGGTACATCATCAATTGACAATCAACAAAACACAGAAATCTACATTAAAACAAAAACGTTTTCTGGAAAAGTGCTTCCAAGAGTTCCAAGCTGTCTACTCTCCAAAACTTTTTGGGAACAACTTGAGTGTCATACATATGTTCAAATGTATTTTTCGGAAAACCTGATCGCCATAGAACCATGGTTTGTCAGTGCAATTCAAATAGAAACTGTGTACCTAGTGGAGGTGTCCAATGACAGAACACACGAACACGCTTGGCAAATAGCGCTCACCAAATATTATCTGACTGCCACAGTGTATTATGTCGTGGATTTGTACTAACATGCCACGTAAGGACGGGAGCGCTTCGTTATTTGCTTAGAGGCAAGGGTGCCGGACATATTGAGAGGAAACATTTGTTTCTGACAACCACCTATCTAAAATAAATCACGATTTACATTTTGTCTCGGCGCCTGAAGCGCAGAAAGTTTTCACCCGAGGCAGGTGTACATTCTGCGTTGGCTGCAAAAGAGCATTTTAACAAGAGCCCTTCAGAGCTCTTGTCGAAAGGCGTTGGAGTATCGCTGTGTTTACAACTACCAACGTATCTTGTGGAATCTTGTAGTGTATACAAACCCCTACACGGAAAGACGTGACTCAAGCCTAGGAATGTCACGACCATGCAAAACAAACATCATAAAAAAACAATATCTTAGAGTGTTAAACAAGACTACGCTCGATAAATTAGAATCCGCGATCAGACGCGGAATCGCATGCAACCAGCAATTATCGAGTTGGCAACCGTTCAGAAAATATAATTTACGCCGCCGTCGGACACGATGGAAATCATAAAATTTAAACATCGCCTGCAAAGTAAACAATGGGCAAAAAGAGCAAAACGGTCGGTGCGAGCCCTCTGCCTCCGGACGCCGCGCCGCGCACTCTTCATTTTTTTTCTCTACTCTTTTTGAATATCATAAAGTATTCGGTTGTTAACCAGTATCGCTGCGCTGTTCCAGCGCAATTTGAAACATTTTCATTATAAACGGTCTCTACTTGACCTGTTCTGTTCATTATAAAAATGTGTTCGACGTTCATTGTTGCGGAGAAGACAATAGGAAAAAGAAACGCCTGTCCTGTAAATGTGGCTGTTCGTTGGAGTGGAAGTGACACTATTTTATCGGCGTTAATGGAGCAGCGTGCACCGGACGGGGTTATTAGCGATCTAATTATACGGTTTTCCAGGGTTTCCGCCGCGGCTGTTCCGGCTGCGCCGGCGACGACCCGCGCCATTCGCTGCGCCTCCAGCTATCATTCCTGTTAGCTTTCAAGTCTACGGCTTAGATGAACCAGTATAAGGCCTTTTTTATTATACATAGTTATAGCGGATTTCGCGGTCATATCACACTGGTTGTCCCAAAAGCTCGACTCGACTCCATTCCATGATTCAGTCAGCCCTAATGTGACGAGCCGTGACGGGACACGACAGATACAGGATTGGTTAATTTATTTCATCAAAGGCACAGGTTACTGGATGTGACGGGCGCCATATCCCACCTGTTACATTAACAAGGCATTGTTAGTAAAATTAGAAATTCTAATCGGTGATGTTTAAAATGTTTAAGCAAGCGTGAGATTCAAATAGCATAACAACAGAACAAATTCAATTAATTTCCCAGACACACCATGATAACATCTGTTTGGAATATAAAATACACCGACACGTCTCGTTCCTTGTTTAAAGCCCACATAAAAATGAGACCCCGAGCGCCTGACGGTAACGTGAAATAAAAAACCTCACGTATAAAAACTACCTACACGTACAAGGAGATCTTAAATTTCGATCTAACGACCCTGAAAGGATCCATTATTATTAATAACCGATGTCTAAATAAAACATACGACGAACATAAAAATATTGAAGGAAAATAAAGGATTTTTGGAGGTGGAGTCATTTATTAACACTGAGGAGCGGTGAATCGAGATAAAACAAACATGGCGGGCAGCGCGCGCGCATATAAACACGGAGTTTATCGTGGGATGCTGTCACAACAGCGGCCAAGCGCTGACGGCCAGTGAAAGCTCAAGACACCCTGTAATACGACATATGAGATGTTATCGTACCCAAAAAACATTTAAAGCCTACGCGCGCCTTGTAATTTCTAATCTAAGTTTGAATTCCATTACATTGAAAGTTATTAACACACTTCGATAAAATCAGACTTAATACATTCATTACGTTTATCGTAAAAAAATGTATTTTTCATCACACTTGCTGTCTAAGCGCGCCATTGCTTGCGCGCGCAGCGGGAGTAATAGAAAAGTGAAATTCCCAAGGGAGTAATAGAAATGTCAGTACATCATTTAATAATATCATGTCTTAAAACTTATTTTTTGGTTGGCAAGTGTGATGAAAAACATTGTATGCATCACGGTCGGTAAGCGGAATACTAACTCGAGTCATAAAATCCCTCCGCCTAACGGCGTCGGGCTTCTAACACTCTCGTTAGTAATTCCGTACTTACCTCCCTTGATGCACAATGTACTATTAGTTTGAAATGATCTTGTAACTGTAAGGATGATGAAACATTGACAAAGTACGTTTTCTAAACCATCCTCACATCACAGTCGAACCAATTAACCTCCTAAAGCACTATTCAAATGTAACAAGCGGCTCCGTTTATCAACGAAGCAAAACAACAAAGAAACAGATCGTGATCTCCATCACTGATCCATCAACGAGCGACCGCGAGATGGATTGCTCGTATTAACCCAACAACCACCTATCCCAAGCCGACGGAACCATCGCTTGGCTGGCTCCTTGAAAAGCCAATTTAAATTTCTTACGAACGATCTAACGAGCTTTATTTTTCAAAACAAGGCACCTAAACAAACATTATAACGTAGTGGAGTAGATGTCGATCTGCTCCTGGTGATTTACCTTAGGTGGGGCTGTATAAATTTCATGCGAGATGGACGATAAAACTAACAAAGCCTCGTTACGGCGCGGATTTCTGCGAAAAATCTTAAACGTACCGTTATAAAAAACCTTGGCCTCGACCTTAGAGACTTTAAAGTATTTTATTCAAATGCCGTTTTAAGTAAGAATTATGAATGAGTTAATTGATGTAATGAGTTGGGAACGTGAGGGGGAATCAAGCCGTCGCGGGAGATATAACCACGACTCCATAATAACAGCATGCGGTGTCTATGAATCATAATTAAGGATGCTAAGCAGAAAGATTCGGCTTTCGGCGTCGATTAATGCCGAGCCGAAAACAAACACGGTCGGCCACGCCCCGTTTTTTTGTTCAAGCCTCAAGGCGAGGCGGGCTTTCCATCTGGCCGCAGCCCATTACAATTAGACAAGCTGACCATAGTATTTATAGTGGCTACCGGTTCTTAAGATAAAGGCGACGGCACGACACACTGAATGTTTTGTTCTTGCAGTGCCGATAAAGTCCGCTAAGTCACGACACGACACCGGCGACACGGCAGGTCGGGGCTGAAAAATAAAAGTTGCATTCGCACCACACGACGCAAGCCCACGATCAGTTAAACGGTAGCGCTCGGAAATAAATCGGCAAAAGGAATTAGGTGCAAAAATAAAATAGGAACGAGTTGTGCCGGAGTTGAGGCAATCAGAATAAAAAGTTTTAAAAGACTCTGAGGAAAGAATTATTTTCTCTAATGAGGAGAGTTGCATGGCCCTAATGATTTATCAGACACTGAACCGTCAAAGCTGTCTAATGGAAACCGCCGACCCTAACTTTCCCTAAACAAAACCACACACTCAAGTAATTTTAGTTAAAGCTGCAAGCACCCATGGGTATATGAATGCCTACTCTAGCGTGTACAAACATCCGCGTGAATATATTTGTATAACCACCTTTTGTATAACATCGGCAAAAAACGTAACTATCTACGTCTAACAAAAAGAAGTCAAAAATGAAAAATCAACTAAAAGTATTTTTCTATGAAAGGAAGACAAAATATAGTTACAGTTAAAGCATCTTTTATTGTCGCTTTATAAATGAGCCAAGTATAAAACAGTGGACCATATGCAATGTAAAACAAAATAATAAAAATAAACATTTACATTCGGTATATATTTCCGTTAATATTTTATATTTTTTGCACACGGCAAAGCTCGCACACATTAAACTACATAAAACAGCTTGCGCATGTAATGAAATTTAAGGATGCAGTCAACTGTCTTAATAGAAATCTGTAAACAAATTATTCCATAAAATATGGTACTTTTTAAAATGCGCCGTATCCTGGTAAGGTAAAAACGTGACTATATGAGACATTCTCGAATGTCCTCTGATCACGACCCCGCGATGCAATCTCTGCGACGGGGCTCGTACATGGTAATGTGGCACGATGGGTGCGCCGATACAGGAGCCATACTGCACAATTAACCTAACAACGGTTCGTTAAAACGCCAGCTCATCTGGATTTTAGATGTCTGAAACTGAAATTGGCTAGATATGGTGAACATTTATTTAGACGTAACGAATAGTGTCTAAAATAAGATTATTTTAAGTTCTTGTGTACTGTTCAGACTATTTTGAAGACGATTTCAGTAAAATTAGTGCGTGACGTAAATACATAAATCAAACAGTTATGACACAAACGAAATCTTAATGATGAACGCGCTCGGGTCGGTCGGTTGAGCCCAGTTGCCGCTAAAATCCACACACGCGGTCGTAACGAGAATTACGAGCGGTTAAATAAACGCACCTCCATTAATACGATTGGAACCCGAACTGAATGTTAACCGAGCCAGAAATAAAGTTAAACCCGACACCCGAAAGGGTAAGGTATGCAACAAATTAGTTAAGAAAATGCGTCAGCCGCGCGTGGATTAAGGGAAAGAGTACATTTATAGACTACATTTATGGCGTGTCAAAAGCTTTTGTGACTTGTTAGATGATGCCCACCTTTGGCATGTAATAACGACCTCTGAAGAGTGTCCAAATATTAGTCCACGCGCACCTCCGAACGGATTCATCCAATATTTGAACAGCGCGACTGCTTCTCCAAAGTGTATTTTCTAATTCAACAACTTCTAACGTTCGACTATCGTGAGGGTGTCACTGTGTTTACGCAACCAAGACTGCAGAGGAACGCAAATACCTACCACACCAAGTTGCTTCAAACTAATAAAATAGGTATAATGTAAATTATTGATAGGTAATATTATGATAATTTATTTAGGTAAATTCTCAGCCAAACAAGACATATCGATAGATGTCACAAAAAACTACATTATTCATGCATAGAACAAAAAATAAACACAAAATAGTCAGGCTTATGTAAACAAACTGACGCTTACAATGCGGCAGCGTCATTCCCCAGGGGTCGCAATGACAATTTCGTGTATTTTATTGATTCTGTGACTAGACGTTATCTAGTCGGTCGTGGGGTCTCAGAGCGCATCACAATAACCCTTGTTGGGACCGAAAATGTAAATTCGGGCCCATGCGGGCCCTTGCAGCGCACCGCAGGAGGCGCGCGCCCGCGACCGCCCGACCCATCTCTACTTCACGCTGCGAAACATACGAATTCACTTCCAGACATGTAAACGTTTCCTTCAAATCAATCCACGTCATCCATAAACGTTAAGATGTTTTCATTTACTTGAAACGACAACATTGGGAAACATCGGGCCACACTCGGCGTCTGTACAAATAATGCCCACACATTGTCCTCAATGCACTTCCTCTGCGAAGACAGTAGAAAAACTGCTGTGTGCTAAATTCCTGCTGTGAGACGACGATGGTGGTCGCCGATAAGCTCCGGAATGTTCAATATCTACTCTAAGTAACACATCAATCCTAACATAATGGTTACAGATAACAGTTTTTTAAGACAAACCAACGCAAATTTTGTATATTTGTTGACTACGGTAATATAAAAATTCTTTTTCCTAAAGGGATTTCTAAGAAAATCTCAAATTTATAAAGGACTAACACCCACATATTCTTGCGGCTGGAAGTACTAAAATGTTACGAGTCATAAATCAGTACCTAAGAGATGTCTTCAGCTATTATTGATTATAGGTTCTCAGAAAACCGTCGTCACATGTTATTGTATTGTAGTCAACCTCAAATCAGATAGGACTTTGCATTAGCAGTAAAATTCATGGGGACGCATAAAACCTGGCACGTCGCATTTGTCCCCCATAAACCGTAAGTAGTCATCCGTCAGTGCCATGGCAACGGTGGCCAATAAAATGTTATTATTTAGGAGCTCATAACTGGGACGATTTAGTGCTCATAAAATAAGGTGAGTTGACCGCATCCCACCCTTGAGATTTATTCCTTCCCCGATAATCCTAGCTCAAGTGGCAGTAATTAGATCATTGACCACGTCTGCATTTGAAGCGCATGATGGATATGTTCGACTGGCAGCCATATCCGGTGCAGCAAATTTAACTCCAAATAGCCTTGTTTATTCAGGGGTGCACTGAACCATTAAAACGCAGCTAAGTCGTAACTACGTCGACCGCGTTAAATTCTTCAATACTATCATAATGCTCAGCTTTAATTGCTTTCTTACGAAGTCATTAAATAAAAGTGGCTGCAATGCGATAGTTAAGACCACGGTTTAATTTAAACCGCAACGCAATAAAAGTAACACAATTGCGTTCATAGAACCTCGTTACGCCGATTAACATTAGGTTGATAGCGAGGTGCTTAAATAAAACCATGCTTCAATCTAAAAACCATAAAACGGGTCCCCCTGTTTATGTCAAAAGTTTCAGGCCATTTCTACGCTCATAAACGTTTTAACAAAAGAGCTCGTGGCAAAAAGTGGAGTATTGTCGCGACTCTATTGATTAATTTGTTTCGCCATTAGAATTCTCTTCACGGCACCAAAACGTCCCGGTGGAGAGCATCGCAGCCGAATTTTAGGGCATTATTTATGGTGTGCCATTCTCTTCAAAGGACTGTATGATTTACAACCGACCGAACGCACAAAGCCACTACCTTATTATGACGTGCTGGCCCGCGCATTGTGCCGGCATTTTATTCGTCCGATTGTACCGTGTTTGTTTATTTTGGGTCCTTCTCCGTAAATACAATATTGTCACAGACACAATTGTGTCGGGCCATATTTCACGGTGCTTAATTATAAGTTGAATTCGTAATGTTTTGCCAATATGACAAAACGCAGTTCGGAAACCACTTATAAGTTGAAACAGATAGGAACAGCGATCTTTTTAGCTCAACAGTTGAACAGTAAACTTCTTAAAATGGTATCTACAACTTCTACAAGGACATACTTTGAGTTGTTTTGAATCAGGTAGGTACATACTCGTAACAGGATTACGATGGGTGTTGAAACAGTAAGTATCTTTCGATATGGGAAAGTACTTTAAGGCGAGGTAAGCGTAGAATTCCCGTTTGTTTTTTTCAGTTTTCTTAATAATACTACTTCCTTATGAAGTAAAACTTATATATGTTACATTTGAGAACTTGATCTATCCCGCATTGATTAGTATTAGGTTTTTAAACAAACTTCGCCCTATAAAAAACGATCCCAAACATAGGTCTAATCTCTGAATGAAAACTCATTTTGCCAAGAAACTACATAACTTTACCAAGAAAAAAATATATCAGAAGAAACGTCAAAGTCTGTGTCTACGGTTAACGAGAAGAAATCATTAATATTGGAAGAATTATGTTTCATCATACAAAATATGTGAAATTATTCTCCCGGATCGCTCCTGCTGTCATCTTTCAGTCCCAATCGGGACCTGTTGGAGGGAGGACGTACGTCAATTTTGCGCACCGCTGTCGTCAACCAAACTATCTTTAAGATTGGTGTGATAACACATAAAAAAAAGTTATCGTCACTGGGGCTTCGGAGACTGAATAAACATAAGTGGTGAGTGACTAAATTAATAGAATTATGTTATTCAATATATTAAACCAAAACAATAACAAACATATTACACAGTATAGATAAAAACAGTAGGATGACTACTGGTGATAAGACCATGCATGACACACTTTGACATGACGAAAATAGTGAAATAATTAAGAATGGTACCTACTCGTATCTATTAAAAATAGAATTTTATGTCCATAATAGTTCGTTATCATCCAACATTTTTTTTAAAACACAATTTATTTTGGAATTCTAATTATTTTATGAAATGTTTTGCAAGGGTCTCTATTGGTTCCCATAAAGTTTGAAGTTCGATTTTTGAAGCGAATAACGTTGTAGGTCCGAATTTTTTTTAGTCATATTGTCATCAGTCATAAAAATTTATATTATAAATCGGTGGTCAGTTTTATGTAGGTCATAATTATTGTTAGTCATAAAAGTCGATGCCCATAACTTTTAAAATCTATACAGCATCATTTCCAGAATGTTAAAAGCAATAACCTTCCTTATTATAACTGTTACAACGTCTATATTCGCAAGTTGTAATTATTTGTTGTCGCGTGATTATGTCAATGTAATGATGTTACTAGAATTTTTTTTTTCTCCGCCTAATAAATATAGTAAGTAAACTTGGTAATAAACTTAGTTAGTAAGTAAATAGTAAGAGTATTATTTTAAAAGTCGGTCCTGGCGCTTCGCCGGCCGCTGCCGCGGCACGCTCGCTTCGCTCGCTCGGCTCGCGCGCTGTAAGGTCACAGTTCAACCTAACACTCCTCCTCGCTTCGCTCGTCGTCGTACCTACACTGACCTGCCTTAGAGTCGAGTAGGTAAGGAAGTTTCCTAAGTTGCATCATAGTCCATAAATTTCTTAATTTAAATTAAGGAAAGTTATAAATTTCGTATTTAATATTCAATTTTTTGGATGAAATTCGGTTATATGAGTAAGAACCATTAGTAGGTTCAAATGTATGACTTAAAATATTTCTAATAAATGATAGATAGACCTTTGAATGTTATAGTCAGCAATTTTACACCTTTTGTAATTAGAGTATGTAATGTTATAGGTTAGTAATGTTAGATCTATTAATCGTTATACTTGACAAGAATTATGACCATTGATGCTTATATCAGTAAATTTTATGGATATCAATTTCTGACTAACGAAAATCGGATTAACAAATATATGGGAAAGAAAGGGATCCCGTTTTGCAAGCAGTCGCGCAATATTGATTTAAACTTTCACGATTATCACTCATATTTTAAATACAAACGGGTCCTATATCCTGACGTTTCGGGCATGACGTTACACCCGTGGTCGCAGGCAGACATGAGTATCAATAAAATACTACTAATAATATACTATCAATTAAAAAAGATTATGGAAAATAATGCGAATTGTTACAAAACATACCGAGAATAGTAAATTTCGATTCAAGTGCGAAAAAAAAAAGTTTTACAGGAGTGGAGATAAATTAAAGCACGACCGAAGGGAGTGCTTTAAATCGACACGAGTTACGAATTTCGTTTCCGCACGTGTATCGTACGTTTTTCAGTACATATGGCCCTCCGAAGATTTCGACCTGACGTAAAACGAACCACTTCTGGCACTAGCGAAAATGCATCATCTGTACTGAAAAATAAGCTTTTCATAAAAAAATTGAATGGAAAAATATACGAATGACTAAAGTTGCTACAGGGAATGGCGCCCATTATGTTACATTTGCATAAAGGGTAAATTAATAAAAAAATTAAAAAATTTAAAATTTTATTTGATAAATGTGATCTATTTTCTATACCAATGATATGGTACATATTTATTGTAACGGTGAAAAAGTAACCCTGTATAACACAGATAAACTTGATCATGTACAGTGATCGTACTAATAATGAGGATGACGTTAAATCACCTATAGAATGTTTTCAAAAAATATTTTTACTAAAATTGCCACTTATTATTTATCAACCTCTTTAATTAAACGTAAGTGTCATTTGAAATAAGTAAGTTGAGTACATAATGTCGTTCTTTTACTAATGTTTTAAAATTGAATGTCGAATTTACGAGAATATTGTTATTATTTACCCTTTTTGGAGATACGTGACAAAAACATGTACGTGATTTGATCAAAACATACTAAACATAGGACCAACATTCAAATGCATTTTGGAGATAACACAATATATCAGAAATATAGAGCCAAAGAAAACGCAAATAGTATTAAAGACTGTATCGTTTATTATAAATACAAGTTTGACCTGGTCTAACTATTGAAATACGTATTATTTTGCGTTTCTATGTTCTGAGTGTGTGGTGTGTATGTAATTTATGGCTACTTTTCAAGGTTTTATCGTGCTATAAATATTGCCTATCAAACGTTTTTCGGACAAACCTATACAGCTGAATGTAAGACTATTTCAGCGACTCCATGGTACTATTTTAAGAAGCAATAGGTCAAGATGCTGCCCGTGCCCGAGTATATTATCTAAACGGAGTCTTCATGATTCCCCAATCAGACATACACAAATAAAATGTGGTGGATTTTATGTTTTATATAAAATCGGATTTTTACACAAAGTTTTAGATGCCATTCACTTTCTTATGCGTGCGAGAACAGCGAAGCAGCTATAAAAATCAGCCATACATAAAAGTCTTAATGAAACACCATGGGCTTGATCCATAGTTAAAACAGGTGGATATAAATGCTCCATGACAGTTATATTAGATGTCAATGTCAAATACACGTAAGCTACATACCATTCTCATTAAAGTATCCTTTCACAAATTCAGGTAATTTTTTGGGCAATATAAGTGCTATGGCAATATCTAAATGTTTGACATTACGAAGCACATGAAAGCATGTCTTTCAAAGTACGATTTTTTTGTGTGTTATGTCGTCTTTTTCGCAAAACGTAAATTTTCTTGTAATAAATTTTCTTTACTTGTCCGAAATATTTTTTATGATTTACGTCGAGTTTCTAGGATGAAATGTGTACCTTATTAAAGCAGTAATTAGACACATGTATGTTTTTATATACAAATGTAATATAAAGAAATATGGCTAAGTAAAATATAATTAATGATACACCCTTTAATATAGGCCTCACAAATTTTATGATAGCAGCAAGTATATTAGTATACCCTGGGTGCAACTACAAAATACAATCAATACATCTTTCATCCTGTATAAATGTAATGGATTTACTCGCGATTATTATATTACTTTGTGAAATATGCAGCACGGAAGCTTAAATAAAAGCATTATCCTATATTCAAAATTAGGTACGTTATTTTTGCGTCATTTGCATGATTAGTTCGACCCCTGATCATCAGTTATAATTATGTACTTTTTTTGTGAACAGTCCTTATTTCAAAAATTTTGAAAATCAGCATGTTTGCATAATTTTTTATGAAATTGTACGCCTGATACGCATTATAGGACTGCGGATCTCTAACGAGTTTCGTATTAAATATTAATGGGATAGTCTCGCAACCGTGTATTTTCTAAATTTACCGTCTACTTTACACATGGCTTGCTAGAGCTTGCCAGATTATAAATTAATCACTTATATTATTATTATGTTACACTATGTCGTTTCGATTCACACTAGTCACATAGTTGTAGTACTGTAAATATTTTCACTATGAGTATTACAGTATCACATCATCATTGACGGCGACTGTCATGGGTATTAGCGGAGGTTGGATGACGCTTAAAACTAGCGTTGGGAGGTCAAAGAATATGGCCTTAAGCTATCGAGATGCTAACGAGACGAAGAATGGCGTTTCATGATGATAGTGGGGTATCGTGTTTAGAGGTGATTAGCGGCGGACGAGCTAACTGGCAGGGTACACAGACAGAGAGAAACAGCTACGTAGGTGCAAGCCTGTTACCGCCCAACGCCTACTGCATTTGTGGACATACTCATGCGGACAGCGTGTGTGTGGTCTTAAATACAATATTTAAATACATGTATGTAGGTACAGGTACACGCTCCCAATACGAAACTGAACTCACAATCCTTTCTGTCACAAGTATTCGGCAACCAAGGCGACGAAAGTAGGGTGACGACATCATGTCATTGGTGTGGTGGAGATTTATAAACCTTCTTGTCGAAGACGTGTCTTCACTGACATGTTACAGCTGTCTTTCTTGAAGAGAAATGACGTGTGAAACTTTTCCACCTTTAATGTTTCTTGGCAGTCCCACTAAGTGCATTTAACAATTTAGATAATGCCTCAGAAGTGCTAAACCATTCCCGCGCAATAACATAACTCGCTTTTAACAACACTCTCACGCGTAGGGACTCCGCGAAATAATCCCGTGAATCTCACACAATGGTTTATTACACACATTTATTTTCACATTTCCATTTAACCAGCCCAGCGGTCGCGTGCCGTTCCCACCGCCTATTCAATTACGGCGCAAACTAAACAAAAATTGTCACCGCATCATCCCTAATGGGGCATCTTTGAGTCTTGAATAAACGCACGGGAGAAATAACGTACTAGTCGTGTGCCATCACAACGGGAGATTTAATATCGTTACGCGTAGCGTGCGGTTTCACGCGGAGTGGTTCACGCAGTATTAAGCGGATCATTAACTATGCCTGCCCTCGTATTTTGGTCAACATCATCAGTAAGCCCCGGGCTATTCAAACAGCAACCTTTCGATGTCAAAACACAACTAGAGCCCGAATTGGATGTTAATGTCATTAGCGCTAAAACATTAACTTGTCGGACAGTTTCTATTTCAGTTTTGGGTGAATTCTTCGGTCGCACATCATCGATCATGGTCGGGAGCTGTCAGGTTTTAAACTGAGCTTAAACTGGGTTTGAACTGAGTCGTCGCCGGTGGCAGTTGATGGATGCATCGTGACGGACGGACAGCCGGGCTGACGGACGCGTCAGCTTGCCGGACGAGGGTCTGCTGTCTGACCGCTTGCCCTCTGAGTTTAAAGTTTACTGGATTACAGCACTTTTGTTTCCTAATTCGATTACCACGTCAGACAAAGACAAGATACATTTAGCTAACTTTGTTTTCGTCGTCAACATTCCATTAGAATAGTTTTTGTTCGACTAAAAGCCCGGTAACATTATTAGGGACAGAGGAAGTAGGCAGAGCTCGTGCCGCGGCATTTTTCCCGAGGCCGGCATTGTCTAGCGCGCTTCTGCGAACGTCCCAGAGGAGCCGCACTCTCACAAGTGATTATTTTGTGTCACGATATTGGAAAGAACACTCTCGTAGATCAACTGTTAGCGCAAGTATGTCTGAGATGCAGAAACCATTTGCATGGAATGGCTTTTTCATTTCAGGTGTCTGGAAGGCTTCAAAGTTATAAAAATGTCTATTGTGGTTGTCTTAGTAAAAGATGAGTTCTTTTACCTACAGAATGCAATGTTACCCAAAACTTTAGTGCATTGTGTGCATTGTTGTAACGTTTGAAATACGTGGTGTAGCTGGCGTCGCGCGCGCAATAACCTCAGCCCTGATCGATCGAAGCTTTTTGTCGCGCTGACATCTCCATCCATTCCCGGCAAATTGCCACAAAACCGACGCGACACAATCGCTTGTCGAGGTGTGATTGAGAGCCCGACCTAGCTTCGACCATTACTTTGAATATGCCTCTATCGATCACGTAAAGCTATTTTAAAAGTAAACCTTAGCCGGAGCTGCTCAATATTCTTGACGTATCGGTTACATAGTTTGTTCACTATCATGCATCAAAATCTTTCAATGTCAGTAAAAATGTCTGCCTTTAACGTGCGCGAAGATAGATGAGATATTTGAGAACTTTACAGACCATATGCTGTCCGCGTAGGTATAGCATGTAAAACTAATATTTCTTAACTAGAAGCGATAAATTATACTGAATACTCATTTATCAAATCATGTATGATTATAGATACACGACTAATTACAGTTACTCTCACGGATAGCAGTTTAAATCATGCGAATGTCTTTGTTTTTTATATAATTTGTTTTAAGTAGCAAGATCTTTATCGACAGGATAATTTTATTCGCCCAAAGTTTTTATTTGAAACACCGTCTCATACACAAGAAATTGGTTTCATGTTGGTGTGGGTTTACTGTTTAGCTAATGCAACAATTACAAGTAAGTTCCGAGTGAGTTCCCAGCACTTCAGAACACCTATCAAGGTGCATTCAGAGATTCAGACCAAACGAGCATTCGCTATTCTATCCCCCGCTCTACGAAATCAAAGAATCACGTTTTGTGTAACGATCGAATTTCGTAGAGTGGGGGTATAGAATAGCGAATGCTCGTTTGGTCTGAATGCACCTTCAGAAATTGCTCAATTTTG
Source organism: Thaumatotibia leucotreta (assembly GCA_025490895.1). Classification (NCBI taxonomy): domain Eukaryota; kingdom Metazoa; phylum Arthropoda; class Insecta; order Lepidoptera; family Tortricidae; genus Thaumatotibia; species Thaumatotibia leucotreta. The sequence continues at coordinate 12,336 of JALPQI010000224.1, read as the reverse complement.
AGGTAATTTAGATATAGCTGAGTCGAACAGTATTTGCTCAGCTGCAGCCCGCCTGACCTGAATACATTGCCAATGTGTCACTAATGCGATATGAAACTACAGCACTACTAAATGACATTAACTAGACACGCCTGTGTGTGTATTCAAATTCAAATTTCGATCGCACCATACAATAATCAAAGCTTACACATTGATTATGTTGATTTATGAGACTTAGATTTGCAACTGCGGTACGGTGGTGGATCGCCACGGCCACCACGGCCTGGCCTGCTCTAAAAGCGCTGGTCGTCTATCCCGCCACGCCTCCCTCAATGACATCATCCGACGGGCCTTAGTCAGCGTCAACATGCCCGCCATATTGGAGCCTAACGGTTTAGCGCGCGATGACGGCAAAAGGCCCGACGGTCTTACTCTCGTGCCGTGGGAGAAGGGACGGCCTCTAATTTGGGACGCAACTTGTGTGGACACCCTTGCGCCGTCCCACCTCAATGCATCGTCTTTGAGAGCAGGCAGTGCCGCCACTAATGCCGAAGTCGCAAAACGCCGAAAATACGCATGTTTAGGTGACGCATACGTATTTTCGGCTTTTGCCGTTGAGACTCTAGGTCCTTGGGGACCAGAGGCACTAAAACTTTTTACAAAACTGAGGTCGTTGCTCATCCGTTCCACCGGCGACCCTAGGGCTGGCTCGTTCCTCGCTCAACGTATAGGCATTGCCATTCAGCGAGGTAACGCAGCCAGCCTTATGGGCACCTTACCAAATGGGAGTGGCATTGGGGATATCTGTAAATATAGTTCAGACCTTTAGTTTAAGGTAGTTTTATAAGATTTATTGTAGTTTTTTATTTTATTTAGTTTTTTTTTTTTTGCAATTAGATGTAATTTTATATTATTGTTTAAGTTTTGTATAGCTATGTAAAAATTATTTAACTTTGTGCATAATAAATTAAGACATTTATACATTGAAGGGTTTACAATAAATTTGTGATCGAAATTTTAGGATCGTCTTTGAATGACAATGTTGTACGACGTGCGACTTTCAAGTTTTATGTAATGGTTGTAGAAATAAAAATAAAACACTTAGATTTAATATAAATACATAACTGAAACTGTTTTATTAAATATTTTTTGAGTTGTATTTTTCAAGTAGTAACACAACATGATGCATATGATATGCTACGTGACATGGTTTAAATCCCACCTTCGGCGTTGGTAAACTTCGGTACTATGAATGATACTATCTAAACTTCGGTACTTTCGGTAATATCTAAATTTATACATATACGTACGTATTTCAGTTGAATAAGGTCATTTAACAAATTTCTATATTCTCACCTTAACGTATAAGCGAAAATACCAAATAGCACTGTCAGTGTAGATACAACCGCAGGAGTCGGGTTTAAGGCCGTAACACACGTAGCGATAATATTTATAAATAATATACCGTAAGTTATCTTATCTATAGGTCAGTATCATACATTTCTATAATTATCTACGTCTCTCAATGTAGTTGCTAAAGAGAAATACCTACATATATATATTGTAGGTATATTTTGGCACTGGATATCTTACGGTATATGAAGGGTCCACGGAAAGAACATGTCTAGTCAATTCAAATTACAGAAGGAAAAACCACCTTACTTTTAACAGAATTAGGTGTGAATTTGCCCTGTTTTTTTTAGGGTTTGGACATGCTTTTTTCGTGGACCCTTCATATTAATAGTAATAGTACATTACGATACAAGTGCGAAAAAAATAAGTTCGAAATGAGTGGCGATAAACTAAAATACGACGACTTAAAATCCACACGTGTTACGAATTTCCTTTTCGCACGTGTATCGTACGACGTTTTTCAGATTTCCTCCGAAGTTTCGACCTGACAAGAAATTAACCACTTTTCGTACTAGTGTGTAAAAAACGGCCATCTGTACTGTAATATATATAATCGCTACCTGTGTGACGGCCTTAACAATAAAAACGGAACTGTGTCTATAGTCCAGGCACCGCAACCATACTACCGCGAAACTGCAATAACGTTAAAGACTTATTCAAATGTATACTTTATTCCAATCAGATAGGGTACACCAGCGACTGGGTTTTTTAATGTAACTACGTTGCGGTCAAACGCATGGTTATCGTTATCGTTAATCGGTGGCTTGACGGATTACCGCCCGCCACAATAACACGTTACTCGCATCTCGTAGAAAGTAATCAATTCATGTACGAGAGATAAAAAATAATAGGCTTGTCTGTTAAAGATTGGATAACCTGTTTAAAATTGAGTTTAACGTTTTGTTTATATCGGTTTCCATGTTTTTCTCATTTCCGACACTCACGAACGAAGTTATTTTAAATGTATGTTCTGTTAAAAAATATTCTGCTGAAGGCTGTTCTGTTAAAAAGTATTTGAACAACTTACATTATATTATAATGAAATACGTAACCTAGGTACTTAATTAATTTAAAACTAACATAAACACTACAAAAAGTTCCAAAGAACTTATCTACCTAGACTCGCCAACATATCACTACATTAGTATAAAATAAAGTCACTTTTTCTGTCCCTTTGTACACTTAAATCTTTAAAACTACGCAACGATTTAGATGAGATTTTTTTTTATAGGTAGAGTAATTCAAAAAGAAGGTTTTTATGTAGGTATAGTACCCGTGCAAAGCCGGGGCGGGTCGCTAGTATATTATATAAAATCGGATGTCCAGGGCGGGGCGTTCACAAATATCTGAACAGGCCGCTATTATCAAAGTGTTAGAGTGCGATTCGCTATTCTAACCCCCTACTCTACGAAATTCGATCGTTACACAAAACGTGATACGTTGATTTCGTAGAGTGGGGGATAGATTAGCGAATGCTCATTTGGTCTGAATGCACCTTAACTCCAATGCATATATTATATTAACATGTTTGATTAATACGAGCCATTCAGCCATGTTTCAGTACTTCATTGTAACTAGTTGACTGACTAGTTAAGATTCAATACACGATTTGATAGTAGTCCATTTGCGATTAATTCATCAATTAATTTACCAACTTGCTTACCAGAGTTGCAGATAGAATAAGAATCTCATGTGAACACCCGCAGTACGTCCATTATATATTAAATTGAATTTAAATTCAGAGTCACGCGTCAATAAAAGCTTATAGATTTCTTACCAATGGACAAGTAAAGGACCGAGGTGAATTTCAAGTGCCTTATATTTATAGAGAATTTTTAAGTTTTTACTTCGCCTGCAGTTAATATTCATCAGGCAATAACTCATGAAACTTATGTTCGCTTAACAAGGGAACGTTATCTTGCTTGTAAGAACATTCTTTCTGTCGTTTATGGGTGTAAGTTTTTACAAGACCTTTGCAGCTTATAGCCCTAGTTGGTATTTGGTTTAATTTGCGGTCTGGGATCGGATCCACTGCGGATCGTTTCGTCGTAATTGTCACTATGAATTGTGGTCCGTGCATAATGAATGCATAAGACCGGAGCTGCGGAGATGGCACGTCCGCTTTCGAAGAGTTTTTCTGATTGTACCGTATCACTGGCTGCGTACCGACACGTACGGCCGTGGTAGCGATAGGCGGCCAGAAAAACCGTCCGCTGCTTATCACACCTTACACAGTGATTGGCCCCTCGTTATGAAGCCTATTGTGGCGAACGTATTAGCATTAGACCTACCTAGAACCTCTTACCGTTTCGAGTGTAAAGGCAAGGAAGTTAGTAAACGGAATAGTGATTTTATGGTAGTGATAATTTTCTACAGGGATACCAGTATAATTACTTTTCTTTAAGGTTCAAGCCTCTTTTCAGAACGAGAGTCCGTAATTGGATAAACTCATCACGATTTTTTTTGTATGGAAAGTGTCTTGATGGATACTACTTTTCTGGTCGTCAACTTGGTTTTACACGTGTATATAAGGAAAGTACAGCAAATTCATGTTTATAAATTGATCACACGGTTCTATACATTCATATCATAACATAGTTGAGTCACACAATAAGTGATTGAATAGTAACCTATTTAGTACAAGCAAGCGCACATATGCGTCGACAGTTGACAGATGACGCTCATTTATGATAAATGTGCGTGCACAAAGCCAAATGTGGAGGTGATGACAAAGCATTAAAATTAAAAGTGCACGTGTTGCAAGGATTGCAGAGGTCGGGTAACGCCTAGGGTTGACTAAAGCCAGGATATTCTACAGTTAGAAAAAAAATAAAACTGGGATTATTAGTAACCAAATGAACTATGTATTACATATTCGTATATACTAATCAATATAACAATTAACATAGTCAGAACATATTTGTACAACTACTATTTAAATCTAATGAAATATTAACCTTCGTTTGAAAGTAAATATTGTTTGACTACGCGACGGTAGGAACCAGAAGGTACTATACAGACACTTGAGTAGCCGAGAGAGATGAGGATTTGGAATCGGAACAAACTCCTACAGATTTTTGTCTCCTACAATTTACTTCAAAAACAATTTAAAGGAGCACATGTATCTAAATAATTCTCTACTACTCAACAACAACATCATCTAACTAATTACATCAGGTTGTCATAACATCATGTGGATAAGCAGGCGCTATATGTATACAGAAAATTTCCCCTAAAACATAACTAGTGATCCTGATTTCTGACAAATGTAATTTAGAGACCCGCGTAACTTGGCCAACTAACTAGGTTAAGTAGATTAGTTAAGATTTAATCTATGTACATAAATTGTAGTTTTGAAAATAAATACATTTTTTTATAGGCCAACTTAAATTTATTATATTTCAGCTACTTGTGCAAGTACGGCGCTGCAACTATTGTTGACGATAACACTTCTGTGCCACGAAAAGTTCTTTACGTAAATCCGTAAAAAACTTTTCGTGACAGAACATCAGGACGAAAATGTTGTTATTGTCACATAATTCCGTTTGGTGTAGAAATGTGAATAGTTTTAATTTAAGTATTTAATTTTCTAAGCTCCACATAGAAAACTCCAACTTTTTCAACATCCATTTCTGGCAACCCTATATCTAAGCTCAACTTCGTAATTGAAAATAACGAGTTGCATATTCATGTAACGCGCATAATAATCCCGAGCCGTCGCCTGCGGCTCGGCGCTGCACCTAATTCTATTTCTGCCCTCCGAGTGCCCCTAAGTGCTGAAAGCTTATGCTGGATTTGTAGTTTGTACCATATTATGCGCAACGAAACGACTGTCAGAAAAGCACTCTAGTCTGTCCTTTGTGGGAGTTATGCAACGTGCGTAACATATCTTTTCAGTTACCTTGTTACATTTGTCTGTCCCAAGCTTTATGAAGTGGAAATAAAAGAAGGAATGGATTCATCTAATAGGTAAAAGTCCAGAATGAAAATTAGGCTTTCAACTCCATTTAGTTTTCACTCCATATAGCCACAGGAAATACGCATAAAACACTAACGGAAACTCACATTTTTACCAGACAATTAAAATGAAATTAAAACACCAAAATTATCAATGGTCCAAAAAGTGGGCCGTTTCTTAGTAACACTTCGGTAGGTACACTAGGTCGGGTAAAGGTATTTTTTAATAGCCTAATTTGATTACACAATACAATATTTAAATTCCTGTTTTACAATTTGTACTAAGATTTAAATATTTAAGCTTATCTCAGCCCAAAATTTTTGGTCAGCTAGCTTTTAATTATATCTTTTTCATTCGAGTCACGGCTCCGATTCTTGCTATAAGTTCGGCTTAACCCGCAGGTACCATCCTCCGGGACACCCCGGATAAAAACCGAGCCAACCTCCCGTGAAATTAAATTTATTTAGGGCCACTCCACGTCACTCGTGTCAACGCTGTTTACATAACGAATAGTTCCCGAACGGGCCCATATTTATATAACGCCGTCGGTTTATTGAAATATTTCATTGTTAATTCTTATAACGACGTTCGCTACTTAGGGGCGAGATCACAACCTATTCCCAAATGAAAAAAGCTATAAGTGTTGAGGCAATGAACGTTTATAAATCTTTCTGGCTTAGCACAGCAGGCTGGCGCTCTGAATGCAACATTAATAGTATTTATTATAATAACAAAGAGATATTTTATGTCCATCCTAGAGCTCTTTATTGAATCTCTCCTGTACCTGAAGGAAAAAAAATGTGTCCGGATGTGACGGATAAGCCATGGCACAGGCCAGTTTACACGTAGTACGGAGAAGTGATTTTATATGTTGGCATAGGTCGGAGAGATCGTACTTTAGATAAGGATATCTCCCTTATCCGGAAATATCCTTCACACCAACCTTCAGCCCTAAACAAATTTTAGTAATAATCTATGTCAACCTTTGTTGACAAAGCGATAAGTTCTTATGTTGATTTAGAGGCATTGGGATTTGCTCGATTTGTGCGGCCCGTGGATTCAAAATAGGTACCTAACTAATATGTAGACAAAGATACAAAACTTAAGGCTACTTAAAAAAAAATCATCATTAAGAATGTATACCTCAGTTTTTTTCCACCCCTCCTTAACCACATATCCATTTTGACATTTTCATTATGACATTTATGATTATGGCTCATGGTAATTGCTCGTAGAATGACGCTTTTCATTTATCTTTATGTGGTACACTAATCAATTTTGATTACTCGAACATTATATGCAGCATGTGGTCTCATGGCATACGGTACTAAAGCCAGTTATGGTAGGTAACCGTGTGAAGAGGTTACGGTGTCTAGACGAAACCTTACACGACCACAGAGTATCAAGTTACTTAACTTTACTCGAGATTTTTTTTATTTTTTCTTTGCCCACCGCAGTTCTAGCCATGAAACTTAAGCCATGATAATAAGATCTTCTTACCAGTGGATGCTGTAACGATAGACGCACGTGAAGTTAGCCACCCCAAACCGTTTGCCCGCAAATGGCATATCGGGATCGTTTGTTCATCGTTCGTTCACGTTTGTTCAGTATGTTAAATCGTTAGGATCCGATCGTAACATTTTTTTTTTAAAAAACAAAGTGGGGTGGCTAACTTCGCGTTAGCCACCCCATACCATTTATATTGCGTTTTCTTTGCAGATATGGCAAGATATTCGTTTGTTCAGGATTGTTCGCTCCTACAAATCGTTAGGATCCGATTACTTTTTTTTATATGAATTTTTAAAGTGGGGTGGCTGTCTTCACGTCAGCCACCCCACCCCAAAATTGGCAAAACGAACTATGCAGAACTATCGGGCGTCGTTAGTTCACGTTTGTTCTGGCAATTAAATCGTTAGGATCCGATCAGTTTTTCCATAAAAAATAAAAACGAAAATTCGTTTCGCCCGATTCATACCATTCCATCAGGCGCTATAAAAAGTTATAGAATCAGATTCTAACGTTTCTATGGCATTAACCAGCATCTAAAGACGATATTCTATCAATGTATGACGGTATCTTGCGGGCTATCTAAGATTCAGAAGATATTTTGATGGTTTTATATTCTTTTCATACTACGGGGTGGCTGTTTTTACGCATGAAAATAGCCATCCCAGCCCTAATGCAACAAAACCGACTACGTGGGTCCATCAAGTTTCGTTATTTTACGTTTGTTCAGGCAATAAAACCGTTAGGGTCTCAGTAGTTTCCACATAAAAAATTAAATCGAGTTAATGTGACTCACTGCTAAGTACTTCTGCCAAACACTGTAAAAATTAATAGAATCGGATCCTAACGTTTCTATGGCATAAACTAGCCTCTATTGACTATACTCTATCGATTTATGACACTATATTGCGGGCGATCTGAGAATTAGAAGAGATTTTGATAGTTTTATATTTTTTTCATAGTACGGGGTGGCTGTCTTCACGCGTGAAGGTAGCCACCCCACCCCTAATGCAACAAATCCGACTACGTGGGTCCATCACGTTTCGTTAGTTTACGTTTGTTCAGGCAATAAAATCGTTAGGATCTCAGTAGTTTTCTCATAAAAAATTAAACCAAGTTTTCATGCGACCCAGTCTATGTACTTGTGCCGAACACTGTGAAAGTTAATAGAATCAGATCCTAACGTATCTATGGCATAAACTAGCCTCTATTGACTATACTCTATCGATTTATGACACTATCCTGCGGGCGATCTAAGAATTAGAAGTGATTTTGATGGTTTTTTATTTTTTTCATAGAACACTTTTGCCATACATTGTAAAAGTTAATACAATCAGATCCTAACGTTTCTATGGCATAAACTAGTGTCTATTGACTATACCCTATCGATTTATGACACTATCTTGCGGGCGATCTGACAATTAGAAGAGATCTTGATAGTTTTATATTTTTTTCATAGTACGGGGTGGCGGTCTTCACGCGTGAAGGTAGCCACCCCACCCCTAATGCAACAAATCCGACTACGTGGGTCCATCAAGTTTCGTTAGTTTACGTTTGTTCAGGCAATAAAATCGTTAGGATCTCAGTAGTTTTCTCATAAAAAATTAAACCGAGTTTTCATGCGACCCAGTCTATGTACTTGTGCCGAACACTGTGAAAGTTAATAGAATCAGATCCTAACGTATCTATGGCATAAACTAGCCTCTATTGACTATACTCTATCGATTTATGACACTATCTTGCGGGCGATCTTAGAATTAGAAGTGATTTTGATGGTTTTTTATTTTTTTCATAGTACACTTCTGTCATACATTGTAAAAGTTAATAGAATCAGATCCTAACGAATCTATGGCATAAACTAGCCTCTATTGATTATACTCTATCGATTTATGACACTATCCTGCGGGAGATCTAAGAATTGGAAGTGATTTTGATAGTTTTTTATTTTTTTCATAGTACACTTCTGCCATACATTGTAAAAGTTAATACAATCAGATCCTAACGTTTCTATGGCATAAACTAGTGTCTATTGACTATAACCTATCGATTTATGACACTACCTTGCGGGCGATCTGAGAATTAGAAGAGATTTTGATAGTTTTATATTTTTTTCATAGTACGGGGTGGCTGTCTTCACGCGTGAAGGTAGCCACCCCACCCCTAATGCAACAAATCCGACTACGTGGGTCCATCAAGTTTCGTTAGTTTACGTTTGTTCAGGCAATAAAATCGTTAGGATCTTAGTAGTTTTCTCATAAAAAATTAAACCGAGTTTTCATGCGACCCAGTCTATGTACTTGTGCCGAACACTGTGAAAGTTAATAGAATCAGATCCTAACGTATCTATGGCATAAACTAGCCTCTATTGACTATACTCTATCGATTTATGACACTATCCTGCGGGCGATCTTAGAATTGGAAGTGATTTTGATAGTTTTTTATTTTTTTCATAGTACACTTCTGCCATACATTGTAAAAGTTAATACAATCAGATCCTAACGTTTCTATGGCATAAACTAGCGTCTATAGACTATACTCTATCGATTTATGACACTATCTTGCGGGCGATCTGAGAATTAGAAGAGATTTTGATAGTTTTATATTTTTTTCATAGTACGGGGTGGCTGTCTTCACGCGTGAAGGTAGGCCACCCCACCCCTAATGCAACAAATCCGACTACGTGGGTCCATCAAGTTTCGTTAGTTTACGTTTGTTCAGGCAATAAAATCGTTAGGATCTCAGTAGTTTTCTCATAAAAAATTAAACCGAGTTTTCATGCGACCCAGTCTATGTACTTGTGCCGAACACTGTGAAAGTTAATAGAATCAGATCCTAACGTATCTATGGCATAAACTAGCCTCTATTGACTATACTCTATCGATTTATGACACTATCCTGTGGGCGATCTTAGAATTAGAAGTGATTTTGATGGTTTTTTATTTTTTTCATAGTACACTTTTGCCATACATTGTAAAAGTTAATACAATCAGATCCTAACGTTTGTATGGCATAAACTAGTGTCTATTGACTATAACCTATCGATTTATGACACTACCTTGCGGGCGATCTGAGAATTAGAAGAGATTTTGATAGTTTTAAATTTTTTTCATAGTACGGGGTGGCTGTCTTCACGCGTGAAGGTAGCCACCCCACCCCTAATGCAACAAATCCGACTACGTGGGTCCATCAAGTTTCGTTAGTTTACGTTTGTTCAGGCAATAAAATCGTTAGGATCTCAGTAGTTTTCTCATAAAAAATTAAACCGAGTTTTCATGCGACCCAGTCTATGTACTTGTGCCGAACACTGTGAAAGTTAATAGAATCAGATCCTAACGTATCTATGGCATAAACTAGCCTCTATTGACTATACTCTATCGATTTATGACACTATCCTGCGGGCGATCTAAGAATTGGAAGTGATTTTGATAGTTTTTTTATTTTTTTCATAGTACACTTCTGCCATACATTGTAAAAGTTAATACAATCAGATCCTAACGTTTCTATGGCATAAACTAGCGTCTATAGACTATACTCTATCGATTTATGACACTATCTTGCGGGCGATCTGAGAATTAGAAGAGATTTTGATAGTTTTATATTTTTTTCATAGTACGGGGTGGCTGTCTTCACGCGTGAAGGTAGCCACCCCACCCCTAATGCAACAAATCCGACTACGTGGGTCCATCAAGTTTCGTTAGTTTACGTTTGTTCAGGCAATAAAATCGTTAGGATCTCAGTAGTTTTCTCATAAAAAATTAAACCGAGTTTTCATGCGACCCAGTCTATGTACTTGTGCCGAACACTGTGAAAGTTAATAGAATCAGATCCTAACGTATTTATGGCATAAACTAGCCTCTATTGACTATACTCTATCGATTTATGACACTATCCTGCGGGCGATCATAGAATTAGAAGTGATTTTGATGGTTTTTATTTTTTTCATAGTACACTTTTGCCATACATTGTAAAAGTTAATACAATCAGATCCTAACGTTTCTATGGAATAAACTAGTGTCTATTGACTATACTCTATCGATTTATGACACTATCTTGCGGGCGATCTAAGATTATGAACAGATTTTAGCAGGTATAACTTTTTTATATTATGTCACCGCTGTTATCTCTTCAACCAACTTACCACCAACTCAGCTAAAATAACTGTATGGGGTCATCCGACAACGTTATCTGTGATTGGTTCAGGTGTTAGAATCGTTAGGATATCTAATGTTTTCTCATTAAAAATTTAATTAAGTTTTCATTACTTATACCTGGGCCAGGCACTTCTGCCAAACACTACAAAAGTTTAAAGAATCAGATCCTAACGTTTCCATGGCCTAACCTAGCGTCTTTTGACTATACTCTATCGATTTCTGACACTTTCTTGCGGGTGATCTTAGAATTAAAAGTGATTTTGAAAGTTTTATATTTTTTTCATAGTACACTTCTGCCATACATTTTAAAAGTTAATACAATCAGATCCTAACGTTTCTATGGCATAAACTAGCGTCTATTGATTATACTCTATCGAGTTATGACACTATCTTGCAGGCGATCTAAGAATTAGAAGAGATTTTAACAGTTTTACTTTTTTTTCATAGTTCAACAAATTGTTCAGGCAATAAAATCGTTAGGATCTCAGTAGTTTTCTCATAAAAAATTAAATCGAGTTTTCATGTGAGCCGGGCCAGGCACTTCTGTCAAACTCTATAAAAGTTCATTTAAACAAATCCTAACGCATCTATGACGTAAACTAGCACCTATGGACTATGCTCTATCGATTAATCACGGTATTTTGCTGCGATCTAAGATTAAGAAGAGATTTTGGCGGTTACAACTTTTTCATATTACATACCTACTCAAATTTTTTAATATTTTCAAAATTACATACCTACTCAAATTTTTTACCCACTTTTATTTTAAATGTGGGTATTATAATATATAAGGGCAACTACGGGCCGCCACATTGCATTGGGCATGACTCTATCTACATAAGGAGCCAAGCCGCTTTTAGTCATTTACTTCTGTACATATCATATGAAAGTTATTAACACATCTTAAAATCTCGGGCTATTAATTAACATGTTATACTAGTTTATTTGTTATTATTTCTGTTGTTATTGCAGTGTTAGCCTTTGATATTAATCGCAGTTGTGAAGTTGGCATGAAAACTATTATAAAAGAGTGCATGAAAGCTATTATAAAAGTTTGCATGTTTAACTATGTAGCCCGCGATGGAACCCTAAAATTCTCAATTTTATTATAGTTGTTGTTGACATAAGGGTTATTATATATTGATTAATTAAACCAGTTTCAATTTATTTCTTGTTTTTATTTATTCCGGAAAAGGAAGATTACACAATATTTTCAGAACATCTCCAAAATCTTCTGAATCTAAGATACCCATTGACATAAACCGATAGTGCCCATAGACGCTAGTTTATGCGAGAGAAACGTTAGGATCCGAATTGGTCAGATTCTAT